>RSEF01000001.1:89468936-89481724 GCA_003993805.1 Himantopus leucocephalus | reverse complement strand
TTCCCAACATCCCCAGTGGCTGATTTGGCCTAAACCACGACAATTGGAAATATACCAGTCCTAATATTACCCTATCTGAAAAAGCATTTAAGTACACAGAAGCACTGCTGCCCCAGCTGGTACAAGTTTTAGCCCTGATTATTATCTGCTACAGGAAATAATCTAGCAATATAAAAGCTCTTCACATGTTTCACCATGCTCTGATTAAAAATTTAATTTATTTTTTCCAAGTTGCTTGCAAATTGTTGAGGTTTGAACAAAAAGCGCTGAGAATCCCACCATTTATAATCACTACCACCACCAGCTGTACCCTCCACTGAGCTTGCCTGGCCCCGTTGCAGAGGTGGCAAACAGAAATATGTTCCCCAGCCAACTCACTAATGGTCAGTTAAAAAAAAAAAAAAAAAGAACCTGAAAATCCTCAAAACTGGTTTAGGGGTAACAAAGAAATGGTATCTAACATACATAAAGAGCATCAAATATAGTAACTCCGGGTGTAATCAGGAGCAACAGACCANAAGAGAGGAGGTGAAAAAAAAAAAAGAAAAGAAAGAGAAGAGGAAGAAGAAACCATCAACATGAGCATCGTATTCCTCCCATTGAAGGACTCCAGGTGCTTACAACTCTCTGTAATATGCCCCACCAGCATGAAACCACTGACCTTAGGACCCAGAGGAGCAGTGGAGGAGTGAGCTAAAACGTGTGTGTCACAATTTTATTTGTATTATTGCTATTATTGTGGCTTTTCCTGTATAGAAGCACTCTACCTGTATTGTTGTTCTTTGCTTCTCTGTAATAATTAATTATGTGATAATGATTCTTGAGTTAGACTGTTAAGTTTTCCATTATACTAGCAATAAATTAATGTCTAAATATATATACACTCATACATATATAAGATGTAGTTCCTTGCTGTCTATAAACAAGACTTTGAGGGTAAGAGTGCTCCAGCTCCTGCTTGCAGTGTGCTTTCTCCCTGGTGACCCAGCAGGAACGGACGTTTGTGCCTCCTCTACTACCAGCCAAGAGCCGCAACAGACAACTCCTCAGACCCTTTTATCACGTCTCTCTTTCCACTTTCCGACTGAGGTGTTTTTCCCCCTGCTCTTCGAGTGAAGCAAGCCTCTTGCCTACGGCAAAATCTTGCCTGTTCTTCAGGTAAGCTGTAGGAGCAGAACGTGAGGATGTACAAAATGTCCTTATAGGTATTAGCCCTCCTTCAAAACTGGAGCCATATAAACTCATTTTTTACAGATTCAGAAGCGCTCTATTTTATACAGGGTGTCTGTGTCTATGTAAGTTATTAATCTCAGGATCATGGGTGTATATGCATACCCTGAGTACGCATCTTCTGTGTTCAGATTGGTATGTTACCCGCTGGTTTATTTAGAGGCATTACTCGGCAAGTGCCACTGAAAGGCTGTTTGGGAATCTCTTCACTCCTCACCCCTCTCCCCTTTCCTGGAAAAAATAATAACAACGAGGCCCTGAGAGTAATTTTGGCAGCCCAGATGCCATCCTTTTTAGTTTCCTAACTAAAGCAGTCTAGACCCTTCCTCACTCCTCCCACAAATGCACCGCATGGCAGGATGATCTTTGTCCAAGTTCTTTTGCTCTGCAAGAATAGCCAGCAACGCCACGGCATTTCCAGTACTTTCCAATGTGTGAATCGTTTAGGAAAAGCAAATGGGCTTACAGGCTGTCTTGTGGCACACCAAGGATGCATGGAGCCTCTGGGCCAGTCACAATGAGATGCTTTTGCCACTCATTTCCAGTTAGGCTCACTTCAGCTTCCAATACAGTCAATTCTTGGGATTCCCCTGTCACTCCAGAAATACAAATGGGTTCTGCCCCTCTATAACTTGATGGTATTAGGGTACACTGTGCACCGGTGTCCACTAGAGCCTTATACTCCTGTGGGGTTGATGTGCCAGGCCATCGAATTCACACAGTCCAATAAACCCGGTTGTCCCTTTCCCCCACCTGGCTGGAGGTGAGGGACTATCCTGGTCATAGTATCCGTTACTCACTCCTTGCAGAAATGACTTGGAATTCCCTTCAAGAGGAGCAGAGGTACGATCAGGCCTTCTATTCTGTCTGGGGAGCTGTCTGCTGGAAACTGGAGCAGCATTTTTCCTGGAGGAAGGGAGAGCAGACTGCCACTGAAATAGGCAGGCCTTGTGGCTTGGCCCATGTTTGTCCAGAGCTCAGCTTTGGCATAAACTACCACTCTCTGTCAAGGGAGCCAGGGTCCCCCCTCCCTCTGCCACACACCTGCATGTGAATCTGGGACCCTTTCAGTTATCAGAGGCTTTCACCTGATGACGGCACCATCTCTGGGATACTATAAGCAAGAAAGCAACCCCTNTGTTTGTCCAGAGCTCAGCTTTGGCATAAACTACCACTCTCTGCCAAGGGAGCCAGGGTCCCCCCTCGCTCTGCCACACACCTGCATGTGAATTTGGGACCCTTTCAGTTATCAGAGGCTTTCACCTGACGACGGCACCATCTCTGGGATACTATAAGCAAGAAAGCAACCCCTCCTGCTCCTTCGTTTGACAGTAGGGGAGGGAAAGGGAATGACAAAAGTTTGAGAGGTTAAATGGAGCCAAGAAAGAAAAAGTGCAGAGCGAGCCCTAAAATAAGAGCCTCCCAGGGCTACAAAACCCAAGCCCGCATTCAGACGAAAATACTTTCGGGCAATCCTAATCAAAGTCTCCTTGTTCCCAGAATAACAGCTCTGGCTACAGAATTAAGTTGCTTCCCTCCACTCAGACATGACGGCACACAGCAGTCTTTCTCGGTGCCAACCTCGCAGCCCTCATTTGCTCGCTCTCCGCTGTTCTCCATGAAACAAATTGCAGCTCTGTTCAGTGCCGCTGCAGGGACCGCCCCCTGTGCACAAAAGAGCTCTTCAAAGACCAGGACACTTTAACTTTTACTCTTATAAATACACCAGCTTCCCAGCCCGAGCCCTTTTCAGCTCTCTCTGTGTTCAGCATCTTGCAGCTGGTCTCCTGCAGCTGATCTCATGGTCCCTGGCATCTGGGAGGTGGGGGACCTGATTTCAGTGCCTATTCATGCTTGGCTAAATATGCTTTCCACTAGCAGCCATTAAATCCTGGTCTAGAGACAGGAGGTCCAATACTCAGTGTTTCTGCAGCGGTATTTATTCAGACAAGCTAGAAAAAAAGTCAGAACGGAAAATAACCCCTCGCTCACTTTGCCGCTGTAGCTGATGTGTTCAAAACAAAATGAAAGCAACCTCTTCCACAGAAAGAATGAAAACCAAACGTTCTCCTCCCCTTTGGAGGCCACTGCCCTGTGACTCCTCATGTGTCTGTCTAACCAAAGACACCACCCATGATTGCTCTACAACTGACCAGTGTTAAAGATCAAGCAATCTAACATTTGTTGTGGTAAGTGCTTTCTCCTGGCATGGAGGATTTTCTGATCAGGCTTTTAATCCCCTTCACTTAAAATGCACTGTGCTCTTTACCATCATATATGTGCATGTGCAAGTATGTTATAGTTAGACCTGTTTTACAAACCAGTAGCTGTGTTTGACAGACATGGTTGGGAGCCAAATCTACCCACGGGCTGGCATGGCTGAGACCCCAACTCGGTTTGCCTGTCCCTGGGATCGCAGATACTGCCCCAGTGCCCCTCCAGCTCCCTCAGGCCATGTCTGGCTCCCTTAGCATGGACCACTGGAGACAAATCTGCGGAACAAAATACTCCCTGCCAAGGCCCCCATGGCCTCACTGTACACAGCTCCTGGAGAAGGAGGAATTCAGATGGCGTTTTGTTTTCTTTCAGGGACTGAACACCTGAGAGAGACTGAGGTGCATTAGGCGCACATCTGCTGGCTGGCTGCCATCCAAAAGCAATCCAATTTGGGTGCACTGAGTCTCCCCTGTGATGTGAGGCAAAATGTAGCTGGGGACAATCCCGAGATTTGCTTCAAAAGCAAGTAAGAAATGGAGCTGAGGCTCCTTGGACAAAACAACGCTGCCTCTGTGTGCCTCCGTACTGCAGGAGACTTGGGGTGGAAAGCTGATAAAGTGAACCCTTCCTGCAGTCTCTAGGAAAAGCAATACAGACAGGGCTTTTAGGTTTGAGCTTTCTCCCAACAACCATCTCCGGTCCACATAATTGCTGGCAAAGCCAGGCCCTCTTCTGCTCTGAGGGCTCTCAAGCTGTTGATGAGTTCAATGCACGGCCAGGTCTTTTCCTCTCATTCACCACCCAAGCTAATTTCTGCTTTCTGATATTACAATGAAAAATAATCCCCTATTGGTAAAAACAGGAGCTTAACTGCTGCTTTCGGTAGCTAGTCTCCCGACGTGCAGGACTACCACCACAGTACACAGTGTTGGCTGAGGAGGAGTTGTTTGGCAAACAGCTATTACAGCCCAATACAGCATTTGTAATTCTGCGCCAGTAGACCATCACTTGTGTTGGCACTTGCTTTCAGGGACACTCCAGTATATCATACAGGAGAAGATCGGGATATTCAGTATGTGCAGTGCAAAGAGGCGATGGCTCAGACATGCAGAAGCAGCAGATGCCTCCAGCCGGGGCAGAAAAGGGTTAGACCGCAGGACTTTTTCTGAGGGCCACTACTCTGGGCACGGTGTACGTTTGGTCTAAAATTAGGGCTAATCTATTGATCTTTTGAGTGTGTTGAAAGGCTCACTGTCGCAGGAGAAGAAAGGACCTCTTGCAGGGGTCATACCTGTGCTGAACCAGGAGTTCCTCCTGAGTGGTGGTTGTTATTTACGCTCTGAGGCTGCTTTTTATATCAAGTATATAAACTATACTGTTCTCTAGTCATCACAAAAGGGTTGCAAAGGTTCGGTTGGGCCTGTTTGGTGATTTCATGAGCTGAAAAGTTCTGTAGACTCAAAGCTTCTTCTGCACAAATAAACGAGGGATGATTTTTAGAGACATGTGAAGTGTCTGGACGTCAAAATGTGCCAGGGCTCCACACATCCTTGTTCACTTCAACAACTACAGCCTCAGCCTGAGGGCACCTCTGCACCCACCCAACAACTGCTTTAGCATGATGTCTTCTGCTGTACTGACATCTCCACCACTGACGGTTCATATGAAGAAACTGTGAGGGCTTTTTCATCCCTCTTCTCTAGACTCCTGGAGTCCTGTTTCGTATCATTTCAGAGAAATGGGCGAGGAGCACAGAAAGTTCTGGCCCTGATGGGCTTCCCTGTCACAAAATGCACATCCATATACAGTTCCAACTGATGCTGCTGAGACCCCCCCTCCAGAGGAGGGGCTGAGGGCTGGTGAGACTTTGATGCAGAATAACCTTTTTCTGGAAGACTGCAGTTCCCCAAACACCTGCGGTACTTCAACAAAGTGAAGGAAAATTCCCCCACTGCTGCCCACAGCTTATCCCTTCTGGATCAACGTGTAACATTGCCCTGAGATGAGAGCCCATCCCAGCAGCACACTGTGTGCCTGCTCCTCCCTTCTTTTGGCTAACAACCCCATGGACAAAAAAAAGAGAGGCTTTATTTTGTTGTTGTTTTTCTCTGGACACTTCCATAGCACTGTACTAAAAATGAGGGATCAAGGGTTTTCTATTACATGATTTCCCACATTTTTTCTTGCAGGGCACCTTGGCAGGGTTGCAACACATCTCTTAGCTGTTGGAGCTGGCTCTCTCTGCGTTAGGGATGCAGGAAAACTAAGGAAAGAGAGGCTTCCTCACCCTGCCCAGCAGAGCATAGGAGACTCCTTGTTTATGCGTATATCACTACAACAGTCATTTTCTAATGCTGCTGAAACTAATGTATAATATCCCAGGGATTTCCCACAGAGAAATTTGCATTTAAAGATTTACAAGGTAAAGTATTGTTTCACATATATATAACTTAGCACAAAACATCAGTGAACCATATTTACATCAGTCAGGTATCATGTTGTTCCTTATAAAAAGGCTGCTTCTGAAGTACTTGAAAATTTTTAAGGCACAACTGATACAATTCAGACACGAAACTGGCCCTGCAGATTTCCTTACGCAGTTGTCCCCATGTTTATTCCCAAGATGTGGTGAAAGCATTCTCCTTCTTTCCCAGTCCACTGCTTGGTGTCTGCATCTCCATTTGTTTTCCTAGAGTGAAGCTCAAACAGCTTGAGCTGCAGACATATTTCACAGTGAAAAGACAGCATTGATTTAATTCGTAACCTGGTTTGCTAGTATGCCATGGAAGGGGAAATTAGAATTGTAACTGCTCAGCAATGGTCATTTGTGACAAAGGAATGATCTGGCAGGGAGGGCAAGAAGGGGTTACCCTGGATGGAAGCAGACATGCCAGAGACAGGACTGCTCCCTGTAAGTGAAGTTACCCTAGGTGATGCAATAAGAAATGCTCCAGCATTGTCTGGTAGCCATGGTGCACTGAGAGAGCTCAGGGGACACCCTTGAGCAGCAGAGCTGGTGTTAGGGGATGGACGACGGTGCCCCGTTCCGATGCTCGTATGATGGGTACAGCTGCAAGTGTATATAGGGAATCGGCCCATGCCACATCTTTGCATAGTCCTTGCAGAACCACTTACGGTGGTAGGACTCTGCTCAATACATTATTCATTAAATCTTTCTGTATTTAAGCACAAATGTGTGTTTAATTCACTGAAAGTATTCTGCCAGATACTCTGCTACCATTTAGTTTCCTCTTGAAAGGGCTAATTTACATGAACTGAGGAGCTAATCTCAGTAATTTTTAATGTAACAAGATTAAAGGAAGAGAAGCGGAGTAAGCACATCCAAAGCTAGTTCCACCTAAACAGTTCACAGGCAGTTATATACACTACATGCAGTATTTTACACTTCAGCCTCCCTCCCCCCCACAAAATTATAACACTAAAGCACTAAACAGCTGTGAGGAACTGACTTATTTACCTTGTCTGTAACAGATAATGCTCCTCTCTTCCTTTCTCATTGGCAGGAGCTGGGAAAGTAGAAAAAAGGTTAGGGGAAAATATGACCACTTGTAAATATCCACGTGTCAGGACCCATTCTCTCCTGGCAACTGTTTAGATACCGTCATCGTAGTGATCATTAACAGATTTCAATATCCCTTGAACAAATAGGTTTAAGAGTTTCTATTCTTAGCCACACTGCCTTGCATAAATTGAGGAAATGGTCCCCAGCTTTGAAAGAATTTACATAACCTAAGGTATGTTTCCACATGATTGATATCAGTTCCAAAGAATTTGAATGTACATAATCCTGTCATTGCTCACATTACTCCATGGGGAATGACAGTTTTCTTCCCTAGGCCGACACTGCTCAGAATAAGGATGCATTGACGACTAAACCCCAAAAACACACCCTCCTGCCTTGACAGCACATACCCGCGGTGTGCTTACATCGCCCTTGCCGTCCATCTGCAACTACCAGAACTATGCTCTTGCAGGAGCAGAACAACGGGCAGCTATGCGGTTTCAAAGGGGCTACTGAGAGGGTTTGTGGGATGAAAGCGCTCAATTTCCTACTAGCTGTGTCCTACGCTGAAACGACGCCCCGGTCAACTTCACTTTTTCATATAAAAATGCCGTTACTACTTGCTCCACCCAGCTTCTGCGTGGTTGGAGCTCAAGAGACAGCAGAAGCGCAGAGACTTGAAATGAGCGCCCTTCCCACGCCAATTTACGTTTGTCTCCCTGAGTCGAGCAATTTTAAGGAGTTTAAGGGTTTGGTTTTCCTTTTCATTTTACACCAGTTTGGACATTTTGCTTCAATTTTTCTTCTTTCCCCTTATTTTTTGGTATCTTCTATCTGTTGGGGTTATTTCATTTATTTTGGCAGGATGTTTTGTTGTGCATGTTTTTTTTGGGGAGAGGGGTGTCTTTTTTCCAGTAGTTGTTTGTAGGATTTGTTTCTTTACTACTGGCTTCGGTTTTGTCCTGGCTTATTCGTGGGACTTTTAATTTAGTTGGGATTTTTGGCTTGGTTTTTTGGGGAGTGTTTTTCTTAACAGTTGTCTGAGGACGTTAATTTATTTGGGATTTTTCTGAAGGCCACTCAGCAAGGACAGATGCAAAATCCTGCTCCTGGGACAGAATAAACCCCTGCAGTGCCATGAACTGGGGACTGGCCAGCTACACAGCACCTCTGCTGGAAAGGACCCTGAAGGTCGTGGTGGACATTAGGCTTAACATGAGCCAGTGGTGTGTCCTGGCAGCAGTGAACGCTGGCAGCACCCTGCGCCATGTGGACAGGAGCAGGTGGGAGATGGAGGGATGTGACTGTCCCCCTCTGCTCGGCATTTGTGAGACCTCATCTAGATACGTCCTCCTGTTTAGAGGCCCCAGTATGGGAAAGACATGGCCAGAATGGCAAGTTTGAGGGAGGTCAGGGCAGGACCAGTGGCCGCGGGGCTTGCTCGGCCCAGGGAAGGGTGGCTGGAGGGGTGGGTTTGTAGCAGCCCCCCAGCACCTATGTCTGAGAAGATGGCACTGGGCCATTTGCAGAGATGCACAGTGGGGGAATGAGAGGCATAAACTGAAAGAGGGGGGAAATATCTGGCTGGATATGAAGAAGAAAAAAAAAACACACTCTAAGGCTATTTAATCATTTGAATGAATTTCCTAGTGAGACTGTGGAATCTTCATCCTTGGGGGCTTTCAGGACTTGATGGGATAAAGCCCGAGACAACAGACTGAACGGCTTTGAGTCATAGAGTTTGTCTAGATGATATCTGGCAATCCCTTCCTAACTGAATAATTTTACAATTAAGGATTTTACCTCATGATTTATGTCACATAATGATCCCGCCAACTAGTGGATTTACATTATATTTTGATACTCCTTTTTTAAAGTATAATCTGAATTTGCTTTGACAAATGCTTGGTCTTTCATCTTTTGCATCATGTCCCATTTTCCTGTTCATTAAGATTATTTCAAAACATACACTACACTTCTGAGATTTGAAAGAAATTCTACTTAATCTATTTTTAAACATCTTTTATTGTGTTGTCTTAATCCGTAGAACTGTATTGCCAGTGAAACATGCTGTTATAAATCATTACATAAACATGAAATCTCATTTCAATGTGTTACACTTTACATTTACCAGTAATGGGGTAAAGATTTTATTTTGCTTATTCAGGAGAAAATAAAAGAACCAAAATCTTGACACTTGGAGAAAGGAAAAGCCCAATTTCTCCCTTCACAGCAAGGTCATACTGCCCAGAGCTCCTCTTTTCCTTTGAAACATAGTTCTGTGGTTAAACAAAGCCCCATAATGGAATCAATCACGTAGCAAAGGCACTGCTGAAAATTAATAAGCTAATGGGTAGTACAACTTAGGAGCCCGTTCCCACTTGGATAGGTCTCCTGTATGCTTGAGTGCAAGAAGAGGGGTGGTGGCGGAGGCCAGGAGAGCTTGCAGCTGGCGTCCCCTGCCGCGGCCGGTGCCAAGCGGCCGTGCTGCCCGTGCAGCGCTGGCTCTATGTCACTCCCTGCCACCCGCCTGCAGCCAGAGCCCAGAAACAAGCCCTCTGAGTCACCAGTGGACGAGGAAGTAGGAGGAAGGGCTGGCTGTAATGAACACTGGGACTGCTCTTTGGTCAGACCCATGGACTAGAGTAAGGCAGTTTGAAACCCATCGAAACCACCAGGAACAGAGAGCAGCTGACAGAGGCAGCAGCCAAAACCAGGGGGAGTGATAAATAAGGGCTGATCCTGCATCAGACTTGCAAAGCCCCTGACAGGACAAAGCAAGCTGATTTTGCTTAACAGCTTAGAGCCTATAAAAACACAAAAAATGAGGGCAGGAGAGCAAAGACAGCAGAAGAGGGAGCATCCCCACCCTGTAACGTCAAGAAAACAGCAGAAGGACCTGAGAAACAGCGTGAGACCTCGACTGCCCTAAAGCATAACACTGATAAATCACACTGTGTGTCTCTCTGCTTGCTTGTCACCCACGTTCGGCAACCTCAGCCATACCCTGCAGCCCCCGAGAGCAAAGGCGCAGCCCAGGTGTGCGGTGGCACAGCTTGCCACGCTGTCTGGGCTGGAAAGTCTCGCTGTGACGTGGAAAAAATACTCCCTCTCCTGCGAAGGGGGCCCTCATCCACTTGCTTTTTGCCTGCAGGGACGCGGAGGCTGAAAGGGTCCCCCGGATGGCGCGGAGCCAGCATCTCCGGCAGGCAGCCCCAGTGGGAGCGTGGCACAGCAGCTCGCCCGGGTCTCTGCCCGACGCGGCTGGTTTCAGCCCGCAGGCGAGTGAGCTGACTCGGTGAGCTGATTTTTGAGGGGAGAAGATGGGGGGTTGTTGTTCACGGGCAATCTTTCTGAATACTTCTGCCTTTTGCCCCTGTCGCCCCTGGGCGTTACAGCCGAGCGAGGAGGTGGCCAGCTGTGCCTGTGAGGAGTTTCGTTTCTGTCGTCCACGAAACAACAGGAAGAAAGTTGGCTGGCATATAAGGAAACGAAAGGAAAAAAACCCAGCACATTGCATTATTATTTCCAGCGGTATCATGAAGCTAGCCCCGTTTCATCTAGGATTTAGTTTCATTTCTGCTGATCTTCATCACAGCGTGTAGGTGGAGCCTGTAAACAAAAAAGCACCAGAAGAAGTTGAAAAAAATTCACTTCTCCTTGCTACGGGACACTACACAGGTAGAATTTTCTCTTTTCCTTCTTATAAAAATAATCTTGCAATTTTTGACTGTTATCTTAACTCCTTTTAATAGTTGCATGTGAGAAGGCTGTATAAGTGTCTAAAGTAAATATGGTTAAACAAGGTTTCCAGGAATAGAGTTTATTGCTTTCTGGGGTGGGGAAAACAAAAAGACATTCGTATAATTTCCTCTTTAAAGGGAAATGACTGAGAGATGGCATTTAAATTGGAACACTTTTTTTTAAAGTACATACTGTTTTGGGGGCAGTGTTCAGCAGCATGATCTAGCTGGCAGTATTCCTGTGTAGCATCATAAGCTTAGCATAGCTTCAATCTTTTTTTTCTGAGAAGGCAGCTAGAATTAATAGACGTACAACCCAGAGACTGTGCAGATTACTCAAATATCCTGAAGTAACAGGCTATGTCAGGCAGAAGTCCGTGTGGTCCCCTGGCTGGACACAGAGTGAATAAATACAAGAGCTGCATGGGTTCAGCGCTGCAGCTTTGCGTTTTGGGTTTGGTAGCGGATTTTGTTATTACCCCTCAAGATGCAAAGCCAGGATCGCTAGAAGGAAAATGAGGCAAACCCTCTTCAGGACCATCAGCAGGTTGGTGCTCCATGTGGGTGTGGCTGTGCGACGCAGCACAGTGTTGTGCTGTGGGGGCGGAGAGGGGGAGTGCTGGCACACAGGCAGGCAAACATCTGAAGGTAAGGTTCAAGGAAGCCAATATTGTCCAGGTGACAGAGGCCAGGGCAGCTCTGGAGAGGGGGTTGTTATCAGACTTTCGGTATCAGCACGTCATCCAGGTGTCACGTTCCGCAGGTGGTTTCTGGCCAGTTTCAGAAAGGCACTTTAAAATCGCAGCCCTTTTTTTCCCCTCCTCCTTTCTTTCTTTCATCAGATGTTGAGAAGGCTCAGCACACAAAGACATCGCTATGCCTGCATGGCACAGCGAAGTGTTGTGCTCACCTATCTAACCTTTTTCAGATTCGGGTGGAGAAGAGCCGGAAAGCCCCAGAAATCTACGCATGGTGATTTACTCTGCTGCTCACTGTAGGTACCTTTGTTTGCCTGCGTATCTGTGTGTGCACGCTGTGGTTTGCACTGTAGACCTAGCTAAAAACCCTTCTAGGTATGCAATAAGACACAGAGCTTGCACTAAAATATTTCAAAGTTGTCACTTTTTTTTTGTCAGACTCCTTGAGTCTCAGTTTCCCAGATGCCACAAGTTTATCTTCCAAGATCTTTCTTTTTCATTCTGTTTTGGTTTTTCCCGGTGGCCTTACTATTTTTGCATTTCATCCTATTCATTATAAGGACAGCTAAAGCTTTCTGAAGGGAATACATCCGTGCTTAGGAGGCCATGTGCTAAAACCAGTACATGAATAACTCTGAACACAGCCCAGTGAATACTGATAATGGAAAAGGGATAGAAAATTGTTCCTGGGTAATATTTGCATTAAATTAAAAATTTGTAAGAAGTGTTCATTCTGCAAAATTGAAAGGCATGTAGAGAATGGGAGAGGTAATATAAGGGATTTTTGCTAGGAACATTGCTATCAGCAAATTATTTCCTGTAGCAATAGAATATCGTAAACTAATCTGGTGGCCAGTGAATGTAGGATGTATGTTTGTTGCAGATAAAGCACTGAGTCCTCATTCAAGGAAGAAAAATCTTATAAATCATTAATAGAAAGAGCAAAAAAGTTCATACTGCAATATTAAAGAAAGGGGAAATGTGGAGAAAGATGAGAGAACTGTAAAATGAATACCTATACATAAATTAAAGTAGTTCAGCCATCTTTTATTGCTGGTCAAAACTGAGAAGTTTCCCCATAGTCATGTATTTTTTTATTTTGATAAAAGGAGACAGGAATATCTATTAAAAAATTTGTATTGCTTTGTTAAAAAGAAAGACTGACTACCAAGTGTGGAATTAATCTGCTTTTTCTAAACTTGTTTTACACATTGAAAGTATATCTTACATTGTGCATCCTGCTTTGACATCTGCTCAAATTAGAAAACCTGTAAACTTGATTCAACCAAAAAATTAAAAGAACAGGAAGTTATTTCAAGAAAAAATGTGTTTCGTAGAACCATAGAATTGTTGAGATTGGAAGGGACCTTTAAGATC
>RSEF01000001.1:89456104-89468926 GCA_003993805.1 Himantopus leucocephalus | reverse complement strand
GCAGGGCTCCATCACCCGTAATGGTTACTTGGGAAGACAAAACGCCTTCACCCCGAACATTCCCCGCTTCCTTCTTCTTCCCTCCTAGTTTATATGCTGAGCATGACATCATATGGTATGGAATATCCCCTTGGTCAGTTGGGGGCAGCTGTCCCAGCTGTGTCCCCTCCCAACTTTTTGTGCACCCCCAGCCTACTCACTGGTGGGGTGGGGTGAGGAACAGAAAAGACCTTGATGCTGTGCAAGCACTGCTCAACAACAAACAAAATATCCCTGTGTTATCTACACTGTTTCCAGCATGAATCCAAAACATAGCCCCAAACTAGCTACTATAAAGGAAATTAACTCTACCCCAGCCAAAACCAGCAGACATGGGCAGACCAAGCCCCAATCTCAACAGGGAAAAAGTAGCAGTGACACTTTGCGTGGAGCTGGAGCTTGGACCACAGCAGCAAATATTTATACAGAGACCATATCCCACTATAAACAGCAAGGATAAAAGAGGTGATAGATGGCTGTCATGCTATAGGCAACTCACTTCCGAGTGCTTTGCATCAGCATATTGAGGCATGGCACTGAGCCTGACTTGGTTTACTCGGTGCAAGCCCAGGCTGGGGAATTGTCTTTGCCCTGTGTGGCTTACAAACAAAATAGGTAGTAAAAAGTGTTGGATGCAAAACCAGTGTCAGTCTTTGGCTGATCAAGGAGCAAAATCTGGATCCTTGTGGCCTCTACCTCAGTGTGCCAGGCACCAGAACTCCTTATGCCTCTAGGGTCTCGTAATGCTGTAGTTGCTGTAGGACCAGTGGCTCAGCTTCCCGTGGCACTCACTGACTTGAACAACCTAGGTTCATACTGCAGAATGTACAAGATCTCAGTCCTCCAAGAGGTTCAGTTTTCTCTGCAAGGTGCTTACAGCCATTAACCCCCACAGCTGACTGGTTTTTTCCCTACAGTGTGGGAAGAAGAGGAAAGTTTAATGTAAGTTTTCCAGATTCATTTTTAGTTATGGGCTCTCTGTGTGTCTGTACCTAACATATCCTCAAATGCTGCACAGAAAACACCACGTCAGGACATAAAGGTTAGCCAGATAAAGATGGGCTATTGCATAAGAAGTCAGACTTAGAAGGTAGTTAACAGTATTATTTAAATGTCATCCAAGTTAAGTAAGACATAATGACGGCTACAATGTTGTAATATTCGTGCACCTCTCAACTTTTGTAAAATATACAGAATTCCTATAGGGGGTGTGACCCTATTATTTCAATGATAATCAGGTTAAATTTTACAGAACTTCATTTGCCCTAGGTCTGGATACAACTGGATCAAAATATTTGACCTCAGATGATGCTGGAAAACTTCAGAACAGTAACGCTGTCCCTCATTCCACCCTCCCATGTCTTCTGCAGGACCAGGCTGGGAACTGAAGACTTCATCGGCATCAAACAATACTGTCAATAGTCTTTAACCCTTGGCCTTCCCAGGAACCCACTGCTGTCCTATTAGTAGCTATTACAATGATAGTTCTTCCCATAGGGAGCTAAGAAGTTCTTAGAATACAGTTTCCCTTTCTCGTGAGTGTAAGGAGCAGTATATATAAATATATATTCATTGATATATGTACACTTTTATAGATATTCATATATACATATATGAACATAAAGAACTAGCAGCAATAATTAACACAACTGGTTATTGTTTTTCGCTGTTTTAGGTACTTACATTAGTCTTTATGAAGGGCTTGAGATCTTCTTTGCCTTGTTCTAAGGTGTAAAAATGGCCTGAACTTTGAATGAGCTAGAGGAGAAAAAAGAGAAAGGAGCAGAGGTAAACAAATGTAATAGTAACATGCACACATCTCCCCTCTACATCCACTTCTTTTCCATCTAGCTCCACTACTGAGTATGTGACAGGTGCAGAAACCGTGCTGATAGCTTAAACAAACACATGGCAATGAAATATTTTTGGAATGGTATTCTCTTTTTAAATTATGTGTTAACGTTGCTTAGGTAAGTTGCATGTCCACAACAGTGTGCAGGAAATAGGTGGCTGAAAGTGTTCACAGCGTACTCAGTGCCAAGATGCTCTTTTCTTTTTTGCATGAATATTCTAGTCTATACAGAATAATCTATTTTATTTTTTTTTTAGTGTCTGCATTTTATTTCTGTAGCTCTGACTGCATCTAGTCCCTGAAGAGTTTAAAAATGTATGCTCATGGTCCCGGGATTGCCTGCAACTGCCTGCATCAAAACACAGACAGTTTCGCAGCAGTTAAACAGCTTTTAATTAATGCATTCGAGCAGTGTCTGCTGACAGCTCCTCCTTCGCTGTTTAAAGTTATGTGTATTTTATTGGAAAAACACTCTCCTTGCGGTTCATTAGTCAACAGTGATTTATGAGGGATGTGAGTGCTCGTGACAAATACACAACTCCAGATTACAACTGACACAAAGTTTGTGCATGTTCAAATTGAGGAGTTTTGGGAATTTGGCAGTACATTTTTATTTTATTTTTTTTTCACTCTAATCCATTGGCAAACAAAACTGAAGAGATCAAGCTTCTTTGACCGTGTGTCATTTGGGGCGACTCCCTACAGGCAGCCGGGCTGGCAGAGGGCCGCAATACTGGCCAGTCTCTTCATTTTAAAGGGAAGGCTGAGTGGGGGAACGCTGCTGGCGGGTTACGGGGCCTCCTGCACTTCCTGCAANTTCACGCTAACAAATTTCTTCATCCGGCTGCAGGTGGAAGAAAACCCGGCAATTTTGTATCTGGAAACGTCCTACTAACTAGTTATGGGATTGTGGAAAGCCTTTAGGGGCGCTGCCTTTGAATGCCACCCTCTCTGTGCCTTCTGGACACTCCAGCTTCTCCTTGCAGGTACATACATAGTGCCAATGCTAGCTTTCCTGGGGCAAATTTGGTTTCAAAAATGAAATGTTAGCATTGCTTTCTATACAGCACCAAATTTTCCTTTCTCCTTGTTAAAGTTTTCAAACCCCAGCTGTTTTCTTACAGTTTGCTCTGTTGCTCTGCGAATAATGTCTGCAAGCAACCTGGAAAATAAGTGAGAAAAGAAACTTCTCTAAGTTTCTAAAAGAAACTTCCTCTAAGAGAAAATTTACATTCAATTCTCTAAAAGCTGGGATGTCGGGGAGGCACGAATGCATTGCATGTAGTCTCAAAAGACCTCACATCAATAGGAGCTGGCATTGATTCACTCCTTTGCAATGTCACTGTGTACTGATGCTACGGCATGAAGCAAACATTGCATGTTGCCAGTCCTGCATGCTAAGTGTATTTTTGTGGGTCTGTCTGTAGCCACCCCTCAATGGTGAAGATCTTACGGCGTGAGAATATATAAATTCATTTTCTGTATCTTTCTCAGCAGCGGGAAAAGAAGGATTGACATATGGAAAAAGAAAAAGAAAGTCACTAAGAAGTAAAACTGGAGCTCCTAAGATACTTTCTTTTGGACTTCATGATCTTACACCACAGGCCTGGTTTCCACCAATGTACCTATGAGGACAGTTTGAGAACAGGTTGTGAAATTTATGACATTGTCTTGTGCTGTACGAAGTGCCAGTAAAAAAACACCAAAAATTTCTGCATCTCTCCTTGGGGTGGGAAATGCCCCATCCTTCTCCTGCATCTCCTCTTCTCTCTTTAGTGTTTATCTTAAGGAAATAAGCATCGGTTTCTATCTTGCCCAGAAAGATCTCCTTGATCTCTGGTGCACTTATGAGGGAAGAATGCCTGACCTTGCTCTTGGCTTCTTCTGTACCCCTGTGAAGTCACCAAGAGCAAAATCTGGACCTGGTAGGGGTTTTGTACCAGCTTTGCTCTGTTGTCTCCCACCCCATCTCTCCCTCAAGAGAAAGACGTGTTAATGCTCCTGCCTTCTTGTTCCTGCCACTTGGCCCTCCATCAGGAAGGTGAGGACATTTCCATCCGTTCTACTGAGCCCACTGCCACACGGATCCCTGGGAGGTTCATCCTTGTTCCACATGGTGGTAACGATAGAGGGAAAAGTCTGAGGAGAACAGGGATGGTGAAAGAGAGGAAAGAAGAAAGATCAAACACTTGAGCAAAAATGAGTACAAAAAGGCAGAGTACAAAAAAAAACCACCATCAAAACAATGCTGTGACACAACAGAGAGGCTGAGGAGAATCTTTGTTCTTGCTAGATTTCTGGCATCCTTCACCTGGTTTCATTTCACATGAAATATTCATGGGCCTAATAATGTGACTTATTGGTGGCTAAGGAGCTATTTTTCCTTCCAGGAGAGTCTTTTAGGGGTTAAGAACTTGAAAATGTTTATAACTGTTAATTAAAAAAAAAAAAAAAAGTTGAGTCCATCAAACTGCTCTGATTTTGAAATATTTTTCCACTGCATTTATTTTTCCAGTATTAATATGCTGAAATGTCTAGAGAAGAAGTAACAGGAAAATAAAATATTTCCTTTTAGACAAGAAGTCACAGGAGAATAAAATATTTCCTTTTGAAACTGAGATACTGGAACATATAAACTGTTTTGGTGGTGGTGGGAGGGTTTTGTTTGGTTTTTTTTTTAAATCCCTGTATAATATAGAGACTCATTAAAAGTCATCTTTTCCCATCATCAGTTCTGTCAACTCTATTAAAAACGTTTTGGCAGCAAATACCTGACCAGCTCTACCTAATTAACACCATGAGTCAGTTTAAGGTTCCCCTGTATTTCTGACGCCCGCAGAGCCTCAAAAAGCACAGTTATTTCTGGCACCTCTCTGAGTGGGGTGTGCGGCACCTTCAGAGTACCCTACTCTGCTGAACCAAGAAGGAATCACAACTCACCTGGACTTGTATGCCAGGTTTGGTTTGTTTGGCTGGCAGGCTGATGGGCGATATCTTTCCACCTACAGCATGAGTCTACTTTATAGAGACGTATTAGTACTTGATAAATGTGGAAGTCCCTGGACTCAGATATAGAGAGCAGCTGACAAGAGGGAAAGTGCCTTCTAACAACTGTTGTGATTTAATGAACATTGGGCAGTTGAGCCGCTACTGGAAGGCATCAAGCAATCATTTTATATCAAAAGTCACTGTGAACTTCCTCACTTTGCCCAGTCTAAGGCTCAATAAAAATCTTACTCCTTGAACTCTCAGTGGGGCAGGCTGGCCTCCAAAAAGGGGAGTGAGGAAACAACCTTGTGACTTTCTGCACTGGACAGCTGGCCATGCTTGCTGTTCTGGGCAAGAACAACACTGTCTTTACTAAAGTAAAACCTGTCTTAATCTGAAGGCTTGAGATACTTTTTCTCCCAATTAACTGAAGTACAGTCACACAGGAGGTAACTGCCCTGTTCCTTCCCCAGATGTGGGAGAAGCTAAACACCAATATTGGTGTTAAGACTTCTAACTGTTTGAGAGACACTAAAGTAACACACTGGTTGGCTGAATTAACACCTGGATGGCATTAAATCATTAATTTCAGTACTTGTATAAATTATGGTGAGCACAAACTGAAATGAACAAACATAATATAGTTAAGCAGAGGGCATTAAAAAATAAATTTAAAAAAAGGCTAGCTCAAAACCTGATGCAAGCTGTCTCCTCTAGCCAAAGACACGTGCAATAAGCAATAAGTTTATTAAGCAGTAAGCCTCTGGCTGCCCAGCCCAAGGGACTGGACCCTGCTTCCAGGTCGACTGTCTGCCTGACCCCCAGGAGAGGCTGAGCGCACATCCCAGGCTGTGGGTATTGCCCTGGCACGACCGCTCAGAAAGTCTGAAAAGAGACTCAAAGGAAATAACGCAAAAAAATTCAATTAGAGCAGAGTGAAGAGGTTTGTCTGATAAGCATGGAGCAGGTTTCCACCGTGAAAACAACCCATTCAAACTCCATGTCAATCCTGAAGCGCCCTTGCAGAGATGTGCTGCTAGAAGCATGCTGCAAACATCACTGTTTTCCCAGTGATGTCTGAGGCAGCATCTCTGCACTGAAATTACAGCTTTCCATGTACGCCTCTCCATCTCGAGGGAAATTTCAAGGGGTAGGTTGTAACAACTCTCGTTAAATTTTAATCCACCTGATATTGTGCAAATTAATTAAGGGATTATGAAAACTGCAGCATTTAGGGGTGTTAACCTGAATTGTTTCCAGCATGAATTCATGCTCCGTCTACCTAACAAAACCAATGGCAGTGGAGCTCCATTGTGCCCTGTGAAAAAAAGTACTCAGTATTAAACAGTTGGAAGGTTTAAATGATAAAGAGAATACTAAGCATATAATCTCAATCTCCACTCGAAATGTCATGAATCACCATTGTAGTGAATTTAGCTATGAGAGTTAAGATAATATTGTTTGGTTTGGAGTCATTATGGCAGAGATGTAGGTAGAATCACCCTACCTATCTATTCACATTTCATGTCATATAATCAGCTAAGAGACCATGTACATTTGAAGAGAAAGCTGAGCTCCACATATTAGGAAGAGTAAAATAATCTATGATGTAATTCTGCTTAATTAGCGTTTAAAAAGTCAAGTCATTTTAAAAAGGAAAGTGCTTTTAGATCAAAACTATACATAAATCTCTGCAACTTTTAACACTTGATTTACAAAGAGTACAAAGGTAACTTTCTTCTAAACTGAGGTACCCAAGACCCTGGCTATGTGTCCCAGCTGGGATTTGACCCCACACCTGAATGAGAGCTGAGTGCTCTCCAAAATGCCTCCCCCACAGGAAAGAGGGCCAGGTACGTGGGCCAGGAGGGCTCCAGAGTGCTCTGTAGTCAGGTGCCTGATCTAAGTGACTGGAAGATCAAGAGCCAGTCTTTATACTGCAACTGATCTCCTTAATACCACTGTGACACCTAAGTATTATCTGGTGGAACGCCTACCACTGGGATAAATCAGTAGTATTTTGCTTTAATCTGATTTTATACTGTGTAATGACTGTGCAATATTCAAGGGTGCAGATATATTTATTTACATTAAATATATGTACCAACTTACAGTGATTGCCGGGAAGCCAGTGCAACCCACCAATTGGTGTTATAGCTCAAAGGTAGTTTGGGCTATTTAAAGAAGAAAATACTTGAAAGGTCTCAGCTTTTATTTTGACACCTTCAAAAGGAAATTTAGGAAATATATGTGAAAGGAGGGAAAGGAGGAGAAAAGATTATTAAAACACCTGAAAACCTTTATTTACAGTGAAATTAAATGGTTCAATTGATTTGAACTCTCCTCCTATTCAGCAGATGGATGGGAAGGTGAAACATGTAAGTGGTTTAGCTGATAAGAAATCTCCTTTTCTTGAGTGAATGGGTAGGAAAACTGATCAGAGAACTAAGACATCTATCATGCTTCTACAGCTTTAGCTATTGTGAATGCTGCCAGTCTACTTGATGGAAATATGGAAATGCTGAAGTACGAGGTACTTTGCATACATATAGATAATGCTGTGTTGTACTCTGGCTTTAACGTGTACCTTAACATATGTACAGTCACTTGACAGCAGTAAGAAACAGCAACTATTAAAGAGCACCTAAATAAGCCTTGAATTTTTAATTCAGGTAACTGTAAGGACTAATAGTTAAGAATTTCTTTAAATCTCTAAGCAGAGACTTAAATCTAACCTTGCAGGTTAATACAAAGAAGCTGAAGGTTTTACAGCTCATATGCAGTGTAGGTGTTTGCAAAACCTCAGTCATCTTACTGCTTTAGGTGAAATAGTCTGTTACAAAGTGACAATGATTAAAATGTTCATTCGAAAATAGAAATTACTGCTTGTGCAAGGAAAAGTCTTTTGAGACTACTATGTTCCTTTCAGAAACAAAGTAAACTATTAATAAACTCAGTTTAAATTTGACCTCTAGTTCCAATAAAAAAGAAGATTGAAAAAGGCTTGGAAAAACTGAATTTTTAATTTTAAACTGAGCTTAAGAGACAAATTTAACTAAATTTAACACAGACAAATTACAGCAGAAAAATATTTTGTCCTGTTACATTCAGCTTAAGTGATAGTATCCAGGTTTCTGGTTTAGTAAAAAGTAAGTCATTTTTGGAAGGAAAGGGGTATCCTGAATAAGTTGCTAGGAATTGCTTTTTGTTTAAGAAACTGAATTAAAGCTCATTTACTGATCGGGCCACTAGGAGGCCAATTGACTTGGTGCAGTGGTTCAGTTCAGGGCAAAAAAAGGAAGTTAAAAATGTTAAATAGTTAAACGTTAATAGATGAGGGGAGAAGAACAGGATTAAAGAGAAATAGATAACTGATATGCTTCTGATTTGTTTTATATTCACTATTATTTACGTGTCTTTGACAGACGTTTTTATATGGCTATTTTCTTTATTATAAGCATTGTTCTGTGCCTCAGAAAAAGATGCCAACTTTTGTACAGTGAAAGAAAAAGCAGATAAAATCAAGAGGGAACATAATGCAAATGTAAAATGGCCTTGTTCTGCGGAACAAATAGCAGTTCAAGCACATTAACTACCTGGTTATTGTCAGGTGCTGTGTGGCTACCACCCAGATGCAGGCTTATCCAAATGCATCCACATTTCAAAGAGCTGGTTTGCAGGGAGACAAAAATTTAATAGCACCTGTCATTTTCTGTGTGCTGTCACATGTAGGTATAGAATTGAGATTACAATTTTGAAAGCCTGGTTCATCTGGGATCATCTAGGAACCTGCAGTTTAGATATATGTAATCAAACTGCTTATTCTGCATCAAGGTAATTTTAAATATTTTAAAAAAGAAAAGAACTATGTTACTGTTCTGATATAAAACTAAGCACCTAAGCAGTCTGAGAACTGGCGAAAGTTTTTATTCATAACAGGAAAATAATAGGTAGATAATACGTAAAATACCTAGTTCCTGATTATTTGAAAATGCTAACTCAAAAAGAGAAGTAAAGCTATTTCTACTATACATTATTTATAGCGCTGTGTAGTCTTTTATACTCACCCCTGGACCCATACAGTTCTACATGATTTCACAAAATTAATACTTATTTTTACAATGCATCTCTTCTCTAAATGAATGGAAATTTTAGTCATTTCACTCAATGACTGGTTTCACAGTATGTCTGCAATATTAATGCCAGGTATTTCACGAAATACCTGAATAATGTTGGCATTTCCTGCAATGACCAGGTAGAGCAGTCAAACGGTGTAATAGAATACTTGTCCCGCCAGTCATTGCTCCGAGTGATTGAAACTCAGTCGTGTCACAGAACAACAGGTTATACATGATAAGATGCACATTTAGCCTCACTCCTTCGCAGTTTGCATCTCAGGGGGCATCCACCACAGTTTGTGGTTGCTTAAGGCTGAACTGCTGAGCCCTGCCTCAGTCCCATGGTCTTGTTCCCAGTCTTCTGGCATTTTCAAGAACACTTGGGGAGAGGGGAGCTGGTCCATCTGCATCCTACTCCTTCCAAATCAAGTGGTTAGTTTTCAACTGGATTAGCTCCCTCCCCCCAGCTCAGCTGTACAAGTCCAAGCACCAGGCACGGAGGGAGGGGATGCAAACAAGGGGAAGGGGTATTGCAGCGTTCAGGTAGGGTCAGTCTGCCAGGAATCTCTGCTTTTGCTTCTATCCAAAGGGGAACTTCAAATGTCTGAGAAAACAATGCTCAGTCTAGATGAAACATCCAGGGACGAGTGCATCTTTATGGCTTGGCCACCTGTCTGAAAAAAATACAACAGTCCAGACATTCTGGGCTCTTGTACAAAAAATTGTCCAAACCACTTGTCCATGTTTGTTTGCAGTGTGAAGTGCTGAATCTGGTCTTGTGGCAAGCGTATAGTAGAAATAATACATGGGACAGGAGAGGATGCTTGCAAAAAACAAATGTTGCTTTTCTCAAATGGCTTAGGTGTTTTGTTTGCTCATTTCAGCATGAAATAACCGACAAAAGCCACTTACCACTTTATTGTTTTCCTCCATCTCTTAATGATATGAAAACATCAGCACTTTATTTAGTCTTTAATTAGCATAATCCAAGTACAAAGTTCAGCCTGGGCAAGGACAAAAGGATATTGATTATCTGTCCTTTCTACCAGAGTCAAAAATCACTTCTGTGCTGCATTTATTAATATATGTTCACAGCTATGGCATTGAAATCTATCACTGTGATCGACCTTTATTTTCAGGCAGTCAATAGCCATTGACCCATGCAGATAAATTACCGTAGTGAATTTTGCAGTTGCTTGCTCAGACTCTTATATCAATAGTTAACCTACTGAACGCTTATTCTTTTTTTTTTCTTCACTTTTGCCTACCAACCACATAAAAACTGTGCTCATAGAGTCAAACAAATATATAAATAAGAAGCAGGTCACAAATCACTTTGCTGTTCTCTGCGTGCACAGGGACACACGGTACCTTTCTTATTTCTACCTTTTGGTGTCAGCAAAACACCCGTTTTGCTAAGCTGAAGGGGAGAGAGCAGGAATAGTGTTTCAAATAGATGGTCCTTCAGATGATAAGGAATATGTTATCCTGTGGCTACAAAAGATGTCTCTCAGATTTTGCAGATCCCAGTAAAATCTTCCTGAGTGATCATAGACTATAACCTGGACTGCAACGTTTTGGTCTTGATTTGAATCTAAACATACCAATGTTTATATGTAAAAATATTAGGTTGTTTTCTCTGCCCTACTGAAGACCTAGAGATCTCCTCCAAATAACGGGTCTGAATCTGGCCTTGTCCATAGATTTTGAGTGTTCAGAAACAAAATCTTAGTTTGGCCAGTTCTAATGATTTAAGTAACTTCTTTGGATTTGAAAAATCAAATAGTTTTTTTAGACAGGCTTCCAATTTTCTTCTTTGTTACATAAAAAACCGAAATTGCCAAGAAAGACATGAACAGCAAAAATGATATGTCATTTTGTTTGTTTCCTTTGTGTATTTGATTTGAAAAGGGCATGATTTTCAGGCAGCTTCCAAACTGTTTTCTGTTGTTGTTTCAGGAGACAAAGAGGGAACCTTAGCAAGCAGGTGGCCTGGTTGTTACTGTGAGGAGCAACATGTAAGTTCAGGGATACAATTTCAACGCATGTCTTGTGCCATTGAGCTGGAAAATCTCTGAGATTCGGTTTTAGTCTGTTCCCTCTAAAGTTACTGTTTGGAGGCAGCATGTGAGTTCAACAGATAAGTATTGTTCTTGTTGTGTCTGATGGGATTATTATTAAATGACCTGATTCTATAGAGGGTTTTGTGAATTATTTACATCTTTTTTTCAGTTTCACATAAAAGTAATAGATTAAGGCTAAAAGATTTTTTTGCCTGAGATACAAGGCAGGCTGTGACTACGCTGTTTTGTCCTTTCTTTATAGCTAGCTCTCCTCCCTGATATAGTCGCTGTATTTACATTAGTGGGTTTTTTAAAAGCAGTAGTATGGTTTTGAAGCTAAGCCTATGTTTGTCAGGGCCCTGAGGGTACTAATTGACCTTAATGGCCCTGATCATCCTCACCTGGGGCCTCCACCCACCTCTGCACTTGAACCTAGAAGCCCTATTTCAGCTCAGCCAGGGGCCAGCAGTCCTGGCCTAAGCTACCGTGTAGGTGTGTCTGTCTTTGCTTCCTGGGTGGACCTTGGGCTTGCATTGTAGCCCCGTTGCTAGTCCTGTCTTCAACCTTATCGCCTACTGACACTAGCACAAGGATTTTGAACAAAAAGTTTCTCCAGAGGACTTGCTGGGGGAGTCAGAAGGCTGTTAAACTTATGGCTGCCACGGGGTGCAGGAAGACTGAGGAGCTCTATTAGGAGGTGAAGGTCATGCTTCTGGAGATCTGTGACAACTATTCTTTGTGTGAGACCCAGTAGGTGTGCCCTGTTATAGAGATCTACAACAGATTTTTTAGATGGAAATGTACCACCAAGCCCACCAGACACTTGGACACCCTGAGTCCCAGGACTGCTCTGTTGGATGGTTTAGAGGCACCTGTGTGTGCTGATGCCTTTCTAAGGTCTCCATGATGGGACCTGGCAAGAGAACCCTATGCAGGTACATCCAGAGACAATCTTCCCTTTCTCACCCAACACCGGGAGCTTCCTGTGGAAGTGTCCTACACTGCCATCCCGGTAGGTGCAATGTTTTTCTTTAAATGTTTTCATGGGGGAAAGAAGGATGTGTGTGAGGCTTCTTGTGGCATTAGGGCACTGGATGCAGAGGAGAGATGATGTATACTGCTGGTCTGCTGACTACAAGGGTTGTTATATTTTCTAAAGCTATTCTGCTGGGACTCTGAGAGTAGTCTCCTGACACAGTGACTAACCAAGTCAAAAACTACCCACCCGTTTTCCACCCTGTACTGTAACATAGTCTTTGCTACTGTGTCAGCTGCATGTGCAGCCTTGCCACGGTAGTAGAGCCCTCCTAGGTTTTTCCACTGCAATTCTGCTACACATGCCTTCTTCCTTCTCTGAATGTGGTGGCTAATAAGCTGATGTTGTGGTCATCATGCTCCACAAAACAGTACTGTAGGTNATGTTGTGGTCATCATGCTCCACAAAACAGTACTGTAGGTCCCATCTCTGGCCCTTAAGCAGTAAGAGTGACAAGGTAGTGGGATGCAAGGCATATTGTGGATGAGAGGGTGGCCTGAGTGGCAGGAGTCAGGAGGCATGGAGCTGCACAGGACAACAGCCGTTCTCCTAAATGCAGGTAGGGACTCCTGAAATTCCATAAGAAGATGGTAAAGTCAGGGGCCTGCCACAACCAACTGTGGATGCAAAATTTTGGGATATTTTGCATCCCAAGGACTCCAGTCCAGGCTCATCTTCTGGGCTTAAAACCTATGTCTGATGAACACTACCTCAACAACAAGGACT
>RSEF01000001.1:89413134-89439440 GCA_003993805.1 Himantopus leucocephalus | reverse complement strand
GCGGTTTGGAGGGAGGTGAATTAAAATGCCTCCCTTACCTAGAGTTCAGAAGTAAGCAAGTTACTTCCACTTCTGGAGGGTTCTATATTTTATTCCAAATTGGCACAAGATCTGTTCAGTTATTCTTAGGCTTGCTGACACCTTTTTGCTTTTGTTACATTAATGGATGGATGTGAAGAGGGAAGGGACCCTGAGTTCTGGATCCTGTTCCACTGAGCTGCTAATTCACATTAAGAAAGGTCAAGTCTAATAGAGCACTGCCTTATGTTGAGGCCAAGAGGAAAAGGAATTCATCTGAAAACTCACTTTCCAGGTGTATTAACCTCTTCAAGTGCCATTAGGCTGCATATGTGTCACAGCAGCAGCTCTTTTATGGAGGAGCCCAGATAAACTGGCTTACTACTCAGCTTTCAACTCCAGTTCTCTGTAGCTCAGATCATAGATCTGCTATGGTTCCTCCTGCTGCTTAATCTCATCTTGTACCGGGCATTTGCCTGCCAGGAGTAAAGACACTCCTCTCTGCTAGGGTGTACAGTTTGTACACGTCTGTTTATATATGAGGGCATTCTATACAGCGTGAAGAAAGGCAGTAAAACTCACTATACAGGATCATTTAGTCAAAACTTTTGGGTTTTTGTAGGCAAATGCGTAGGTACCCTCACAGGTGAAGGAGAGGACTTATGCTTCTTGGGGAAAGCTAGAAGGGTGAAGAGATACTATGTAGAGGGAGTTGATCTTTGCTACTTGTATTCCAGCATGAAGTGCAGTAAAGGACCTGAGTAGCCTAGAGGTACTGGCTTCTGAGGAGTGTCTGCCTGAAACCCTACATACACAGTTGCCAAATATGAAGAGGAAAGAGAGAGGAAGGCTAGATGGCTGCTCAGAAGGTGCTCAGGGAGATGGAAACAAAGTTTACCATTTGCTAGGTGATGGACAGAAACACATCTTTATTTTGAGCAGGAGTAAGAGGTATAGGAAGTGGAAGAAAATTCGGTTTTGTAAAAACAGAGAAATACAGATCATGGTATTTACCCACATCACAAAACCTGAAGCTCATTTGAACAGTTTAAGAAAACAAAACTCTTGGCTCAGCCTCAAGGGAAAGAGCAAACAATTTACTTTTCACTCTGTCTCAGTTCAGACAAACTTAAGAAACCCTTTTCTATGAGAGGGGCTGAATATGGTAAACAAAACAAAGCAAGATCACCACTACCAGAGTCTAGGTGGTTCTATGCAGAGCTCGGTATTGATCTGTCTTCTGCAAGGGGAGAACCCTGCGCAGTCCAGTGAATGCAGATGCACAGTCAACATTGGCTTGCAGTGCCTAAATTAACTTGTTAAAATGCAAAAAGACTGCAAAAGGAAATGAAAACAAAACAAGAGAGATATCCCATCTATGTATATTCTGCTCTTTCAGGATGTCTACTTCTAAAGGGAATCATTAACCTCAAAACAATTCATTTTCAAATCTTTTTTGAAGAGGAGCTACTTTAGTGGTGAATTTTTTTTCTAAACATACAAAGTATAATTTATGTCCCCAGTGAGACTACATGTGTGACATAGGCCAAACTTCTAATATATATTTCTATGCACGTGGAAATGTAACAGTTCCTAAAACACTTCATGAAAGCTGTGTATGATCTCTTCTAAAGCTTCTCTGGATAGTGGTGATCTCAAATAAAGCCTAGAGCTAGCACTAGTGTTGACATAGTACAACAGTACACCAGAAAAGTTATGCCTTTCTTCATGAGCAAGGGTAGGAGAGAAGCCACATTGACCAGGTGATATGATGGGAGACAGGGGTGATGTTGTGGAGGTGTCACTGGAGAGCAAAGGGATGAATCCCCAGCCGGCAGCACATGGTGCTTTTGGTCAGCGCTGCCCTTTTCCAGGCACTCTGATGCCCCGTGAGGCTGTCAAGCACCCTCCCTCCAGGAGGGGAACTCCCTCAACGTTGGCTGGGAGAAGAAATTCAAGTCTTTGCCCTGTGTCCTTCGAGAAAACAAGAATCTCTCAGTTTGTGTTTATGAGAAGATTTCACATTTCATTCCAGCTGGAGGGAAAAAGAGAGAGAAAAAACACACCCGTTTCCTAGCCAGGCTGGAGGTTGCCTGCACACACAAGCTGGGACTTTAGGTTATTCCACAATGGTTTGAGTGTACCCTACTTCCCACTCCTGCCAAGAAAGTCTCAATCCCAGGGGAAAGCAGCACATCCTATGGTGTTAAGGCCTCGGAGGTAAGCAAAGTGTGATGTCTGGCTGAGGCAGGCTTAGTGCCGCTAGATTTGGCACAGCTAATGATAAGGTTCCCCTTTCGCTTGCCAAGAGGGGCTGTTGCTTGCAGAACACCTTCAGCGTGTAGCTCAGGTGTGATAATATGAATATTCGGAAAGTCTGTTTGGGTCCTTCATCACCAGTTATTAGTTACATGAAGGCCAAGGCGGTTTTGCGCAGAATCAGAAATCCTAGAAGGAGTCCCAGAGCACAAAGTTGTTTAAGATCTGAACTATTTCTGGGGGAAGAGGCTGAGTTCAGGCCATTACAGACTGAGGATGCCAAGTCTGGATCCAGGCGCAGATTTCTGGGAAGGATGCTCAGGTCTGGGACAGTAATCTGTTCTCTGAAGGAAATGAGGGTGAGATACACAGTTCAAATTTTGCCACACCTTATGCATTCATAGATGTGAATCTCCAGGAGAGACTTCTCTGATTAAATCAACCAGGGACTCCCCACATGCAGGGACAGGACAAGAACCACTGTTCCAGCTGCCTTCACAGCCCTCTCTAGCTTTGAAGGGCAGAATCGGCTTTGGAGAGGAATAGGAACCAAGATGAGAACAAGATGGGAACCAAAGTTAGCACTAACTGTGCAGGAGTCAGACAAAGTAGGAAGGTCCAACAAATGTCATCCTGAAGTCCCAGTTCTCCCTAATTGTCCTTAACACGCTGCTGTGAGTAAAATACATGGAAAATGGCATTTTGTGTCTCCTTTCCCCTTCACCACCTCCCCCGCCACCCCTACATTCCTCTTGGATAAGAAGAGAGCATCTGTTACAGCAGTCTGGTCTGCACTAGAGGGTGGGTAAGTGGTTTCATGCAACACCAGCTCTGGGCTCCAGCAGGATTATGTTTAAACTCCTATATGGTATTTTCTCTACCCTCTGTTGTTATGCTACATTCTGCTGGGGCCTGCGGCAAGGTCGGGGAGGAGGGCAGGACAATTAGATTCAGAGCAATAATGATCATGATAAGAAGAACTGATGCTGAATGCAATTTCCATTTCTCATTACTATGCTACTGTAGCTATGGTTTGGCTCTCCTCCTGGCCTTGGCAAATACGATCCACTTCATCTCCTGCTTCTCCTGTTGGCTGGGCTCCCATTCTCCTTTTGGCTCCTGCAGCCAAACTCCTGGCTGGCTGCAGTAATCCCACATAATATTTCACGCAAATTTATATGAAGCCCGTTACAAAGCTCAGCAAGGAGACACTGTTTCTTTTTCTTGATACAATTAATCATTTGTAGCTCTGCTCCAAGGACCAGCCTGTCTCCCATGTAACTGCTCCTTTCTGCCAAGCAGACTGAGAAAGCGCAGTACCCAGGGAGCGCAGAGAGAAACCCATCTTTCCCTTCCTTCTCCCACACAACCCCAGGTGAAATCATGCTGACTCTTGCAAAGCTCCCCCTGCCTCCCTCCTGCCTATCTTCCCCAGCTCCTTGCTCCAAGTGGCACCAAAGTAAGCGGTTGCGGGCAGCCCCCCATCCCGCAGCCCACCCCAGCCTCACTGCAGCTTGGGCTTGGCCACCTGGGTTGCCCCCCTGTCTGCACAAGCTTGGTGAACATGCTCCAGCTGCTGCCATTTCCCATCCTGATGCTAGGAATACTGTATGGGATCGCTCTTGCCTCCTTCAGCTCCCATTGCTTTGTACCCTCCAGTTAATCTTTTGGTACAACTCCCTATTCTCCCCTCCTCTCCTCCCCATTTTTGAAGTATTTCTAGTGTTGTGGCTGTTTTTTGGAAAAGCAGAACACTAACCCACAGTATAATGTTTCTGTGGCTAAACAGGAGACCCAAGTTTCTGGGCTTGTCAGTCCAGGACCTCACACTAGTACTGAAATTCAGAGACACAAAAAAAGGGGATCTCTTTTCTGCTTGAAACCATGGGTGTCCACCTCTTCACTCAGTATTTCCTTGCTTGAGTCCATCTGGCATATCACTCAATTTCTCCTCTTCCTCCTAGTCTCAAGTATAACACCAAGAAGATAATTAAGAAACATATGCTTAACAAAAACCTATATTCCCCCTTTCTGCATTAGGCACAGAAAAAGGTTGAAAGCTGCAATCTGTTTCAGTATCTTTTTTGCTGCCATTCATACAAAATTCATGGTAGTCTGGTTCAGTAAGAGACAGTAAAGGAAAAGTAGTTTAATTATGTGTTTAATAATTCTTAAGAAAAATGCTAGAAGAACTAGCTGTATTTATTTTTTAAGCTAAGTACCCAGAAGGTCCCAGTTTCCCTCCCAGAGCAGACTCAGGCCATGTGTGGTAAAAGAAGGAAACTAAATAAGAAATTGGCCTTTTTCTTTTCTTTCCCACCCCACAGTTTCATTATGGGAGTATGCTGTGTTTTCTGAAGCAGAACCACTGATTGCTGTTAAGTGAATTACTCTTGCCCAATAGCTGCAGTTCCTCTGTTCAAAGCATATTTCCCAGTTCCCAAGGAATTTGTGGAACAAATTTTAAATCTATTATACTCCAGAAATCTTTTCCAGTTGTCCTGGGCTTACCTGTCAAATAAGTATTTCTTCTCAGCAGATAGTTATCTTTCACTGGCTCTCCAAGTTGATGCATTTCAGGATCCTATTTGCAATCTGAGATTAGAGTTATAACCAAAGCATTAGGAAGTGAGGTTGCAGTCATACCTCCAAGGTAACAGCATATCTGAAGGTCCAACTTTCATGATAGCTTTCTTGTACCATTTTTGTGATACAGTCATTTCCTTCTAAATTGGTTCAATATCTGAATGACTGAACAGGCAGTAATGGTTGGCCACATTTCTTTACAAATTGTGGCATCATGGTAGATGTAAGGTAGACAGAATAGGCTGTGGAAGAAAGTCCTGGTATGAATTTGATATTTAGTATCATCTCATCCTCTGGTCAGGAAATCTCTGAACTGTTGATTGCCAGAGGAAGTGAAGGGAAAGGTCACACTTGGAAGAACTATGCACCTGTTTCTTATACTGTTTTGTAAGTAGATACTGCTGTCCACTGCCAGAGACAAGACACTGGGACTGAGGGACCCTTTTGGCCACTCTCATTTTCTTATTGTCAAAGCTACAAAATCCTTGCAGGGACAGTGGTCTGTGTGTGTTTCATTTGTGGTTTGTTTGTTAGTTTGGGGGTTTGGGGTTGGGATTTTTTTTTTGTTTTTGTTTTTTTTTCAGTCAACAGCAACATATTTTTCTGTCAGTTGTATTTGTTTTGTTATTAAGCATATATTTCATTCACATAATTTTCAAGTTTTGCAAATTTTAAAAAAAAAAGTGATAACTGCTTTTCAGCTTCTATCATGTCTTTGTAGAGCACTTTTTGCCACCTTCAGGACTGGCCTACATTGAAGACTTTTATTTGAACAATTAAAGTAGAGAAGTGAATTTTCAGGTCAGTTTTAATAAAAGGAGAAGGACTTAAAACTAATTTATATTCAGTGCTTTGTATTTTTCCCAACACGTTTTTGGAGGGTAGCAACTTCTTACCACTCTTTGAGTAAAAAATACCACAATCTTTTACTTCAGACTTAGATCTGACCAAAGTTAGGATTAAACTGGTTATGGCAGAATCCTGAATGAGCCAGGAATCTGAGGGGGACATGTTTGTATATTTTTCTTAAAGCAGGAATCCCACCAGAACACCAGAAGGAATTTCAAAACTCTGGAACTGGGATTTATAAGAACTTAAACTAAGGTAGGGATCTTTTTACAATGTAGAGAAATAAGATCTTCAGCTTAACTTGACCAAAAATAAAGGTATTTGCCAAAAATTCTCCCTGCTGGTGACTGTTTCCCTCAGGTTTGGTCATAGCTAGACATCATTTTGATGTGCAATGTCTGCTTCCTGGGGTACAGCAGCTCTGAACAGACTTCTCTGGGACCCTAGGAACAGTCCCTTTCTTTCTATCACCTGGGAGGCCTGGCTCTGTGTCTGCTCCTTGCTTTTCTCAGCAGTCCGTTATTTTCTCCCCCACTCAGAGTTGATGCGTGCAATCCCCCTAGCCCAGGATGCATCTGTGCAGATACTCTCAGGGAAGGAGTAATCTTCCCATTTTCTCTCTTGTCCAACAATCAGGACAAGGAAAAGAGGCAATTCGCCTTTCTATCGCCCAACCATTCCATCTTAAAGGTGTATACCAAGGAAGACTATCTTGTACTCAGAAATAATAAGTTGCCACAAATAAACCAGAAACTTCCTGTCACAGGATACAAAAAATCCTCATTTTAATTTTTTTTTAAAGTAGTACGCTCTATATAGAACCCAGTTTGGTGTCCCCTCCTTCCTTCAGCTTCTGACCAATAAATCTTACTCTAGACATTCAGATCTTTGCAAGATAACTGCCTGGTAACTGTTTTATATATCAGGAAGTTCTTCAAGTGAGAAAACTGCACGAGTGCCTGTGTCCTCCTGTCCAATGTCAGATGAAAAATGGCAATGACATGATATGGCATGCTGCTTTCCTTCACCTAGGCTCTGATGCTTGGCTCATACTCTCTCAAGGGTGAATCACAAAAGGTCTGATCTTCAGGAAAGATTTTTAAAGACATTGTTATGATATTTGACTTTTTTTCTTCTTGTGTGGTAAAGAGAAAGATAGCATTGCACAAGAAACTGTTGATCTCTCAGCTGGGAAGGAGAAGTAATTGTTTTTGATCACCACTGTTGGGGCTCCTTGTTCCTGGAGAGTGAATGTTGCCAGATGTCCTTGACTGGGACGATGTATAGAAAAACTGAAGAGGGACTCCGGAATACAAACCATCCAGTACAGCGTGAGAGGAAGTAGTTAGACCAGCCTCTGTTTCTGAGCCAACTGCATGTGATTTCAGAGCTACCTAGAGATTTAGCTTAAGTGCTGTCTTCCGTACATCAAAGACATGAAATCTGCCTGGATGATATAGAGAGCCATTGCCTGCAATACGATCCATTGCCTGCAATACGCATATACTTCAGGCATGCTAGGAAGCCCATCGGTTTACTTAATTTTTTATGAAAGCAATTGGGAGGGAGAGCTTCTATTTGTCTGGTGAGTTATTATATTTATTTATTTGCTCATATTTATAAAAATAAATACAAATTATGTGGAAAAAGTAATCATTCTTCTGGTAACAGAAGCTATCAAAATAGTCTTTCAAAAAGCAGTGTATAGCAATGTTAGTGACAGTGACACCACTAAGAACTCACAGCAAAACATGACACACCACTATTTGTTTCTACGGAATTACCTTCACAAATTGCACTTTCTCCTTTTGGCCTCTTCCTTCCCTGAGGCCACCATTTTCCCAAGACACAAGCTAAGCTATGCCAGGCTTCCAGGATGCTCATAGACAGGATACTGGGGAAGACTGGGGGCAGGAAAACACAGCATCTCTCCAGGCAGAGGAAAGCAGAGGAAAGCACATCAGAGCTCTATATGTCACAGGCTGTATCTGACGTCAAGTCATTTGATGGTGAGGGACCATGGTAGTTCAGAAGACGGAGGGGAGGTTCAGGGAAGAGTGGCTAAAGAGCAAGCTTCTGGCAGGACTTTGCTCAATACAAAGCACTTGCTAGGGCAACACATCACCAGCTACAGTGCTGTGCTACCCCTTTTTCAATATTCAGGTTGCAACAAGCTCTCTTTGTGACTTTGGGCAGTTCACTTAATGCTGCGATGTTTTAACATTCCATCTGTCTCTGGACACTGACAGAAAAGTCCTCTGAGAGTAAGCTCTGGCAATTTGAGATGTTACTTCTCCCAGCGATGACCCATCCCAACATGGGGCATAGCTGCTCTGTGGCAGAGGTAAAAGAATGGGCTTCAAGTTCTTGCCTTGCATCATCTTAATTAGTAATCTACTGCAGAAGAAGGAAAACTTGCACTAATATTTTGGACCCTGAAAGGAGTAGTCTGAGCCATGGGCATATGTCCTATCCCACCACTCCCTCTACTTGGCAGCAAATTCTGCCAGATGGCCATGGCATGATAAAGCCACCAGTGCACGTGAGTCTGTGCCTTGAATAACAAAGTGGGGCAGCTGGCTACTGCACTGAATACACCATGACAGTATTAAGACTTTTAATGAAACAACACACTTTTCTTTATGTCAGAATTGTTTTGAATAATTTGTGGGGAAAAGTGAAAAAAGTTATTGCCATCTTTCCAGTAAGAAAAAAAGGGAGTTCATTTGTTGAGATGTAACAGATTTTTGGCCAGAAAACAGGCTGTAGTTATTTGCACAATTTTACTTGTACAGACACAGAGGTACAAATGCTTTCATGGAAACTCTGGATACATAACAGTATTAATTTTGGCTGAGTCCCGAGACTATTTTCAGCTTTCAGAAATTTACAGGAAGTACCTTTCTTTTTCATTTATGTACTGTGTTATTGTTACTTTTATGTATTAAACAAATAAACAGAGATACTTTTACTTTGCTTCTACTAGATTTCATGCTAAGAAAGGAGATGTGGTGGAGGGAAGAAAAATCTTGGCTTAACTAGTTCAAAAACAAGGCTCATGGCAACCCAAAAGTTGAATGCTCTTTCTAGAAAACCTGGTCTTAAGAGCAGTGGTCTCCTCTGAGACTGCCTGGGCTACTGCTTGTGTTGTGGCAAAATAAACAAACAAACAGAGTAAAATAAAAAATGAGAGGGTCCCCTGAGATTTGGGTCTTTCGCTGTCTCTTTCATGAGTAATGAATGGGGTGACCGCACAGACTTGGAAAACCCTGCAATGCTTGAATCTGCTGCTGACTTCCAAGCAGGCAGAGTGCAGGATTATATGGGATTCACTGGCAGTATTAAGGAGTCAATTAGAGGGGCTTCAAGGTAAACCAGGAATTTTTATTACTCAAACACAGGGGAAAATAATTTAACAGCTGCTCTTTACTCTCACTGGTGGTATGTAAGCAGAAACTTGAATTATACTGGAGAGTCCTAAGAAACTCCTGGAAAGGCTGTCTCTCCAGCTTGGGTGTCCAGATCTACTGTCTTGACACCCTTTAATGAGTATGAATTCAATTCTCAACAGCAGTAGGGAAACTCCTGTTCATCAGGCCCACTTGAAGTGACCATATATCCCAAGGTACTTTCCCATTCACCTGGGTGGTCTCAGCCCCCTGAAAAGAAGAATCTTTCTATGGAGAAATGACACAGGAGGTAGATGGAGCACATGTTGGCCAGTATAATGGAAGGTCTCCAAACATAAGTATGCTGTTTTATACTGATCATACCTCTTCTGTTTTCTGCTTGAGTTTTCTCAGCCTATTCTCAGAGCTCTGTAATTAAGGCTTTATGGACCTATTGGAACAAGGAAAATGGGGACTCTCTTCCAAGATACACACAGAATAATGGGAAGAGCTATTTACTAAGCAAAGGACATTTAGTCCTGTCGTCTATGTCTACCACTGAAGACAAGACAGATGCTTTTGACTGCATTTTGTCCCTACGGCACTGGTACCCCCTTTGCTGCCAGCAAATTACTTGGGTACGGCCTCTGTTTCCCTATTAAAGTTCCTTCTTTTCTGCTTCATTGCCTCCCCTGAGAGAGTATCAGCAAAACTTGTAAGATCACGCACAGACTTTGAAAGTTTCTTTGTAATTTATCAAGACCTTCACACACTCTGTTCATGAAAGTTAAAGATACTATCCTTTTCTTAGCACCTGAAGGATTATACAGTATTTGAGGTAGTTGTGAAGATGGAAAAATGTATAGAAGTGCCTGTGCTGTGGAATTCGAATAGTTACTGTAAGGGTAGCAGAAAGAGAAGATTTCTGTCTCCAGTGCTGTTATGGTCTAGTACCTTTCATGAGCAGCAAATACATTTTTCAAACCACTATAAAGAATAAAGAGTAAAAGCTGATAAACATTTTAAAATACATTATGAAAGAAGGCCAGCGCTGGAAACATACCATGAAAGAAATCCAATTCCCTTTGAAGCAGGCAACAGTATCATAAAGAGGGAAAAGTACAAGAAAAATAGAGAAAACTAAATCAAGTAATTAATGACTAAAAGAAAACCCAACCCTAGTGTGGAAACAAAAGGAAGCTGCATGATGAAAACCGTACATGTTAAAAGAGGAATTAAAAACCAAACAATAATTTCACAGTCTACTGTACTAGCACAGAGCTTGTCCTTACCGCAATGCTCTGTGCCTGGTGGGAACATAGGATGGGTTAGAACAATGGAGGGCTTTGAAGATTAATGGCTGTTAAAGTCAAAAGGGACTTGTTGGACTTCCCACAGAAAATAAGTTACGGATCCTCAGCCAGTAAGAGGCCACAAAATGTCACTCAATATCAAGCCTAAAATATAAAGACTGAGGCCTTCATTCAACTAACTATAGGTTTCTCGAAGGAAACTAGATAGATAGATATCGGAAATTTACAATAATCAGGACTGCTATTTATGAAGTGAATCATAATGACTAATCCTGAATCCATTAGGCTGGCCTTAGTATTTTTTTCCCAATTGCAAATAGAAAGGATGTTTTTTGTTTTGGTTTGGTTTTTTGTGGTCAGAAATATTTGGCATTCAGAAGAAAATCAAAGTTGCAGATGGTCATAAAATTTTGAGACCAGATTTATTTTGTTGAAGACCACATCATATTAGAAGACAGTTTTTTGAACAGATTCACCTCACTAACTGCTGAGCTCAGATGAATATCAGATAAATCTCTCAATAGCTTAGAGGTAGCTAATTATTCGTGTCTGCTGTGAAAGTAACAAGGAATAGTGGATCTTTGCATTAGTGTTTCATGTTGCCATCAGGAACATCCTCTAACTGTAGAACAAGGTGATGGAATTACATGCTTTCAGCCCCCGAGGTCTTGGGACAGAAAGACAGTTTGCTCATAATAAATCTGAGGAAAGACAGAAAAATAGCCAGCTTTCTCAGCTTAATCAAAATCTATTTCCCTGAGGAAGGCCAGCAGAAGTTCCGTATGAAACACTGAGGAAAGTCTCAGCAATATAGGCACCATGAATTGACTCTGAGCCACAGGTCCTCCCAGTCTTGCCCCTTCTTTGTCCTGACAGAGGCATGGGCTTTAGGGTCCTGGCAATACTGAGCTGGAGATGGAGATGGCCAGAGCAGCAGGTTAACTGCTGGGTGATAATGAGCAACAGTTAATTGTTGGGTGTTCTGGAGGATGAGGAGCAGTCATCTGTGGCAGGTTTCCTTCTTTGAATGAGATGCTGACATTCACCATTAGTAAGAGGCCAAAATGCTCTCATGTCAGTCACTAATCAAAGGTACAGTACACAGCAGAGTCACTTTTTCTGCAGTGTTTCTATGACTTTCTGCTCTCTGAACCAGCTGGATTCAGAAAAATAATGTTTTGTATTATCTGGCATAAATCCATTGTCTACTTCCAGGAAACCATCTCAGGTGTGGATGATTTTGACTGAAAAGTGGGATGTAAGTTTTATCCTGAATCAAATGCACAAGGCTAGTGTCCATAATACACAATATTACTGCAGATTGGAAAAGAAACCAACTTTTGTTTCTCAGAGCTTGCTGACTGCCATAACATCTTGACTTGTTCCACGTGTTCCCTACACTGTACACAGAGCCCTGAGTAACCTGACACTGTCACAAATTAAAACAAGAAATACTGCTTTAATTAAAACACTACAGTGAATTTGTTCAATAATTAGCAGTTGCATTTGTCAGGAAGGTGATAGGGTCTACTGTATATGTTCAGAAAGGGACCATAGGCTGACATATACACTACCTTCCTTGAGGGTATGAAGTAAATTGATTAAACAGTGCCACAAGTCATTCTAAGATTTATAGCCAAGGTCTCTAATGTATTTTTTGAATGAAAGAGTAATATCCCTATGGTTTTCACTTCAAAATTTTGGCAAGCTCCCTATTAACTTCACTCACATGCCAGCATGGTGGGCAGTACTGGGAGGGTACTTTATTCTAAGGTACTAAAATCTGTGATTAGGCAATGATTTATGGCTTTCCTTAAACTCTGAAGTGTCTTTTTTTTAATAGGAGTATTTTTGGCTGGGCTAATTGAAGTAAAAGCTGACTGATTTATGATTTAATTTACAAAACCTTTTGCCACACCTTTAATGATGAAACCTCCTTCATTTTTTTTTTCCACTGAGGCGTATTTTCCATTACTGCTAAGCCAGTATGGCATTAGAAAAGCAGTTGCGATCTCAAACATCACTGAAAGGCTCCATTTCTTCTTGGAAGCTGTTTAAATTATACATTTAAACTCCTCTTTCCTTACCTCCCTCTCCCCCCAAACTGTAAAAAAAAATATTCCTAGAGCATTTTAAAAGCTTGCATGAAGCCTTACCTTCTATCATGCATAGAGAAAGTCAGTGAGAGTAAGGCTTGTTTTATTCTTTTCTTTATAGAATATGTTGACTTCTTATGCTCTAGTACATACACCCAAGAGGGTTAAATCTTATGAGCCACTTCTGTAATAAACAAGCTGGTGTATATGCATAACAAAACTATTTCTTCTCCAAAGCCAGTTTAGCATGGTAGTGACTATGCTATTGTCATTTACTGATTCCGGGGTGGTATTTCTGAAGTGAAAGGAGGGTACAGGCATGACATCAGGCTGAAATCTGCCAGTTCCTTTGGCCTACAAATGAAGCTCTTGAAAGTCAGTCTTAATGTGGCAAGTGCTCTACTGGAGAGTGACAGTGACTCATCCCTAACCGTCCCTTTTCCTGGAAGCTGAAGTGAAGGAGGATGACGTGGAATAGAGGATGCAAAAATCAAAATCTCCTACTCCCCTATTTGGGTTGTGAAAAGTCCACGTCTTCTGAAAATCTACCCAAACCTTTTGGAAACCTACCATGCTACTATGCTACAAGCATTGCAGACACCATGGAATTCAATTCTACTGTTTTACACACTTTTCACAGTTCAGTTCTTACTGCTTATCAACATTCCTGCTATAGTCTGTAACATTGACCATTGAACCAAGCAACCACAGGGATCCACACGTTTCAGAGACTCTGACGTAAATTTGTTACTTATGTTTTGCAAAAGGATGTTTTGCACTGCCAGTAAGCTAGCATTTGAAGCAGATTTCAGTGTTGGGTAGTACATAATATTAGCAGTAAAATTAACTGAGTAACTGAAGAATGGAGCAACTCTGGTCAAGTCAGGCTCTCTAAGGTATGTGCAGGACAACTGAGACTATTTTGAACAGCACTTTAGTCTATATCTGTAAAAAAAAGATACCAACCATAGAGAGACCCTCAGATAATTTTTGACAGTAATTACTTTTGATGTACTTGCTATTTTCTGTCGTTTCTGGGTATTTCATTGCAGAACAGTATTAAAGGCATGAGAAGGGGAAGCACAAGCAAAATAGTTTAAAAACAAAACTATAAAACATCTTGTTTGACTCCTCTAAGGAAAGCTCCAAAGCTGTAAAAAATGGGCCTGGGGGAGTGTTGAAAACAGAGATTTATGGCAGAATGCCTTGCAGAGCTTGTCAGAAGTCACAAAAATCAACGAATAGAGCTGTGACATGAATCAGAGTCCAAGACAATGATCAGTATTTGGAGAAAGACAAGATGACTGTGAAAGATTTGATTCTTAAAGATTCACATTAGTCTGACAAATTGTTCATAGTCAGAATGGACCATGAGCCTGCAAATGAAATTAATTTCTTTTTAATCATCCAAACAGAAAGCTATTCTATCTTTATTGCAAAATAAAGCTACAAGGTAATAGAAGTTAAATAGGTGGAATTATAGGCTAACCCACACTGAAGAATATCTACTAGAAGTAAGTAACTTCACAGAAAAAACACTACTTTTAATATTGCTTGAGGGAAAAAAATGAATGATGAGTTAAAAAAAAAAGAAGTGACACGTCCTTTTTTTGTTTGTGTGTGTGTGAATTTACTGAAGCAGGACAGGGAAGATTTTCTTTGAAGAGTGTAGACAAGGAAGGACTCAGGTGTCCCACATTATGCCCTTTGGGATGATAAAGGAGATATAAGAAATGTACTGTTGCAGGTAAGGTAATTTTGGGGAATCAGAGAACTAATGGAAGAATCTGCAGAACTCTTGTATAACCTGGTAGAAAAGAACAGAAAGCTTAATTTATGTAAATATTTTCCTATCTATCTTCTGTGCAGTTCTATGCTAGCTACAGTTCTTTGGAAAATAAAGCATCCACCTGCGTGCACATTAAGTTACACTTTTGGACAGCACCATTGAGGCACTGTGGCAGTAAAACACAAAAGCAGAACTGCCTATGAATATTTCCAGAGCTGAACAGCATACACAGAATTATTAGATTTACTAATTGCTTTTGTCGGACAAAGGTGATACTGATCTTTTAGGGAGACCTGCAGGCATACACAACAATGCAGGAACTTTACTAAGCAGGGCTGGCTACTTACTTGACTTGGTATAAATATCTGGAAAGTCATATAATGTTAATTTTAATTGCTAATTACCATTTTTATCACATTTGACCTGCAAAGGAGTATGTGAGGACACTGCACCTTCACAAAGCATTCATGTGAAACTTTTGGAAGCAGCTATGGGAGGCTCCTAGCACACAAGAACACCTACAGCTTAGACACTGAGTGAGACTCAAAAACAGCTGAGCTGAACAACGTAAAATCTGGCTCATCAGTGCTAGTGAAATTTTAAAATCAGATTGACTGGAAAGTGTGGTCTCAATTACTACAAAATTATTTGAGAGAACAAAGTCAACAATATCGTCAACACCTATAGCCCTAATTAACATCCTCAGAAAGTGCATCAGGGATAAAGAATAGAAATATCTTACTGTGTGCATTCAGATAGTTATCTTTCACTCTCTTAATATGATAATAACAGAACCATTTTCTCAAACTTGGCATTATTTACAAAATTAGACTTTAGGAAGCAACATACTTTGAAGATTTTTACTTCAGCCATTTTAAATCGTCTTCACAGAGAAAGGATCGTCTCTTTTCTATCTTTTTTGTGTAAGAATTCAAGAATGAGGGGATGGAAACACATTTCTTTATGGCATGAGAGTAAGTTTTTAAAATTTCAGTGTCAGAGGAGAAAGTTATGAGCATCTGAAAAATAATATTAGAATGGATTTTGGAACTTTGCTAGAGCAGCTGTTCCCTTCACCTGTCACATTTAACAAAACAAGATTTACTTTAAAGTATTGTATTTACCTGCTGCTTCTATTTAGATATTTTTCTGTGTCATTGCAGATGTAGGATGTCGAAGAAAAAGGGAAGTACAGAACAGCAGCATTGGAGGTGTGAGGCAAAAAAGGGATCGCGTAGCTCAGGATACTCTGGGGACAAAAAAAAAATGTAGTGCCGTTGGGTAGAAAGCTTTAAGCTTGCTCTTTGAGAAGTCAGTGGCAGAATTCCCATTAACTTTAGTCTGTTATGACTTCACTCTTTCTAGTCAACAGTTATGCTTAGGTCTCAGTTGTTCAACATAACTTTTGCCCCAGTTTGGTTTGGTAATTTTGAAAGATTGTTGTGGATACTGTGCAAACCAATTTCTTACCTATACAGTGGTCATAGTTTTCTAGTTCCAGAGGAACAGAGATCCATCTTCCTTTCTTCCTTTCTTCCTTCCTTCCTTCCTTCCTTTCTTTCTTTCTCTCCTTTTTTTTAACAAATAAAACACTTGTTATAAGGCCTAAATAAAAGTTATATTTCATCAACTGTTTTCCAGTTCTTACTAAGGATACCAGAAAGACTGTATAGAGGGAGAAAAAAGGAGAATCCTGATCATAAGATTTATTTTCCTGATGACAGGGAGAGCTGATGATCAGTCAGTATTTTCACAGGGCTTTACCTCCAGTGAGTGGAACAAATCACATATTTTCCACCCAAGCAATTCAGATAAGGCTTTTAGGGGAAACTTTATGTCAAGTGAATGAAAGTGTTCATCAAAAAGTCACAATAATATTATTTTAAATAAAAATGTTTTGAAATAGTACTCCAAGAAATGAAAGCTTGCTGAAAAACAGAAAAATCTTCAGAAGAAATAAAAAAAAAATCTTTTATCTGCACTTTTCACAAGAAAAGCCTCTAGTAAAAGGCTTTTTGGGCATTCATGCAGGTACAGTGGTGTACATACCCAACACATACATTTGGGCAGGTACAGGCAGATACAGCCTTGGGCAAGACACACATTCATATCAGAGCACCGCAAGAATGTACAGAGCATAGGGTAGTGCTGTAGAGCAAGAATTGCAGTTTCTACAGCCTCTGTCAGTAAATTCACAGCAAGGCTGTTTTGCACACTGTGGTGTTAGATGACACTTTTGCTGATAAACATTATCAGTCCCATGTTTACCTTAGAAACTTTCTCCAGGATACCTACAAGCCTGTGGTTACAGCGGATAGAGGTTTCTCATCTAGACTTTCACTGGTCCTTGGAGGGCATTGTCTCTGATTTTTTCCTTCTTCTTTTGTGTGTGGGTCGTACTTGAATTCTTGAAAAGAGCGTGCCCAGATGCTGTGAAACAGATACGTACTGAAGGGAAAATCAAACAGATAGTCACACAACAGCAAAGGTATCTCTATGTATTTGCAAGCAAGTGAAATCTATATGAAGGCTTCTTTGTAGGCAGCTCTTCTGTAAAGGGTTTTATAGTTTTCCACGGGAGGACTAATTCAACAATAGCTTTTATTCCAGTTTCTTCCATGCTTTATCTGAGTTTGATATGAGAATTTGCTTGAAATCTAGAACCTGCTTTAATCATTTTAGCTGAATACTATTTATTAAAAGGTCTTCCTGCCGAGAAAGCTCGAAGACGTGTTCCCTGTTGATTTGTTAATACTATTAGCAGTTCTGACGACTGTAGCCACGAGGCAGGCCCAAACAAGGCAATTTAGCAATCTAGCAATTTTAACATGCTGTAATTCATTCAGGGTCCATTTGTCACAGGGGATGAATGGTCTGAGGTGAACCTGGTTTTGTATTTAAACAGGGACAGCTAACTTCCCATCTTTAAGCAGACGGACTCAGAAAAGAGGAAAGGGAATGGTCTCAGAAATAGACAAGAGATCAAGTAGGGAATGGTTTGATACAGAGATTTCCAATTCAAACAGGAAGGGTGGCCGTGGTGAGAAATGCTTTCTTGTTCCACAAACACATCCCCAGAACCAATTCCCTGTGCAATTCTTACTCTTACTTAGCAAATCATCAGATTATGTACATCATTGTTAACTTTCACCATTGGCCTTCATTGTCATATGAAATACACTTGCAGCTGAAGAAATGAGAGACTTTTCAGTTAAAAAGATGAACACATTGGCATAATTGTATGGAGTACACTACTAAAAGTAAATATAGACTAAAAACACTCTGTGATGGTCCCAATATGATAGAAAGCACTCTTGATACAAGATCTCTCCATCCCAACCCACTAATAGAAGCTGCTCTTTTTTTGATTCAGGCCTCAGTGAGCTTTCTCATTTAATTTCTGCATTCTTCTGGCACTCTGAAGAAAGAATTTATGATTCCTATTTTCTGGCTGGGAGAAAGGAGAATGCCCCCAAAAGAGATCCAGACCAAATTTTGCATAGGATCTTTCAGAAGTGCCCAGCTTTGAAAGTTAGATAGATGAGTACCTTTGAAAATGTTTCTGGGCAGTCTGTGCATATTTATGTGACTGGATATCATAAAAAAAACCCCTTGGCTTGAAATCAGTTGACTCCCATTGTACAGAAAATCTTTAGCAGGACAAAGCAAAGAAAACAGGGAATCTCCCAAGTCCACAACCAGTCATCTTTCCTGACATTGTATCTGACAAAAAAGCAGAACATTTAAAAACTTTTGTGTATGTGTATCTATTGGCCTATATCTGTCTGTGTCAGTAACCTGGATTTATAAAATCTTGTTCAGAAAGTACTCAATCAAATACATCCCTGCTGTAATTTATGGATCTGGCAGAGGTTGCACAAGGAATTAATCAGACCCCATAAGCTTCAAAACATGTCTTTTATTATAGTTTTAGGTGTTTCTTTTCTCCAGTTTTTGATACAGTCTGGAGATGTGTCAGCTTCTTGCATTTGTGCAATTTAAAAACTAAGAAATTTCTAGGATTAGCGGGACACTCCCAGCTAGGTCAGGGCATGTTATTATGTGTCAAAGTGAAGCAGCGAGGAGCAGTAATTTCTGGGCTTTGACTGCATCCTGTCTACGCTCTGGGCGGTTGAGGGTGTGTATACGTGTATCTGTTTTATGCATGTCTGTCATAACTTGCTTTAGGGATTCAACCAACCATTTGTCTGCAGCCTGGCTTAGTAATAACTAAGACAGAGGAAGGAGGGGGACTAGGGGGGGGAAAGGTAAGACTCTACAGAAGTTTGGAAAATATAAACACTAGAAGGGAAAGAAGTTACTTTGAGGGCTTACACTGTGGAGTAATAGGATTAAATTCAACTGGGAAAAATTGATGAGAGATAAGGAAATTATTCCTGTCAATAAAATGACATTTACAAACTGCTTTGGACAAAAGTATTAGTAAACGTACAGTATGAAGACAGTTTAAACAGATTGCCTGATTTTCTTATACAGCCTCTATTATAATTATGGAGGTCTATGTTGAAATGGAGAGATTCAAGGCCTCTTTCTTTCTCACAGTCAAACTACTGTCCTGCAGTTGTGCAATTGCTACATCATCCGGCTTTGCTTCATCATCCAGCCTTTACACATGGCATATTTGCCTGTCAATCCATCTATGGAAAAACACTGGCTAGCATCCATCTCTTACCTCGCACAAAAAAGGCTCTGTGGTCTAGATGTTTTGAAACATGCATGAGACATGGAGTAAGTGCCCTGCATTATAGCTCTTCTGCTTGCCCCAGGCTTGCCTGAGGGTTTTGTAATCCATCTATCTTTGTCACAGCCCCTTTTCAGCTAGGCAGCAGTGCTCTTATGGGTGCTGCTGTTCCTTTTTTAGCCCTTCTGGAAGAGCAGAGTAAGGGTCTTGGGAGACAATCAGAAAGCATATGTGTCCTATTTCATGAACATATACCAATTAATATCTTGGTGGCCAGGGGGATCTACCCATTTGTTCATTGCTGTATGCAATATCAAAATAAACCAAGAGTTTCTAGTGGAGTTTAAAATCTGGGTAAACAGAAGTGCAGGCACAGCAGCTCAACCATCTGGCCCAATATCTTGTCTCAACCAGCAGTCAAACTGAATGCCTGAGGAAGAATATAATAGCACAAATACAGTGACACTTCCTCAGAATACTCTCCCATGTCTCCAGCAATTTGTGGCACAGAGGTTCCCTGGGCCAGAGGCAGTGAGGAATGCAAGAGCTCACAGCTTCTCTTGGAGAGACTTCCAGCAGAAGTGGCAGTGGTGCACCACAACTCCTCAGGCACTCTAATGGAAATGAGCACTGAGTGAAGTAAGGAAGAGAAAACAGATGTCTTTCCCTACAGCATGCAAAGTAAATAAGATTTGGGGAGGTAGATGAGGGGAAAAGATGAGAGAAAATAGGTTAAGCCTATTTGCATTCCTAATTTCTACCACGGGATGTTTAAAATTTTGGCATATTCACACATAAAATAATTGATTCTTTCTATAAATATTCTGTTTTTTATGCTATCTTTCCTGTATCTTCACACATAAGAGCAAGTGTACTCACATATTTTAAGCATATAAGGATTACGCTTCATTCTTCCTGCCTAAACAGTGCTTTGTCTGCATCATGTTTTTCCCTCTATTTCACAGTGTCGCAGAACAGTAAGAAATTTTTATCGTCTGAAAAGAATACAATGTGTCTGTGTGAAGACTAGACCAATGGCAAGCGAAGGATCACTTAGGGGAATTAGTAAATGGAACCTTGCATGGGTTCATCTCCTTCAACTGTAAACACTTGGCTCCAGATGTAACAAAAGCAGTCATGGAAAAGTTCAAATCTAGGTAATACCCAGGCTGCCTGAATGATCCAGGGCAAAACTCTAGCTCTGACTCACTGGTTATGTGAGAAAGGTGCTTCATGTCCCAAGCTGCACTTGTTACATGTCTATACCGAAACCGAAAAAGTCAACATCTTGAGTAAAACTCTTGTAAATTAATGGGAATAGCCACAAGTACTTGAGAAATGCTGCTAGTATCATTCTATCACAGGTCAAGGGACTCATCTCTTTGTTATGTTAATAGACTGTCCCCTGAGCTCAGAAGTTCAGCCAGCCATGGCTAGAAAAAGCAGAAGAGAAACTAGCAAAGGTTTTAGCTACCCCTTAATAGTTTCAATAAATTGTTAAATCCTCTTGCTTATTCTGCAGCCTTGGTCAGGCAGGTTGTTCCTAATTTTCAGATATTTGCAATCACTTAAAAAAATTTTCTGCATTTGAGTAAGCATTTGACAGTGTGAGATGTGGCAGGTGAGTATTGTTGAGGAGAAGAACTAGATATTCTCCCACAGATATGCTTGATGGGGAGAAAATTCCCCATAAAAGCAAACTGCAGCGGCTTGAAACTGAGAATGCTTGAGATGAAGCCAAGGTCTGTCCTGACACAGGGATGAGCAGTTTTCAGGGCCTGGCTGAGGTGGCTGTCAAGTGTGGGGCAAAAGTTTTAGCAAGGTGAGGAGCACAAAAACTAACACTTCAGTCAAGGATGCAGAGCCAAATTTAATATAGAATTTAACACTACCCACAACTTTGCTCAAAACAATTTAATATGTCAATTGCTGAAATAAGAAAAAGGAACAGTCAAACTTATTATCACTTGTTTCTGTCTACATCGGGTTCTTTGGGAGGATGCATTCAACTTCCAGTCATACTGAGTCATTTCCTAGGAACTTTACACCAACCATAAATAGATCCAGATGGTAGGTTTAAGGAGGACAAGGGCAATGTCTTCTTATTCCTACTGTGCCAAGAACACTTTGGCTCCTACCACCCAATAAGTAAAATAATACCTAACAGGATCGTACATTTCCCAACAAGCAGTTCTAAGAACCTGGGAATACACAAACCTTTGCTGCTGTTCTATGTGGCATGGCTCACCTTGACACACCACCTTAGGACGACGTTGCCTGAGTGGCCAAACTCTCTGTGAGCAGCTGGTTGGTTGGTTGGACCCCAGCTCTTACTCAAGCCAAGCTCAGTACTAGTCAAGTATCTTTTCACTGTATTTAAACTCATGGACATAGATGTCATGATACAATGATGGCTATATCAATCCCACTAAGCATTGCCCCCTAAAAGTTGTTGTTTTCTTTAGATTTTTCTCAAAAAGAAAAGTTAAGAAATTAGGAAACCACAATGAATCAGTGAGGTTTCCTTATCTGTTGTCTAGGCCAGAAGTTAAGACATAAAGCTGCTATTTATTCCATCCTCTTGTTTTAGGAGTTGGATGTATCACTGCTATGCAATGTGTCTTCTTTCCATAAAATTACTTAGCCAGGTAAAGAGGCAACATTATTAATGTCTTCCATATTATACGCATATTATTGTCTATTGTTTCTAATCTTTGACATATGATGATGAACCTACCGAAGTGCAGATAATTTATTGGTGCCTCCCCCCACAGCCAGATGAATAAGTAATCAATTTTGCTATTAAAGAGTAAAGCAAAATTCCCAAAACCTCCTGCCTTATATACATCCCAGATTATTCAGAGCTCTTTAAATCAAAACTCTGATATACAGTAGTGGGTACTTCATCATAAGTATTAAATGATTCTGTCTGCACTGTATAATTTCTTACATTGCACTGATTAAACTCTCAAAGACCTGCCCAAGCATGCTTTGAACTTAATTAGTAGAAAACTTGAGAGGAATTCTCTTGAGGGGCAATCATTTGTTTAGCTCTTTTAAAGTCACATCCAGGAATTAGAAGGGGATATATTGTGAGCATTGTGCTTAGAATAGGAAATAACCATGTAATACTGAATGGCAACCTATTTCTGAGCCACAACCATGCTGTGGGAACAGGGAGACAGAACATAAGCAAGCTAATACAAATTACCTTCTAGCATTCTAGCTATGGTGTCACGTAACATCGGTGGCTGTCTTGGGCTTCAGCACACTGAACCAATTTGCAAAGAGTTCTGTAGAGCTGGCCATTGATTTTTGGTTTTTATTTCTTTGGTAGGAAAAGAAGGAAGAAGATGGGGGGAGGAAATAACCAAAAAATGCAGTTAATGCAAAATGGGATACTTCTTTAGGAAAATGCCTCACTTACATTAAGTTATATCTTTCTGCTGATACCACTGTTTACAGTTCAAGGGACATGAAACATTGACAGAGCACAATGAAGTCTTTTAAGACTGGTTCCACAGTTAGGCAAGTAATGAAGGCCATGTACCATGCGTCCAACTGGTAAATTCTTCGCTTCTGTGCATGTTAAAATACTCGATATGCCACCAGCACAGGTGAAGCAGGTTTGATAGCATCCGCAGGAAGGAGGCCACTTATTTTTTCATGTGTAATTTATCACCACAGGTATTTTTGTCTGCCTATGTGTCCCTCTGCTTAAACTCATGGTAGCACGTACATTTGCAGCTGGACGTGCTGTTGCTGTAGCAATCATGCTCCACCCTCCAGCTCACTGGCAGATCCTGAAACAGGATGTCAGCATGAGGTGCCTCTCTGCAGAGCTACTGTCTATCAGAAAGACACAGTCTTCAGACACCCCGTGGGGCACTTTTTTAGAGGAACATGGGTAATTGCTTAGGATATTTGAGTATAACATTAAATATTTACTTCTCCTGAGAAAACATTTAAAGTGGCAGTACTTTATACGATTCCTGCAAATGCAAACTCACAAGCTTGGCTGGGACATTTTTTTCTCATTCTTCATAAAAGTAAAGTTTGACCTCTTATTTCACATGTATCTACATTTCTAAAGTTTATTGCTTTTCACTAGCCACCTTACCAAATTACATTTTTTGTATAGCAAAGTTCTGAAGCCTCTTTTCATCCCAGACTTGAACCTGTTTGTCACACCTCCACAGGCTTTGGGGGGTTCTGCTTCTGATCCACGTGACAAGCGTTTCATTCTCTATGCTTTAGTTGTAAGCGCATGAACCCCATAATTATCGCTGTGCAACTGATTTTGCCTTGCTTCACTGCTTTTACCTTGGCTTATCATGACAGGGCATGGGATGAAGTCATAAAGATTGCTTTAAAGGAGACATGATGCATCTGAAACACAACCTGTAGCTTCAAGTACATGTGTATGCGCACACATCCCTTTACTGCAGACGTAACTCACTGTTCTATACAACTCTAACCGATAATCACTACACTCTCTTCCCACACACTCCAAATACTTTGTCTGACACGTTATCTATTACAGCTTCAGTTGTGAACAACACCCCCCCACACACCACACCTTGTATTATAGACTTTAATAACTGGTGTCTGTTGTGATAGGAGAGCTGACGAGGAAGACTATTATAAAAAACATCTGTTATGTACCTCCCTCCACCTAGGAAGATTTTCCTCCATCTATTTTATTGGTGACTTGGCTTGTGTGGGAAGATTTAGGGAGTGTTGAGACATGGAAAGTTAAATCTCCAATTATCCAGAGGTCATGACAGTCAGCCAAATTGTGTGCTTCCCTTTCCACCTCTACACCCACTACACTGTCCTGCTACTGACCCTGAAATGGAAAGACCACCCTCCTTCAAAATGAAATCAAATGCTCAGGACTTGCTCATCCTTGGGCCTCTCCCAAATGCTTGTGCTGCCAAACATGCCTAATTCAGCAGTAGTTTCATAACCTGGTGGGCTTCTACTCTCTTGCGACCCGAGCTGAGGTCATTGCATTCATTTCCATTTACGAAGTTGTCTTGCGTTTAAATCCATGTTGTCCCAAAGGCAAATGTGCGTCTGGGTTTTTCCCACTGCGTATGCACTGCCCTCCTCACACAGATGAGGTTTTTCTGGCAGCCTTCTATCATGTTATTATGCTTTGAATAACTATTTTTTTAAAACTTCTGCAGTCCAAAGTTTGGGTTTTTTTCCCTTCTCTCATGCTCTTCCCCCTCCCCTCCTTTTTGACTCCATCGCCATCCTCAACCCCTCCAATTTATCTCTGTGTTATTCTTGGCCTGCCTAGGTGCTGGTTAGGAGCTAAGTTAATTTAGGTGCTTGTATGCTTGCCTGTCAAGTCCTATCAAAAGTAAAAAGAACAGCAAGTTAATACATTCAAAATTATGTCTGGCATGAAGCAGACTCTTATCCCATGCTGTTTATCTGGCAGAAGGTGAAAAAAAGACCAATAAAAGAGACGAAATACGGCCATTCACATGCACACACAGACACACATGCACACACTTTGAAAAGAAGGTGAATGGCTGCGTGTTACTGTCAGGTGGCCAGCATGAAATTAGCTGGTGGTCTCAGGCCAGGCCTTATGAGGCAGGTGTCCACATTACAGAAACCACAAGCACCGTTGGCAGGCTTCTTGGTAGCTGCAGCGAAAGGACTGATGTGTACTCTCACCAGTTTAGGACAGTTACTTGGTGAGAATTTGCAGATGGAAGTAGGCAGGAGAACAGGGCAAGTTTGTTGTGCTGCTGGTCAGGCACCATTTGTACCATTAATAAAAGACATGGCCTCCATATACAGCAGCCTGGCATCTGCTAGGAAAATGGGGCCCACAGAGTTGGCCTTGTCCTTAGAAGAGTGTGTCGTGGATTCATGAAATCTGGAGTGAGCATTATTGTACTAGAAAGAAAAGCCTCAAACAACGTTATACAAATTGGGCCTCTGGTATCCTGAGGATTTTGTTCCGCTTCCTTACAAAAGTTAAAGTTAAGCTTTGTCAATATATTTTAGGTTGTTCAAAACAGTATATATTGGTTCTAATTGTAGAAAAGATGATCTAGGATGGAATGTTTAGGAATAAGATGGGTTTGAAAATGTCTAGAAATCTACCCAGATTCTGAGCAAACAACAGACAATCACCTGAATGGGAGGAGGGGAAATCCTCCCTCACTTTCCTTTTGGTTTGCTTTACTGAGCTTCACATATCTGATTTCCCTTTCTCATCACTATGAGAAGCTTAATGTCATGCCTTCAGGGCATGATGTTTCTCAGGAAAAACCTCCTTCCCTCAGCAAATGTGTTGTTAGTTTCTCTTCACTTATATCCTCTTTCCCTAATTTTGCTCCTGAAAGAGAATGGAAAGCTGTGTCTTTCCTTACAGCTTTGGACAAAGTGCCCAACATGATCTTGGATGAAGTTATCGCTCCTACACAAGGAAACAGCTATGACTTCAAACAACCAAAAAAGTAGTATATTTTTGTTGTTGCTGCATTATTTTCCCCTTCCAATATCTTCCTATTTATTTTCAGTTATCCTAGGCAATTGACTTATAAAATCATGACCCTGCAAATGAGTGAGAACATCTTAGTGATATTACTGCCAATGCATCCAGCTTTTAAGGACTAAACTGCTGAACTGCATCAACAATCCAAATTTCTAATGGACTTAACTGAATTTAAGATCAACATTTAACAGCTGAGTAGTTACTGAAAAATTAAAGCCTTAGTATGTGACAAGACTTCAAAGGTTTGGCATCAATAGTGGGTGGCAAAACATATGCAATTAATTCATAGATCACACCATGACTTTCAGCAGTGTTGAGTAATATGTTTGATTACGTATTTTATCTGTGTTTATATGTGTATTTATAACTATATAAATTAGAATCATAGAATCATAGAATGGTTAGAGTTGAAATGGACCTTAATCATCACCTAATTCCAACCACCCTGCCATAAGCAGAGACACCTTCTGCTAAGCCAAATTGCTGAAANAACACTTCCAGGGATGGGGCATCCACAACATCCCTGGGCAACATGTTCCAGTGTCTCACTCCCCTCACAGTAAAGAATTTCTTCCTAATATCTAATCTAAATCTACCCTCTTCCAGTTTACAACCATTACCGCTCATCCTATCACTACACTCCCTGATAAAGAATCCCTCCTTATCTTTCCTGGTGGCCCCCTTTAGGTCTATGAGGTCTTTCTGGAGCCTCCTCTTCTCCAGGCTAAACAACCCCTACTCCCTCAGCCTGTCTTCATAGGAGAGGTGCTCCAGACCTCTGA
>RSEF01000001.1:89383363-89413034 GCA_003993805.1 Himantopus leucocephalus | reverse complement strand
GAGGGGCAGAATCACCTCCTTCGACCTGCTGGCCATGCTTCTTCTGATGCAGCCCAGGATACTGTTGGTAATGTTGGCTTTCTGGGCTGCAAGTTCACATTGCTGGGTCATATTGAGCTTCTCATCCACCAACACCCCCAAGTCCCTCTCCTCAGGGCTGCTCTCAATCCATTCTCCACCCAGCCTGTATTTGTGCTTGGGATTGTCCCAGCTCACGTGCAGGACCTCGCACTTGGCCTTGTTGNTCTACACAGCTTGGTGTCATCAGCAAACTTGCTGAGGGTACACTCAATCCCAACATCCATGTCACTGATGAAGATGTAAAACAGCACTGGTCCCAGTACCAACGCCTGAGGAACGCCACTCATCACCGGTAGCCCCGTGGACATCATGCTGTTTACCACAACTCTTTGAGTGCAACCACCCAGCCAGTTCCTTATCCACCGAAAATTCTGGAAGTCTGTGTGCTTGAGTGCATGCACAGATTTTATTCTTACAAAACCCAGGTAGTCTTGCTTATTTATAGCAATCTATGTTTTCAAAAAGAATTTAGACCTTGATCCAACAGACCTTTAAACCCAGCAAAGGTGTTAAACAGCACCAGTCCCAGTACCAACTCCTGAGGAATGTCACTCATCACTGGTCACCACCTGGACATCAATCCATTGACTGCAACTCTTTGAGTGCAACCATCCAGTCAATTACTTATCCACATTAGACATGTATAATTAGAAATGTATATTAAAAATTGGACATGTATAATTATTTATAATTACATACTTTTGTTTACAGATATGACTGGGATTTTCCCATTAACCACTGCTGCACTCTTGAAGTCACACTAGTTGATAAAGATATAAAAGTTCTAATATCATCTGGAAGTTTAAACAGAATATCTTTGATTTAGACAACAGAGAGACCCACTGGAAACATTATGAAAGTATTTATTGTGCAGTGGACAACTGCATACAAACCATGAAGAAAATGTACATTTGAGGTTTCTCTATATTATGCTTCTATTTATTAGTAATATTGTGATTAATATTTAAAATCTGTCCAAGGTGGCAAGTAATGGCTCCAAGGGGTAAACCACCATCTAAAGAATTTTTTTTTTGAGGTTGTCTTTCTGCTTGTGCTTGTTTTAACTTCTTTTTATTTGACTTCCTTATCCTCATTGATTTTTCATTCCAGTTCCACAGCAATGTCCTATCTGGTGATGCTGATCCTTGCTTTTACTCACACCATGATTTAAAAGTGAAGAAATAGAGTTCCCAAGGTCCTCCCTATTCCAAGTATTGCTGTTCGCTGTGTCTACATACTTCAAGCACTTCCATTAATAATACCTGCCTTGTGGAATAGGTATTTGATAAGATGACAAAATTTGCTCCAAAGGCAAAAGTGATGGAACAACTAGAGTGAAGGCTATCTTAGCTGAAGAATACAAACGAACCTGTTTTTCTAAGGAAATGGGACTTCTTTGCTCATGATATCTGTTTGACCATCTGCATCCTTCTAATAACTTTTGAACCCACAGGCTGAGTCCATCAAGTAAACCTGACAGAGGAATACTGGTCTCAAAGACAGTAAGCTACTTGTGAAAATTGATATCTCGGGGGCAGAAGAAAGGAAGACACCCTGGCAGATTCCTGAAGGAAGGGCTCAGCCTTTACTTGCTGACTTTGCTGCATGTAACAAGTGAGAAGTAGCCATCAGTCAAGCAATCAGGAAAGCCACAGTCTGAAACTCTCACAGTACTGCTCACCTCCTGCTGACCTAGCAAGGCTCCTAGCAAGGTAAGAAGGAGGTAAAAAGGGCTGAAGATGTCATGGGAGTGGGTGGTTTGGGCAAGGTGGAAGAAATTACTGTCACATTTGGGGAAGTTCTTCAGAGTGGTGGAGAAGGGTTACTGTAGTGTGAGGATATAGGGCATGCAGAATACGTATTCCTAAGAAACTAAGTTTCATCAGTCCTAGTATTCATAGACGAACTTCTGTTTTCAAGCTGCTGGGCCCCAGTTCATCACAGCACTACGGTGGGTGATTTGCTTTATGCAACTTAACAACAATAGTAGAAACAGTGGGACTGCTCCACTGCTTAACAGGATTTCTGCTGGGCGTTGTTGGATTATGACCATAAATGACCACAACAAAAGAGTTGCAATGTATTCTACGGATAAAAGACATCAGTTCAACATGTGTAAACAAGCATAGTGTCTCTTGCATTGAACTCCACTTTTATTCGACATGCCATCTACAGCAACAGACCTCATCCCTGTGGAGCAATTTCTTTCCCACTTAGTCTGCTTCTGATTAGTGTAAGAGAATGACGTATAGAAATGACACTGTAATAAAGATGATGGATAGTCAATGAAGCAGCTGCAGATTAGGAGAAAAGGAAGCTGACTACTGAAGTTTGGCTTAGCAAAAAAAACCAACCCAAAGAACAACACAAACAACAATATAAGGTTCTAACTGTGCATGTAAAAGCCACTTGAAATTCTCCTACTAGTATTCTTACTGGTGTGCCGCTCATAGCAAGTAGAACAGTAATTTCCCAGTGGAAGCAAAGTATTCAAATGTATGTTAGGGAACTAAATGCATTTTAGATCTGACCTTTAGATCAAGCACTTACCCTGAAATGCCTTCATCTCCTCTGAAATTCATACTTCACAGGGAATAAGAAAAAAAGGTGAAACAGTTTTGAAATAACCAAACACTCACTTCAGATGATAAAGTTTTAGACTAGTGTATTAGTAAGTCTGTGGCTTCCTTAAGTTCATACATGGATTTTACAGACCACGCTGAGTCAACCTAGCGTGGGATGACTAGATGACTTTATATCCTTAATCAGATTTTGAGTGAATAGTTATTTTCTTTCTGTTTGCACCTGAAGAAAAGTTTACAAGTGTTTGCACCACCTTCTAAGCAAACAAAATGAATCAGGCATCAGCAGCCTCGAATACTTTACAGTATTTTTTAGTCTTCAGGGATCTTACCCACTTTTGCTGTAGCAAAGGTAGCTTTTCAATTTAGAAGGTGGTTCAGCATGCCATTTTGAAAATGGGGGAGTGGAGTAGAAGAGACGAGGCAACTGGGGGCAGGGGAGCACAGAATTTTTTACTTCATGAGTCAAATAGCTCAGCTGTCCAAAAATTTCCCTAAAGACATTCACTTCTTATGTCTGTGTGGCCTTCTACAGAAAAGAAAGGAATTTGCCATAGTTTCCCATAAAATGCTCCAAACACAGGATTAACGTACTGCTCTATGCTGTGTTTCTCCTCTGGCTACGGTAAAACATACTACTTTAAGGCCATGGCCTATTTATTGAGTTTCTTGAATCTGATATATGGTCATAAATGGATTTGATACTATGTTGTTCTGCAACAGAACTGGAGATGATGGTAGCTCAATACAGTTCTGTTGCTCATTTTAGCCCTTTTCGCTGTAGTGAAGTAACACAATATCAATCTCATTCTGCAATCTCCGGATGTATTGAAGAATCAAGTGTGTCTGACCACGCAAAGCAAAGAACTACAGACCACATTCAAAGGGAGGACACATGAAAGGGGTAGGAAGTTTCAAATTATTTTAAATAAATCTATTTCAAGAAAGTGGTTTAGTGCTTGATAAAGAAGCTGGATTCATGGCCCAATGATGGGCATCTGATTGACAGAGCAAGGTATCAGGCATTAATTTTTCAGCTGCATCATGAGGGATGCTACTGGCCAATTTACCTCCTCTGTGAGCAGCGAGTCTGCTGACTCCAATGTCTGCTGACTGTAGCTAAGATGTCATCTATTTATTCTTGCAATTTCTCTTCTGATTTCTTAAGACAGTGTAATCTGTTGTACTATTGATATTAATGCTAAGGAAGGAGCCTGTCTTTAAGATGATTGTACCAACATTTATTTCAGATAGTGTACTGGACAACCATCACAGATAGCTGCTTTTGAGTCATTAGTTTATCTGATCTTAATTAAAACATGGTAATTTAAGTCCCTCCAGTTCAACTAGTTGACTCCTAGTCCCACAGCTGTAATAAATTTTGACATTCTAGTGGGGTTTTGTGTAGTTTACAAATTTTCTGTAATTTCTAATTATACACTCTAAATAGTTGAGGCATTGCTTAAAGGTTGTTAGTGGTTTCTCTGTTATGATTTTTAAATCAAAACCAGTGCCAGCCAATGTGTCATGTATCTCAGCACATGTAACCAGTCCCTAAAGCAAATTGATCTTCACACTCCAGCACACGTGAACAGTGTCAGCTGGGAACAACTCACTATTTCTGGAGCAACACTTCAAAGACAGGCTAACATGTATGCCCCACTGAAATAAAAGCATGTTTACAAAGACACAGATTTTTCAGTTTCAGGATTCCTAAGGACTGTTTTAGAACAGCTGAGGGTGAAAAAAATTATCAACTATTTCATCAAAAAAAACCCAAAAAACCTTTGAATTATTCCATTATTTCATATATCATTTTTATGTAAAAGTTTTGCAGTCAAAACATCACTAGCATTCATGGAATTTCACCTCATGACGCTGGCTGATGAAATTTTGCTAGCATCATTACAGATTTTGTTCAGACTCAGAAGTGGTCAAAAATAAAAATATCAGTTTCCGCTAACTTTTAATTTAAAAATAGCTTTTGCACTACCCAGACACTAAATATTCTTTTGTTGTTTCTTTTTTTTCCCCTATTGGATGGTTGTAAAAAGTCCTGGGGTTGAATAGCAGTTTTCTACTGCATTTCATTCTGGGAAAGTCTGAAGCAAAGGGAAAGCGTATCAAGTTGGCAGACAGGAGTGTGAAACTTTAACTTAAATGTCAAGAGCCTATTGACTTCACTGGACTCCAGGTTTTGCTCCATGACCTAAATCATACTTCTCTGATGTCCTTCAAAGACATTGTACCTCAGTGATCACACACTGAGTTTTCAATACGACTTCTTAGATCTACTTTTTGAGAAGACAAAATTACATTTTCTTATTGTAGACAGATGCTCTCCTAATTTGAGCAGAACAAATGGGAGAGTGAAGAATGTTGAACCAAAACTGATATGTCTTCTCTTTCAGGAAGGTTTGGGTTATATCCTTCCACCACCGCCTTGCTCGTTAGCCCAGCCTATTTTTGAAAGTGGAGGGAACAAAGTTTGAAGATTTTTCTGGAGTAGCTACAGCAGAATCTGATTCTAACCTCACAAGGAAGTTTATTCCCATAAACCATCCCACTCAATTCTGCAGAACCAGAAAAGCTGAAAGACTTGAATAAACTGTAAAGTTGTTGAAACAAATGTTTCAGTGGTTTTTTAAGCTCTACCTCTAAATCTTTGACAAGTCATTCATTATCACTGCTTGCCCGCTTACGAGAACAGAATGAAAGAGATGCCAATGGCTCAGTCAAAATTATGTGAGCCTCAGTCACACATTCTGTCTTATTTTCCTTCATGGAATATTGACTGTATCACTGAATAAACCATGAGTACACCATGATTTGGGAAAGTAAACAAGAGCACTCCATGTTTTCTCTGTACCATAACAGCATTAAAATTTGACTTTGCACCTCATGTACAGATTGACTGCTGTTGAAAACAGGGGGTACTTATTAAAAAAGCCACTACCTCCCTGTAAGGAAAGTCAAAGGTAGGGTTAAGACCACCAGTCTGAAGTTTTCAAAGAGAAGGAACCTGACACTGACGTACTCAACCTGTACCAATACCTAACTGCCATCTTCTTGTTAAGGTGCTGAGTACTCGACAGCTTTGAGGTCACCGGCAGCTGCTTAAGAACCAACCTGTTTGATAGTATGGAAGATGCTTTAATGTTTTAGGCATAATCTTATGCTTCATATTTTTTAAAACCTTGGCTGATGGCTATTCGCAAAAATGCTATGCTTTCAAGAAGGGAGGTGGAAAGGGTCATATTTTGGTCATCAACATTTGTTGCATCCCAGAAAAGGACAAAAAAAGGTCTCACGCTAGGAGTGATGTATTATTGTTGGCTGTCTTTGTCCCCAGCTGTGATTGAAATGGATTCAGCATTTTAGGAGTGAGAACAAAAAGGTAAATTATTAAGTTCCCTAGCTGTTTTGTGCTTAGTTTTGAAAATTATGAACCACTGTGATTTTCAGTCTGCAATGAGACTATTTTGTGTGTTTGTTCACTTCAAATATTTGCCAGTGAGATTTCTTTCAGTAGGAAAAAGACCATGGCAAATTTCTTACTTTACATATTTAGATTTAAATGCAAAGTAAAATAAGAAACTGCTCTGCCATTCCAGACTCCATGGTACTCTCCATCTAGAAGTAACTCGTGGGCAGCAGAGCAGCCAAGAATCTAAAACAGCAAAACATAATCCGTCCTTCCCACACCTTCTAAAGCCTGACCTTCCCCAAAGTTCTTCACCTTGCCTGTATCTACAGTGCTATTTAAGTACTATGTATAACAGAAAGCCTTGTTTTTCATTAGTGTCCAGTTTCCTTCTTTGATGTCTTTTTAGATTTAAAGTACTATTAATACATAATTGATGAAAGATGCCAAGTCAGGAGCGATGGACAAGCAGGCCAGTTCTCTAGCAAGTCCAAGTCTAGTTTTCACATTTCAAGATGACTGTCTGAAATGATAGCCTGAGTATATCCCCCTTCTCTCATCCTTATCCATATAAATCCTTTTACCCTTGCTGTCCCCTCAGAAAATATGCCCTGAAAAGGGGCAGACAACCTTGTCACAGCTGAACCTAACCCTCAGATTACAACCTTGCTGCACACATCCCAAAATGTGGCTTGCATGTTCTTCTTTGAAGAAGATATTTGATCGTTCCTCTGATTTCTTCAATTGAAGCCATCCATGACAGTGGCTTGAAGGAAACTGCATCTGTTCAGAACTAGTTTGAGGTCACCAATTAATTTCACATAGACCAGACAGACAACACTTCAGACAGATCAGTCATCAGATTGTCAGCAACATTTGAACAATCTAAGCAGGACCTCATGTAAGGATTGAGGGTGAAAAGCTCTACACCAACGTGGAAATCTTGCTCCTCTGACTAGCCCAGTTGTAAGTACGCTACAGGACGTCTGGGATTGCGTGGACTGGTAAAGTCACAGGGGTGAGAGCTCAGCTGAGGCAAGAAATTGATTTATCTCAATTATTTGGAGCTAATGCAGAGTAGAAATGTGATTCTTAAATCCTCAGGAACTAGAAGAGTATAAGAAGAGGCAAGAGCTTGTTTTGGAGTGGCTATAGGTCTAAAAGATGATAGTTATATTTTTTGAGAAGGGTGTGAATTCATTTACTCCTTGAAATACTCAATTGACTGTTGTCTCCGCAGATTCATTTACCTTTGGCTGAGGAACTGGAAGGAGTATGCAAAATGGTTAAAAACCCCCTATCCTGGATTGCATTGTCTTTCACATGTTGCCTTTCCTTCTGAGGGATCCTATAGCGCTCTATGATATATGCTTTCAGGCAAAATCTCTTGGCCCAGTCTATGTGACGGACTGGAGCAGCAAGCTGTTTCTGTATATGTCAAATTTTACTATCAGATATGATGGCAATACGCAGACAAATTCTTAAAGGTTTCCTTCTATTTAAATTTTTGCAGCAGAGAAGTGAGCTCAGTGGGACTACATGGACTACAGAAAACTAGCTCAGAAAATTCAGAACAAGCCAAGTTCAGTTAAAACTTCGACTAGTTTTAGGTAGAAAAATTACAGTTACAATGGTAACATCCTGGTCTCTTTGATTAAGAGATATTATAAATTGTGGTCAGTACTTAAGCTATTACATTTTAATCAAAAGAATGAACCCCCAGGAAGCTTTATTCTCTTAATAACATCCCTAGGCATTAATGTTAGTGGTAAGTACCACCCACTCAAAATCCTCTCTGCAGTATGCTGTGGTTTGCCTAGAAGGCCAAATGATGACATACACTTGGTTGGTTTGTCAGATCTGAAGAGATCCCACAATGAAGTAGGATTCATAATAAACTACTTTGAAATCTTTGGCTTGAATCACAGAAGAAAAAACTACCTCTGTTTAAGTATTATACATGGAGTGAAGACATAGAAATATCTTTCATTGCCCACCTCATCTGCCCACCCACAATCCCCTTCTTCTAGTGGGGGGAAGATGAACAGATTTCTTTTTTTCTATGCCAGTAGTTCATCTTGTCTTGCTTAGACGACAACAGATGTGCTGGGAAGACACTAGCTTTGAGGGAGAGAAACTCAGACTGGCCATGAGAATGTATGATACTGACATGCACAGACTTTCTCACAGCTTTAAAGCTTGGGGTTTCTTTTGGATCCAGTGACATGCGTTGGGTTATTTGGAGGTCTGAAACCAGAGGGAGTAGGGACACTTCAAGTGGGGACAGGCAACACCACTGAGTTGCATTTGGAGATTGTTAGTAATGCTACTTTCAACGTAGGTATGCCCAACTGGCCCTTTGGGGCTCCTTTCTTGCTTTGCAACCTTGGGTGCTAGATGCAGGAAATTCACAGGCGAGGCAACCAGCCACATCACAGAGTGAGAGGTGCTACAAGGTAATTTGGCATGTACAGGCCTATTTGCATGAGAGTCTAAGACCTTGTTTGAGTGTCACTCTACATCACTGAAACTTGTCCAGTCTAAATTCTGCCAACAAAGGAGCTCTGCTCTGCTCCCCTCCTCTGCTGTGCTAATTCCCCCTGCTAATCTCCACTGCCACCCGCTATGTTTTCTATTTCACCATGGGAAGCAAGACATGTTCAGAACAGAATACAACAGCAGGAATCAACGGTGACACTAGATATCTTGCTGCCTATCTGTCTGCCTCTGCAAGAATTCACTTTGCCTCCTGGGCAAAGCCGGGCAAAGCCAGGCAAAGGATGGTCCAACAGCCCAAAGAATGTCCTGGGAAAGGAGACTCACAGCAAAAGACAGCAGGATGCAGGCTGAAAATGTGTCTGTGCATTGTCACTGTGATATTTCTGAGCAGAGGGCAATGGTGAAGCCTGAACATGTCCACAAAGCAAGAGAGCATTCTCCAGTGAAGACAGCATGGTGGGGGCAAATGCATGAAACGTCAGCTCTTGTCAAGATGGCTCTTAATTTGTGCAAGATTAGGATAACCTTTCTTTAAAACTGAAATCAAAAAGTTGTCATTGATGTCATCTAAAATCACTGTCATTTTCAGTCTTTTCTGACTTTCCCATTCCTTTTCAGTAGCTTGCCTTTTTGAGGAACACAAAGACCTTAGAAAATCAGCTGCAAGTAATTTCTCCATATTAAAAAAACCCAGAAATTCTGAAATTAATCCCAAGGTAGCAGCAGGCTATGAACTAACATCTAGTTCAAAGCTGGATCTCTATCTGCTAATACAGCCAGTTCAGCCAAAATAAATCTTTATTTTCACCAGATGCCACATATGGCTTAAGTATTCCCACACATCTGCATTAGAGTAATTTTCAGAGAGAAGTCCTTTCCTGAACAATATAAATGTACCTTTTGTGAGCTGGTCTTAAGATGATCTTTGATTTTCCACTCTTTTACACAATCCTGTTGACTTTCAGGGATTAGCCCATTCAACAAAGGTGGGGTCACCTACTAGACAGACTTGACTGTTGTGCCCGAATGAGTGCTAATCATGATCCAGATAGGTTACACTGTTCCAGCTAACATCCACAAGTAGAGTTGGGTGAAGCAACGTGACAGAACTAAGACTAATCATTTTGTTCTGTTAATCATATTTTTGAAGTGCTTCATGTGTTGAAACGTCTAATTTGTTCTTATTTTTATTATATAAAGAAGAAGATTCTGACTTCAAAAGCACCTTTTAAGAATGCACACTGGGGATACTGTTGAAAGAGATGGTGAAGGAGACAGTTACCCAAGAAGTGTAGTGCCTTGGTGAATAAACGGGTTAGTCAAAGTGAAGGAGAAATCATAGCCAAAACTTGTAGCTCTCCTGAGACTCCAAATTCATAGATTTACTTAAAGGCCCAGGCCTCAGCAGTCCATTTTCTCATGATGATCTTACATTGAATTGAGAGCAGTTCTCTTCAGGCCATCACAGTTTAATAAAGGAAAACCAGTGAAATCCTGGAGGCATCCTTAATTTGGTTACATTCTTAAAAAATTAGTCCTCAAAATGTATTTTCTTCAGATGGTCAGCTTTGTAAGAAAGAAATGTTGCTTGCAGGACAGCGGGAATGAGACAAAAACCTGGGAAAAAGTGTACTACTTTTTATATCAGGAGAGGGAGAGCTGGAATAGCATTCAGATGTATTAAATAAGAATATCCAAGACTTCTTGTTCATTTTGATCTGCCTACTAGCCAGGACCTTCCTTTCCAAGGTGGCAACAGGCTTTTGGTGTTTGCTGCTTCACCCCAGATTTAAGTACGTTATCTGCCATAGGAATATGAAAAAGAAGACTATGATCTCTAAATCTGGAAGGCAAGAAACCATGAAGAAAGCTGAAGGTGAGATAAAAAAGACCTGATTGCTATAAGGGGAGACGTTAGTATCAGAGACACTGCGCAGAAGAAAGACACAGTGTTTGAATTACAGGAGCTTTGTCACCAACTTTAATTCTGTGTATGGAGATGGGAAGATAGACTTCAGAGACAATCTAAAGAAAAAAAAAGAAAACCAGCAATTTTGACTGACAGCTTTAGTAGTGAATGAAAACCCCCAACCCTTCTGTGAGATGTGGTGACTGGAAAAAGTAAATGTTAATGGAAAAGTGAGAAAGAAGGACTTTAGGGAAAAGAGGTTGTCATCCATCCAAAATGTCTGTCGAGTACTCTCAAAATGCAAGTTTCACAGTCCCCATGCAAAACTTCCAAGCCTCTGGAATGGCCCAAGCCACATGAATGTTAGGGAAGTGTACAAAACCACTGCTTTCGTTTGGCCTATTCACCTAAAGTTGTTAGAGTTTCCTGCCTAGAGAAAAAGAATCTGCTACAGGGAATTCAGGAAAAATAGCTTCCTGGAACCACTATCGCTTTTTTTCGAAACCTGTAATGATGCTCAGTTCACCAAAAAATAACCGAAATGTTTTAATTAACAGGATTGGATTTCACACCAGCCAACACAAAAATAATGAACTGACTAGGAATGCTTCATAAATAAAAATAAGATACTTCCCCACAACAACAATGAAATGGAAATGAACATTTAACTCTACCTTTCATACTCATAAAATGTCATAGAATCGTAGAATGGTTTAGGTTGGAAGGGACCTTAGAATCATTGAATCATACAATTGTTGAGGTTGGAAGGGACCTTTAAGATCATCTAGTCCAACCATTAACCTAACCTGACAAAACCACTTCTAAACCATATCCCCAAGTACCACATCTATTCTTTTTTTAAACACCTCCAGGCATCGTGAATCCACCACCTCCCTGGGCAGCCTATTCCAATGTTGGATAACCCTTTCAGTGAAAAAATTTTTCCTAATATCCAACCTAAACCTCGCCTGGCTTAACTCGAACCCATTTCCTCTTGTCCTATCACTTGTCACTAGGGAGAAGAGGTCAGTTCCCATCTCTCTTCAATCTCCTTTCAGGTAGTTGTCGAGAGCGATAAGGTCTCCCCTCAGCCTCCTCTTCTCCAGGCTAAACAGCCCCAGTTCCCTCAGTCATTCCTCATAAGACTTGTCCCCCAGACCCCTCACCAGTTTTGTTGCCCTTCTAGATCCTTAAAGACCTTAAAGACCATCTAGTTCCAACCCCCTGCCATGGGCAGAGACTGCTTCCACCAGACCAGGTTGTTCAAAGCCCCACCCAACCTGGCCTTGGTTGTCCTATCAATCACTCTTCTTGTCTGTTTTGTACTTTGATATGCCTAGATATGAGGCCATATCCTCACAAATGTTGCTCAAGAAAAAAACTGGAGGTATAAAGGGGTAAGGAAGAGGAGAGGAAAGATAGACTGCAAGGAAATAAATTACCAAACCCTACATTTTATGGAACATACTTATTTGCAAAAGTATTTCACACCAATGTAGTATTCAAGGAGACAGGGCAGGAGTCTTTGTCATGAAACCTGTTCATAAACCACGACAAGCAACACAGTGAATGGCTACTCTGGTTTGCTAAATCTGTTTTGTCCTGTACAGTGCTTACAGCATTCATTCTTCCCCTTATCCAGATGGAGTTCAGTGAAAACAGGGAATGAAGGTGACCATCTACGCTTTGAGATTGCTTTTTTGTTTAAGCTTCAGTTTGTGATTCTTATTCCTTTCTCCTCATCAGCTGGTCAGCTTGCCTGGGTCCTCTATCCTCTATCCTCTATTCCCTGCCCTATCCCATCTACCCCCCTGAAGCTTTCACTTTATTTAATTTCTGTAACAACGTCCTTTTCCATCTCCTATATCATTGTCCCTCTCTTGCCTTCCTGAGGGTGCACGTCTCCTCTGGCTTGTGCTTCAGGCAGGCCAGAAACTACTTCGGAAGTACCCTCCTGGACTCTCCCACAAGGAGTTAACACATCGGAAGGGAACACATCGATTTGAAATTTAAAATTCTGTGGCATTCTGTCTGCTTCAGCCAAAGTGGCTGAAAGAAAATGTTTGTTCAGAGGATGAGAGGTAGCATGTGACAGTTTTTGATTTCTTGCTGGAGAATGCATAAACTAGGGCTGAAATGGGAAGCTGCAAAAATGTGGCAGCAAAAATGCACCTCTGCAAAAATCTTGTGTTCATTGAAGAGGAAGTGAAGGGATTGTGAGGAGGTCCCAACTGCCTATTGATACGCTGTCAAACTTTTCACCCTCGCCGTTCCACCACACCCTATTTTAAATCCCAGCTCAGATTATTTTTTATTTTTTTAAAAATAGCTCCTGATTTTGTTGGGCCCACAGCTCACGGATATTGTGTTGCCACTGAAAACACATAGCTAAACACAAGCATGTAGAATTCAAAGGAACGAAGCAGATATATTTATTTATCATTTATTAAAAACCTCTGAATACAGATTAATGTTCCTAACTCAATACTTTTTTTATTGTTTCACCTGCTATACAGTGGGAATTGAAAAGGCTGACCAGTCATCTAATCTGGCTGTAGCTGCATGAAGTGTCTGAGGATCCTCTGAGGAAACATAAACTAAGAAACCACCCACAGTAATGCTTCCCAGCTGCCCTCTGAAGGTCAAGGCTCCCTTTGAGAGACCTCCAGGCTCTCCCAAGTCACAAGTAAGCAGATTCTCGTGCACCCAATGTCACTCACCCCTTTGGCTAGCATCTGCCTGGTTTAATCAGAAAAGAAGGCACAGACCTGTCCTGCCGTTCATGTAATGAGGCAGAAGTCTTACTCCATGGTACCCCTAACTGCCCTTCAAAGTACTCACTACATTTTTATACACAGGTTTATTTTTGGATGCTCTGATGAATCTTCTTGCCATTCTCTGTGCCATGAAGCTGCCCCCAGAACTGACCATCTAGAGGCCAGAAGCAGCAAGCTCAAATATGGCATTTTCACTCATCCTAGCAGGCGCATGCAGCAAACAGTGCAATATTTACTGAATCCCAAGCGGTGGGTTTTGTTTGGAGTTCTTTGTTAATTATCCTGTGTTATGTTCTTGCATCTTTCCTCCAGGCTCTCTTTCTTTTGTTTAGGTCTGTCCGATGTAGTCAGATAATGACAGCTCCTCTATGGCTTCTTTCTCTTTCTAAGACTGTAGTGAATTTTATTTTTGTCTTTTCTGGGCCTTTTCTAAGTTATCAAAGCCTAAGCTGCAGTATTCCTAAAGCAAAAGTACCCAGAATGAGACACACACCATTCGGTATGGGAATCTTATTTTTAGTATAATATTAAAAGGCACTGCATGCAGTAATTGTTTTGCTTATGTGAACTCAGGCTGTGTAGGAAAAAGGCCAGATTAGTATTTCACTCCACGGTGACCACTGTATTTCCCTCACCAAAAACATCCTGCAGACTCATTGCCCATTGTGCACACATGAAGACTGTATACTATTTTTGTCTCTTGGTTTCAAGTGCCAGCTGCCACCTGGTAGCTGACCTTGAGGGTGGCTGAACATTCTTGATTTTGTCTGGAGAAGAACCATTCATGGCATGATCAGGCTTCCAGTGGTGAGGAGTATTTCTTAATTATAGTAAGGAAGTGTCAGCAATTAAAATCATTAGACTTCATTCCACTAAAGAAAAAAAATGGCTGGTAGAATTACATGTTGCATACCTCATGCTAGCAAAGCCAGGATTTTTATTAGAAGCAAGCAGTCCCCTTTTCCTTTTGCACTCGGGCTATAGATTCTTACACTGGGCAAATGAGTTACACAGAAAAATATTTAAAACTGTAGCACAAAAACTGATGAAATGTCACTTTTGGGTTCAACATGTTCCGTAACAACAAATTAATCTATGGATTGTCCTGCCCAACTGCGGAATTATTTTTCTTTATTATAACAGAAATAAGTCTCTTGTGAACTTTTGAACCTTTAAACTTTTTTTTCAACAAAATATCTAAGTTAACAGGGGAAAAATAAAGTTTCTAAATAAAGTCTTCCCCCAGGACGGCATTTTTGTCTTGCCAAATTAAACTAACCAAAACTTTTGTTTCTTTAGCAATTTAGCTTCCCAAGAAAAATACACCTGCAGCTATCAGGAGCTTTGCTTGAGCATGCAGGCTTTCTATTTCATGAACAACATTAGAGGGCACTTCTGCATTGTGGTAGGCGTAAGTCAAAGAAAGCCTGACCTTATCAGCTGAATTGTGCTTGAATTCAGAGGCAACCTGAGATCCTCTCCAGCCTTACCTGGATTAATAACTTATTCTGCAGGCAGCCTCTTTGATCTCATCAAAGCTGATCCTGGAGTAAGGCATGACCTGCTGTGAGGGAAGGTGGGACCTGGTGCTTTACGAGTAAGTCAGTGGTCAGGGAGGGTGAGGCTGAGACGTGCGTTCCCGTCCTGTCCCACATTTCTGTGTCCCTGCACTGAAGTGGCTCTGCCCTTGCAAGCTCCCACCCAGGGCTGGTGGTGCTGGATCAAAGGTGGGTGTAAGATCTGAAATGCAGGGTGCAACAGGCAGATGTTACAGTTTTGACAGCTTCGCTGATGTTGTTTTGAGTCTTTCTACATTTGATGCTTTTACAGCTTCAGTTGACAAAGGCACATGACTAAGTTACAATCTCTGCTTTCACTGAAAAAAAAAAACCACCAAAAAAACCTTTCCAACCCACGTGATTACAGAGGAAAGCTTGAAAAGGAGATCTAAAAACTTAAAAATCAGAAGGTCATTGGGAGGGAAAGTAAAAACTCAAGTTATATTTATTTATTTATTTTAGAAATGCCATGAGTTTTAAACTAATTTCATTATTTTGGGGGTGCTGACTCACATTTTATGAAAGTTGCAGGTTATCAATGCTGACATAAGCAAACAAAAATCATCTGTGTAATTAAATAGCTCTAGTTTACCTGAAAGCCTCTAAGGAGCCTTTTCAATATGTGCTTTTCTTCAATGACATGACCTCTTCGAAAAAGTCGCATAAAATTATCAGCACACGCACAGAGCGCTCACTGGGCATATTTTCCTGTTTACCGTTTTTCAAGTCCTGATCTATGAAACCGAGCTCCTGAACCCAGACTACCAGTGAAATGCAGTTATGATTTATCCTAAGCCTCTGTCCCCATTAGGAGGCAGGATTTCACAATATGCCTTAAGAGCAATCTTCAGTGTTTATTATTGTACAGACTAACCAGGCAAAACCTGCTTGGTTTAGGCATCAAATTCCCCTGTTTGCTTTGAACCTCCCCTTTCTCACTCATAACACCAGGGAAAGTTTGTAGGAACTGTTAAGAGTGTTTTCTCCCAATCTCACCTCAGGGGCAAGGAAGTGAAAAAAGACAGACCATCAGCAAGGCATTATGAAAATGTTAGTCATTCCTTTCTGGAGTGAGTGACGATGACCTGTCCGTGGACAACTCAAAATTTAGACCTAAAATTCAGTTTGCACAGTCCTATCCAAGAATAAGCAGCTTGTTACCAGAAATTATTTGTTCATCATTCAAGCCAAACTTAATGCTTAACCTTGTCTCCAACACTGCAGGCACGCCTAGAAATCAGGAGGCCGCAAAGACTCCCAGGTAGGTTGTGTTTTCTTGTGTGCTGCTTCATTTGCTGTTGGGGGCTGCATCCCACCTTGCATCACTTGTGCCGCATTCATTGTATAAACAGAGAGCGCAACTTGGTGTGGCAGCTATCTTAATCAGTGGCTTCTCCTGGGCAGAGGTACAAGCTTCACTATGGCAAGAGAGATTCAGATTTAAGTTTTTTCCTGTCCTTGTCTTGAAGCCATCGTTCCATATTTAGGAAAATTTAGAAAGCACAGTGAAGGAGAGGTACAAAATCTCTCACAGAAACAGGTCAGCTCTGAAGACCTTGCTGTCTAGCTGATGCCCACATTCACCCATGGGACATGAGCAGCAGTCCTACAGAAGAGCAGGGGCCTGTTTTGGCCAAACTCAGAAGTGAACAACAACAGCCTTGTAGCTGTGTCATTAAGGTTGCCTGGCACAATGCACACGCCTTTGAGGGAGCACAAACATTTGTGCATCTGTTCATCTCCTCCCCCTGTTCAGGAACTTGTCGGCCCCTCATCTTGGCAGCCACTCTCTTCAAGTTTCAACCATCTGATTCATGCAGCAAAAAGTCTCCCCACAGAAAACATACTGGCTGAACCACTTTGTTTTTCCTAGAGCAGTGCAAACAGTTATTGCAAGGGGAATTTTAGAAAGATTGTGCCTGGCAAGGAAAGCTCACTAAATAAATACGTGATGTTAATTATCCTTTGCCTATTTCAAGTGAGCATTTCAAAGTGCTTTGCAAACCATTAATTAAGCTGCAATTTAGTACCATGAGGTAGTTAAATATTATTAACACTGTTTTCTGCAGGTGGGAGATTATGACACAGAGGGTGAAATGACCTGGATGAAGTCTGCCAGCAGCAGACCTGAGACCCAAACCTAGAAATTGCAGCTCACCAGCTGCCTGCTTCATTAGACTTTTGTATTGTGAAAAGACATGTTTAGCTCGTGGAGTATGATGAAAGCATGTGAAAATTTGAACTGCAGATGCAGAAACTGTGCAGTGTGTCACCCACATGACAGAAGTGTGGCCAGCAGGAGGAGCGATTCCCTGGACTGTGATGCTAACATGGCCTTGCGTTGTGTCCCCCAGACCCTGGAGCAGCTCTTGACTGATTGCAGCCTCTGAAGTTAATTACAGCCCTAATTCTGGTTTGCCCAGGTACTCTGTTGCTAACACCTCTGATGCTAGCTTTCACAAACAAATCAAGCATTTAAGCCAGCTCTGTGCTTTTGACAAATTTTTGGGTCTAGTGTTTCTTTGAAAAGGCTCTACCTTTTTCAAGTGCCTAACAGAGCCTTTCCCCTCCTGCTTCCAGTTAACTCCTCCTTCCAAACAAGTGGCAGTGGTGAAGTGTCTCAGCTGAAATGTTCGCTTACTGCCAGAAGCCAAGGCACCGAGGGCTGGCACTGAAAGGTGCTCCCAGGACCGCCTGTGTTGGCCAGTGAGTCCCAGCCGATGGAGGTGAAGTCCGACTCTTTGGAAAGAGATGCCAAACATGGCTTCCCAAAAGTAGGACTTGCGCAGCAGGGCTGTTTCATCAGCTTCTCATAAGACCTATGTTTCATTATCTGTTTTTAAGACCTGCCTTAGACACCACATCTTCCATCAGATGCCCCACCAGTTCTTATATTCTCCCACCATTTTTGCCTATCATTTTCCTTTGTTTAATCACCTTAAGCCTATTCTCAATAGAAACTCTAAATTAATGAAGGAATAAAAGAACAAGAAAAGTTAAAAAAGAAGCATTCAGCTTTCAGTGTTCATCTTTGGGATAGACATTTACAACGAAGAAAAGTCAAAGTATAAAAGCTGGGGGGCTACTTCCATATTCAGCTGTCCCTCTTTTCTCCTGCTGGTATGCATGATACTGTTTTGCTACATATTAATTTTCGCTCCTTTTAGAAGATACATAATCCCTGTGGCACCTTGGAGCCACTAATGATCTACTGGGCATAAGCTTTTCTGAGAAGTCAGCTCCTTTTTGAGGTGAGTCCATGCAGCAGTGGTGCAGACAGCCCCTGAGCTGCCAGCCTCACCGGCCAGCTCTGAGGCAACCCCAGTTGGTGACAGCACTTTCTGAGCAGCCTGGAGCTGTGCCCAGTACGTACACCCAGGGGAAGGCATTTTCCATGTACTTTATAGACTACGCTACCTCAGCTATAACACTCCCTACCACCGCACGGCAAGTTTGTTGCCTGTCCACGGCAGCTCCCAGTCACCTAAATAATGCCCAACTGATACTAAACCCGTTTTCAAATCTGCCCCATACTGTATGCAGGCAGGTGAAGATATGCATTTGCTTGTGTGAATTTTTACACATATATGTACCTCTATTTACACATTTCTCATTTATGTACATATGTAGATAGGCAATATGGCAGATGTACAGATGTAGTGAGCCGCTAGATGGGGCTACAGGAGGAAGAAGATAGATGTGGGATTATAGGCAATCCATCAGGATCAAGCCGAGTTGCATGTTTAGTACTCTGGCCCTTGTGGGATCTTTATTGAAAAAGATCAACCATAATAGCAGCATGCAGCACCTGTAATCTCACCGCAGGAAGGGAAGCAAGCATGCCTTTCAAGCCAAAATGCACAGTATTTTACCAGGAAAAAAAAACATTGTATCCCTTCAATTGTAAACTCTGGGTGAATGTGCTTATACATTCAGAACATGAGGCAGATGGTAACAAACCACATGCTTGTGGATTATCCCACTTTTTCCACATTTGCATTCTCAAAACCAATTTTGGTGCCCGTGGTTTAACCTCTGTTTCCCTAACTCCTGTTTATGAGTTGAGTGGTCACATGTCATCATGTTGAGTGGGAAAGTGTGTACAGGGGATAAGGAGGTAGAAGTGGTTCCATATGGTGAAAGAATCGACTATGCCAAAGGATTAAAAAAATACAGAAAGAGGGAAAAGCAAGAGTAAAAACTTTTGAGGAGATTGGGAATCTAAAATGCTTGTGACCTCACATGAAGGAAATAGTTGTCTGCATGTGAAACGGAAACTTAAGACTGGAAATCCTGAAAATATAGGTTTCGGTGTTTGGAGCAGGGGTGAAGGTTAGACAGATTTACCTTCCTCTGCTTTATACATGATTCAGACTGAAGGCTGATAGATTCCAGTCAGAGGATGGGAGGCCGCTGAAAGGCCATGAAACTGCTGTCTTCAGTTCTTCTTCCAATTTTAAATTGTTGATCAGAATGAAAAAAAATACATCAAAAACATTTTAGCTCTGTTCAGAATGTGTTAGGAAGTTGCTGGCGCAGTACTAGGTATGTGCCTGTGGTTTCTTGAGACAATTCATCTAGCAAAGTTGGAGTCCTTATGCTTCAGGGAAAGGCAAACAAAACACAACAGATGCTCTTTATTCAGAGTGGGTAGCAAGGGTCAAATTTATTATAATAGTAGATAATAACTGAAATACCACAAAATTATGAACCCCCCCCCCCCCAANTGAGAAATGGTCTTTTGTATCCCAGGTTTGAATAAAAAGCAGACAACAATGACAAACATCCGTTATTGCTGTGTGGGGATATACTGTTCTCTGTGCTGGCAAGACCAGCTTACAGAACCACTTTTGCCACCGCAATCAGTTATCAGTCCTGGTAGCTTTATTTAGAAAGATCATTCAAAGAAAGATGAATGGGAATTAAACTCCAAAGCATACTTCTATTGTGTAAGCACTCATTGGTGTTGTGTGCTGTAAAAATTTGGTAAATGAAAGGATATTTCAGTTACCAAAAGTGACTAGAGGTATCCAAACTTTTTATTATATACCATGAAGCAATCTGAGAAGTCAAGATTTTTAGATGCAGGCACCCTTCTGAAAATCAAGTGTCTCTGACAGATTTCTAGCTGGACACCCAAAATGCAATTAATTTCTGGATATTTAGGTCAAAGGTCTTTGGTTTTGAGAGTCAATTATATAATCCCAAGCCAGTCCCTAAACGGGGTTCCAAGACCAATTTAACTGGCATTCATACAGTTCATTATCAGTGGTCCTGAGGATTGCAGACTTGAGTTGGGACTGGTTTCAGAAGTGAGATTAAGAAAAGCTGTGTGTGGTTCAAAAGCACTTAGCTCTGCCTTCAAGGGGAAGTGGAATTTGTGATAATTTTTATGCGGATAATGCATAGACACCGGGGTGAAATTCTAATTTCTCTTTTCCATCAGCTGCAGTGTGGCCAGGATTTAAATCCAGTTGCTTTAGGGACACATCCAATATTTTATCAACTCAAAGACTCCCATTGACTTAAATGGGAGATGGATCATATTCTTAGAAGTCAGTTTACTCATAATCACAGCTCAGGAAAAAGTGCTCCACTTCATTATTTCAGAAGTGGAAGCAGAACGGATTGGACTGGAGTGGGGAGACAGCAGAATGACAGTCACAGATCAAGACTACTCCAGCTAGCACCAGAGTGGAAAAAAATAGTCTGCTTCATCTTTGTGAAAGAGAACTGGATTTCTCCTAGCAGGTCCGAAACTTCTTCTGAGGCAGGTTTAAAGCTGAAAATAGTACAAAAACACTTTCCGTCCGGCTAGACATCTTATTACAAACCTGTTCTATATTCTGTAAAGCTGACGGTGGGTGGCTTTCTGTTGACTTCCTCCCCACACACACATTCACTGCCCTTCGCTGCCAAGTCAGAAAGATGAAAAATCATATATACTTGCATTCACCAAGGGATCTCCAAAGCAACTTAATACTGGTTCAAGTCTTCCTTGTCTTATAAATTGGATTCTTTCTGTAGATTGTTTACCTACCACTTCTAGTGTGTCTCCAATAAATTAAAATCTGCTGAAGTGGTAAAATGTATGAAAGATATAGTGAATGGTCTGCAGGCTGTACAGTGGAGCCATTATTCTAACAGGAAGTAGGAAAGGCAATCATAAAATTTTGAAAAATTATGCAATAACTTTGTAGTTATTGCCCATCTGTATTCATTACAATGATCTACTTCACAGACATATAAATAGAACTGGCAAGTAAAAGATGTGCTGTTTGCCTCCAGACATGGCATTAGGCTTCAGCAAACGAAATTCAACTAATGACTTTAGAAGAAGTGTTTTAAGTGTTCATCAACAGATGGAATCTAACCACCTCTCCTCCCACCCCCCATTTTACATTGCCCTGTGCTTGCTCTTACCCCTGCTCAGGACAACTTTGGAAGATGACAAAATTTAATGGCTTCATTTGAAGGGCAACCCTGATACACTACTTGACTTCATTCTCACAAGGCAACATGTCCCATAAATCACACCTACTGAGGGCGCCCATTAGAGCTCCAGTATGACAACTTTATGCCTAACACCCTTCAAAAAAGGACCACACAAAACCAGGACTGTAAAATTGCCGTTGACTCACAGCAGCTTTTACAACATGCACTCAGCTCAAAAAGTCTTAACTTATATGGTTTTTAATGATGTTTGGGCATAGGAGACCTCTCACTGATTCAAGACAACGTATGTTAAAAAAAGAAAAAAAAGCAGAATATTTTTGGCAGAGGTCTTTCCCTTGCAGTTCCCACAGAGAAATATGTCAGTATAATGGAAAAAATCATTGTCTAATTTTGTAAAGAAAGGGGATCCTGGGAAGTTTTTCTTCCTAGAATTAATATAAAATGGTATTTTTTGTGTCACCATGGGGAGGGAAAGCAGTAGGAAAGGTGGTATTTCTGGGTTAGATCCTCAAAATGTATATGTCTGCACAAAGCCATGGAAGCAAGTAGAGCACTCTCATGGGAGTCCCAGTGCTGCAAGGGTACATCCTGTCTCCAAGAATGTTTGCACCATTAGGCCATTAAGCAATCTACACTGTAATGGCCCCACTTGTGCCGAACGCAAGCATAGGCACAATTTCAGTGTCAAGCTGCAGCAGCATGCTAACACCAGAGAGGAGTGAGCCCCAGTGGAGGAGCTGAATGATGCTGTTCATAGAGTTAGATAATCAGCCGGCATGGAGCGCTGGTCATTCAAAAATATCCTGGTTGAACTGCCTTGCCAAGCCAGGACCCTCCGGTGCAGAGGCTGCCACTGCAGGCTCCTGCCTGAACAAAGGGTGCAGAAGGGACTTGCAACTGGATCCAAAGATTTTTATGTGCTTCAGACCAGGGCTCCCATTGCTTCCCTCCAACAATGTGACATGCATCACCAAATTTTACTGAGAATGTCTTATTTCTTCACACAATAGTTGTTTTTTTTTTCCCCTCACCCTCCCTACGGCTACCAATGAGACTGAGGGGGTGAATTTTACACTCTCTCTAACAGACTTCCTTGCATTTGGAAGGCAAAACCAAGGGGTTTATATAATCAGGCTAACATGCAAACCAATTGAAATTACAATGGTACGTTAGAGTATATTTCTTAAGTATTCAAACCACAATGAAAAAAATTTCCCTCCACTAAACTCCAAGGGGCTGACTGAAACCCACAAAAGCTGGGAAACACAGTAAGGTCTGACTGAAAGCCTGTCCTTACTTCACCCCTGAGGAAAAGAGTAGACTATATAGATAATATTGGCTGCTTTTCGGAGGGCCACAAATACATAGCAGAGCTATTAAGTCCCACAAACTAAATAGGAGGCTTGCAATCATATACTCTCTCCCATTCCCACACAACCAGACCTCTAACTCACATGCTTGCAGGGCAGCTGCTTTCTTTCTGTCCAGGACCTTCATTGCCACAGGCGCCAGTCTTGGCTCTGCTTCCTTGCTTTATAAGTTTTAAGTTAGCACCTGCTATGCTTTTATCTCTCCTTGCCCTTGCCGTCACAGAAAGAGGTTTTGATAGCATCAACACAAGAGAAAACAACACCAAAAAAAGGTGAGCATAACAGCTCTGGATGTCTGCTTTCCTGTGGATTTGTGGCCTGTCCCCATTCCCATATTCCCCATTCCCAGCATCTCCCCTCCTTCCCCTCTCCACAGTGGCATGCCATATGCCTTAACAGTCAGCTGGGGCAATGGTTCTAGCTGTTAAGGCAATGCACGTGCTGCCTGCTCAGCTGGTTTCCACTTTTTCAGGTGGATACGGAACTAAGTTTTATTTGCCTTTTCCTTAATAAAATTAGTAATATGAATCTTCTTCCTCTACCCAGATACCCCCTTTCATGAAAATTCACAGGCACTTGTCTTCACTTCCACCCCGTTGCCAAATTGAGCTGAAATGGACTAGTGAGTTCAAAAGTTATTAGGAAGGATGAATGGACAGACCGTAAGTTCACAGAAACATTATTTCTTTAGAAAATATATATAATATATTTATAAAATAATATATATATACACATATAAAATATATAATATAACCCTATCACAGAAGCCTTCAAGACCAGTAGTAAATGAATCAAAACTATAGAGCTGTCCACGGATGCACTCATGAGTCGACTCTGCAGATACAGTGGGTTTTGTTTTCATCTAAGATTCATATAACTAAAGTTATCTAAGTTTCTCTGAGTCTTCTGAGGAGGCTGCCAGGATGATCAGTGAAGAAGGGTTTAATAAATTAATGTGCACAGACATATGCCTCATGTAGGTACACATGTAGGTCCCTCCACTCCTATTTCTGCATAATTGCAAGTTCCAAGCTCTTCACCATCTTTCATGTGTTTTCTACAAACCATATTTTCTACTCTGTAAGTAGGAACTTACTTACAGTGTGTTATTACTGTAGGAAAGTAATTTCATTTCTGTTTTTTGGGTGAAGAGCTGAAAACTCTAGAAGATGAGGATCCTAGTGAAGTATCCCGTTTCTGTCGTTTTCAGGAGTATTGAGAAATTGGGATCACAGGCCTCAACCAAGGATTTACCAGAAGTTCACGGAAAAGAAAGGAGCTGAATGTAGTTCCAAATCCCAGATTAATGCCCTAGTTCCATCCTGTTGCATCTATTCCTTAATGACCTATAATTTAATTAGCTGTGGGTGAAAAAAAAAACCCCATCAAATACATAGGGAAAAGAATTAAAATAAAGAAATATTTCAATTTTACTTGTACAGTTTTCCAGTCCTGTGTTACACATAGTCTAGACTCAACTGTATGCTGAGGACACTTTAAATCACCCTACTAAATTAGAGAGGTCTTGAAGAAGGCAAATTAGAGAGGTCTTGAAGTAGGCAAAATTTCTTTTTGCCTCCCCAACCCCTCCCGAGCTACTGCTATTTAAAAGCTACTTTGCTCTGATGAGAATTAGCTTTTAAGTCTCAAAAAAACCCAGATTAATACTATTATAATATATTCTTTTCTATAATGCTATCTTATGGAGGGAAAGCAGCATGCTGTAAGGATGGAAGCAGCTTCAATCTCTGCTTGAAACTGGGGAACAAAAGTTTCTCTGCAAACAAAGAAACATAAATTAAATTTAAAAAGCAATTTTTCACATTCTTTATGGGTTGACATGAGCCTGCAGGCTGACTGTTTGCGATACTAAAGCCATGGGTGCACCCCATGAAAGACAAACCAAAAGCTCTGACACTGAAGCATAATAGTTAGGGCTATTCAAATATTCCATCTGCTTTGCTCTGTTTTTAAATGAGTACATGTGAAATACTTAGGGGTTTTTGGTTTTTTTCCCCCCAAAGCAAGAAAGGGTATTGTTTAGCTGTTAGACAACAGAGCTGGGCAACCTGAGAACACATAGAATAAATAATGCAGAAATTTGTATAAAGCCCCTTATATCACATGTGGTCTTATCTGTAATCAGTTCTGCCTCAACGAAGATATCAGATAGTTTCCAGGTTTGGAAAATCAGTGAAAAAGAAAAGATTTCTACACTTCAGAGAAGAAGTAAATAACAACGGAAGACTATACAAGAAGAGTAATAATAAGTAATAATATCAATAAGAAGAGTATACAATATCAGAGATGCTCTGAAAAAGGAGAATAGTAAAATTCAGGGAAGTTAAAAGCTAAGTCACTCAAATATGATGAAAGTAAACACCTTTTAGCAGAACATATAATTGGTCTTTGCTACAGGATGTGCTTGAAACAAAGAATTTAGCAAGACGTAAATACCATTTAGATGTATATATGAATAATGGCCCTATCGTTATTATTTATTGATACAAAAGTTAATGATAACATTTGGGGGTTGGAAAGCTGGAAAAACCTAATTAGATTTTCACACATTTAGAAAATCTAAAAGCCACAGGAGACAGCTGAATCATCTCCTGTATAGTGTTGCTTATTAAGTGTCACCCAAATCCCCTCACACTGAACCCAGGCACTTTGAGCTGAAATGTTTATGTTCCCAAGAGATCAGTCTGAATATGTGAGTGGAGATCAGAAGAGACTGAATTGTGACCAGTGCTGAGGCCCTTGCAAAGACAAGGAACTGAGGAATGAAACTGTATAAAGGTGTGCCTAAAGCTCTAACCCACAAGATTGGAGCGAGTCAGTGGGTACATTCTCTTTGGCTGTTTGCCCTTCAAAAACATTCAAGTAAAGCGGTCTAGGGAAAGAGGTGTTTCAGAAATATATTCTTTTCTAAAAACTCGGTGTTGATTAGGATCTTAGGAGACTTCTCAAACACATTCTGTGGGGATTTGATGCTGACTGTATCTTCTGGAAGATGAGAAACAGAACTTTATGCGAAGCTTGCTTAAGACCCTGCTTCTAACCCCCACCCTGCCCCGCTCTTTGAGCGTGTTCCCCTGTAGCCTCAGCTGCTATTTTTAAGTCTGCCATTAAGAGCTACACTCTTTAGCAACCCTTATATGCAAATTGGTAAAGAAGAAGGAGAGAGAACACCACAGTTAATACAGCACACTCATCTAGAGAGGAGGAAGCACCCAAGCATGCCTGCTATGTATCAGTGGATAGCACAGGTCCACAGTGACAACTCTTGGCTACTGAAGAACTTCCTACCAAAAAGAGAGCAATTTGAGCAGTCCCTTTAAGCCAGTCTTCATTGCCTCTTCTTCTTCTGTACTGGTGCAAAAGGGGTTTAGTGAGGACCAAAACTGAGCTCTACTCAAGCTGGAGGCCTTTACCACTATCTTACAGCATATCAGTGCAAAGACTGACTTGCATGCCTATCTTCATTTACTGTACTAGGGCTAATTCCTGCCTAAAAGCCATGGACAAGCTGATGTACCTACATGCATTGTTTTATGCCAGTTCAGCTATAGCACCTGTAAAGCTTCTGTCTCAACTGAATCAGGGATTTTTTTACAGTCAAGCAAGTATGCAAGACCTAGATCAAATAAAGAACGAAGTGTCTAAGTTACAGCACCTTGACTCCTAAAGGGAAACACAAGTGTTTCTGTTAGCCACCTAGGCCTCTACAGGACTGAATTAGGCACCTCCACGTAAGAAGTGAAGTTTGCATGCTGGTAGGGAGCTACCTAGAGGTTCTAGGTAAGAAATTCTGAGTGTGGGCTGTGTATTGAAGTTTGTCTCTTACCAGAGCTTAGATGCGTGACTTTGCAGCCTAGAGTTAAAGTCCTCACCTTGAGAAATAAATATCCTAGGTTCTGCAAGCCACTTATCTATTCTTTATTTTTAGAAAGAAAATCCACAAATTTTGGTTAAAGTAATCAAGAAAAGTGAGGAAGATCAAAGAAGCTCTCCTTTCCAAAGTTTCACGGCCCAAGCAATTCTAAGCTTTGGTCAAGTTGCAGTGCCTCTGTGTGTGTCACCAGAAGAATTCCACGCAGAAAACTTATCCAAATAAAGTACTCTCTGTGGCTGTTCTTCCCCTTTGCTACTAGTTGATGAGTGCAAAGGATTTTTTTTTTCTTTCTTCATGGCACAGGGTTTGCAAATATTTAAGAAGACATTAACATGATTAAATTCACTCAGGAAGAACTGCCTTTCCTGGAGGATATTAGAGTTCTTAGCTTCCACACTTTTATACTGAATTTCACAATAAAATGTTTCTCTTACTCATAGTCTTGGGGTCGGTTGCCATTTTCTACCTTTTACTTTTTTTTTTTTTTTTTGNTTTTTTGTAGAGAAACCGATATGGTTCAAACTTGAGAGACATAAAAAAGAGCCAAGCCTTTACCACATAAGAAAACTTGATTTGAAGAAAACCTCAGTGCTTTAAGGATACCTGACTTACTATACGGAAATATTCAGAGATAGCAATACCAAGACCTCATTGCACATAACTCTTCAAGTGCCGCTCAGTTTCTTGAGATTCCTAACAAGAATGCCTGCAGGGGGGAAAATTTTATATGAAGGACTCAGGTCCTCTGATTTCATAAAGGAAATGTCTGTACACATACCTTAATTTGTTCTCTGTAAGTGCCTTACAACTGGCATGCATGCACATGTAAATGTCTCTAGTTCCCTTAAAAGACCAGTACAGTGTGTAAATTCTCATTTATCCATAAAATAGTGGGTGCTAGAGTCCCAGCAATTCCCCATTTATCAGTGTCCTAGAGGGGAAGAGGGAATGCAGCCTCACCAGGTTGGTTGAGGACTGTTAATATAGTCCTCATGCAGAGCTGTCATTCAGCTGGATAATGGGCTGGAGCAGCTGGAGGAATGGGCTGACAGGAGCCTTATGAAATTCAAGAGGGACAACTGCAAAGTCCTGCACATGGGATGGACAAATCCCATGTAATTTTACAGCCAGGGGACTGATTGGATGGGTAGAAGTTCTGCTGAAAAGGACCCAGAAGTCCTGGGGTCCTTGTGGACAGATGGCTGGACAGGAGTCAGCATTGTATTCTGGCAGCAATGAAGGTTAACAATGTCCTGACTGATAGCAACAGGAACATAGTCAGTTGATTGAGGGAAGTGATTATTTTCCTGCATTCAACAGCTGTTTGGCCACATCTGAAACACACCATCCAGATTTGTCGCCACCCCTCCCTACCCCCTCAAACAAGAAAGACAGTTATAAACTTGAGCAGGTCCAGATGAAGGCCACCAAGATAGTCACAGAGCTGAGACCCATCAACTAGGAGGAGAGGCTAAGGGAGCACGGTTTATTTAGCCTGAAGAAGAGAAGGCTTAGTGGGAGGAGGGGAGACCCATAACTTCCCATATCTACAAGGAAGTTATTCAGAAAAATGGAGCCAAGACTTTAGGAAAGTGCACATCAAGAGAATGAGCAACAGTGACCATAAACTGAAACAACTGAGGTTTAAATTGTGTATAAAGAAAAAAAAATCATGGTAAGAACAACCAATCACTGGAACAGCTGCCCAGAGATTCAAGATCCAACTGGACAAAGTCTTAAGCAGCCTCACCTGATTTCAGTGTTGATTTCTCTTTGAGCAGGAGGTTGGATTAGTTGACCTCTTGATTCCTTTTCAGTCTGAACAATTCTGGAATTATGACTGCAATGCACAAATGGAACAGGCAAAGTCACAAGTTGTAAGCAGAAACATCTAATTAGTCTGTGTTCACGTGAAAGATGGCCGTGGGAGCCTACCTCTGAAAAAGAAGCAATTCCAACAGTTTCCCAGCATATGTTGTCCAAATTCTTGACACAAACTTCCACTTAGATTTCCAGTTTTTCAGACCACTTCTGGTTCTTTTTGCTTTCTCAAGTAGAGCACTTATCCCTGGAGTAGAAGCTGAAATACTACTTTTGCTGGAAGTAAAGCTGTAGCCAGAGAAGGAACTCCCCAAAGCTTTTCACTCACAGAAAAGGAGGAAAGGGAAAAAATCTAGTGTCAGGCTGGGAAAAAGGGACAACAAGATTCTTTTTTCTTATTCTGTAGTTCTGTCATTTCATGTTCCATGGAAGTTAAAGCATTTGCATATAGTAGTTTCACATCCCTCTTTCCCACCCAGGCTTGGCATATATGGGAAATTCAACTTCTTGAAAATAGCAACCACCCAGTCCAGCCATCCCCTTACTCCCCTGGCCAGAACTGGCACAACTGGTGCCATCCTTTCGAACCTGTCTCTCACAGACAGGGAGAGAAATGTTTGTAAGTTCCATGGTCTCATACTAATTTAATCTATGATCTGGAAAACTGCTGAAGATTTTTTTTCCCTTTGGTCAAAAAAAAAAAAAAGCCCCTTTGTTTGGCATTTCTTTATCTTTGTTCCCTCTTCTACTTAACAAAAAATACTCTCAAGAAGAGTTTACTGTGAAGACAGCAGTGAGGGGAACTGGGTTGTTAATACAAGAGCATTTTCTGCCATCTGAATGAGTTTTGTATGTGTTATTTCAACCATGTTAAGATGCAACACAAGACAGTGTATCAAAAGCTGTGTCCATGTAGGCATAGAATGGTTTGGATTGGAATGGACCTTTAAAGACCATCCAGTACAACCCCGCTGCTGTGGCAAGGGACATCTTCCACTAGATCTTGTTGCCAGGTGTTATGTTTACTATCAGCAACAGCCTAAGATGGACTGGATCTGAGTTACTGAGTATTTGTATGCTTTTAATCCAAGAAGGGCAAATAAATCCTGTACAGTGACCACAAAAATAGTATTTTTATGGAACTGGCTTTTCCTCCAAACATACAAGTGACAAATCTCACTTTGAGGATGTCACTTCAACGGAAAAAAAAATTATTCTATACATTGCTCTCAAGGTTTAGATAATAGTGAGTCACGATCATAGAATCATAGAATCATAGAATTGTTGAGGTTGGAAGG
>RSEF01000001.1:89334138-89383263 GCA_003993805.1 Himantopus leucocephalus | reverse complement strand
CTGTCCTGGGTAACCAGTTCTTGTGTTTCCTTCCAGAGAGGGCGCACGTCTTCCCTAGTCTTTCTTTTCTTGCTGACATATTTATATAAGGATTTTTTGTTTGTGTTGATGTCCCTGGCCACATACAATTCAATCTGGGCTTTAGCTTGCCTGACCTGATCCCTGGCTGCTTGAACACTTTCTCTGTATTCCTCCCAGGCTACCCACCCCTGTTTCCACCCACTGTAGGCCTCCTTTTTACTTTTGAGCATGTCCAGGAGCTCCTTGTTCATCCACGCAGGCCTCCAGGCTTTCCTGCTTGCCTTCTTCTTTGAAGGGATGAATCTCTCCTGGGCTTGGAGGAGGTGATCCTGGAATATTAACCACCTTTCTTGGGCCCTTCTTCCCTCCAGCACTTCATCCCATGGCACCATACCAAGCAGATTCTTCAAGAGGCCAAAGTCAGCTCTCCTAAAGTCCAGGGTGGTCAGCTTGCTGCACACCTTCCTTGCTGCCTCAAGGATCTCGAGGTGCACCATTTCATGGTCACTACAGCCCAGGCTACCCTTGAGCTTGACATTGCTTACCAGCCCCTCCTTGTTGGTAAGGACAGGGTCTAGCATAGCTCCTCTCCTCGCTGGCTCCTCTACCACTTGGAGAAGGAAGTCGTCGTCAATACAATCCGAGAACTTCCTGGATTGCCTATGCCCTGCTGTGTTACCCTTCCAACAGATGTCGGGGTGGTTGAAGTCACCTATGAGGACCAGGGCCTGCGAACGCGATGCCACCCCTATCTGTCTATAGAGGGCCTCATCCACTCAGTCTTCTTGGTCAGGTGGTCTGTAGCAGACCCCCACTGTAATGTCCCCTGCTCCCGATTTCCCTTTAATCCTGACCCATAGGCTCTCAGCCAGCTCTTTATCCACCCCTAGGCCGAGCTCCATGCACTCCAGCTGGTCGTTGACATATAGGGCAACACTGCCTCCTTATTTCCCCTGCCTGTCTCTCCTGAAAAGCCTGTAACCTTCCTTGCCAACACTCTAGTCGTAGGAGCCATCCCACCATGTTTCCATGACGCCAATGAGATTGTAGCCTTGGATGCGTGCACACGTCCTTAGCTCCTCCTGTTTGTTCCCCATGCTACACACATTTGCATAAAGGCATTTCAGCCACGTCCTCCTTGAGGCTGACTTGGCTGGAGCAGTTGCAATTCCTCTGCACTGCTCTCCAGGTGGCATTCCTTTGCCGTATATTAACAGTGCCTCCCCACTGGCTCCTGTTACCCCAGGAGCTCCTGGCTCATCTACATAAGACTTTAAGTGTGCTGCAGTGTAGCCAGAGCAAACGGCTCCAGGCCCTCGAAAGCACCCCATTCCTCTTTCCTTGGTGCAACTTCCCTTGGCTTGTCACAGGCAAGCCTGATCATACCCCCTTCCCCCATCGAGTCTAGTTTAAAGCCCTGTCAATGAGCTCCACTAACCCCCTTTGAACGAGACAACCCCAATCTGCAGCCAGCAGGCCTGGTGCCGCATAGGCCATTCCATTGTCAAACAAACCAAAACTGTGGTAGTGACACCAGCCACGGAGCCATGTATTAAGAGATTGAGCTTGTCAGTTCCTTTCAATGTCATTGCCCCCAACTGGAAGTGGGGAAGAAAAAATAACCTGTGCTCTGCATTCCTGTACTAACTGTCCCAAGGCCCTGATACCTCTTTCAGTCATCTTCACACTCCAATATGCATTTTTATTGCGCCCCACATGGAACAGAAGCAGCTAGGGAGTCTTTTTGTGATGTCCCTAACCTGGGCCCCAGGGAACAGGTTGATTAATAACAGATTAATAATCTCTTCAGAGAAGTGGTAGATTCCCCATCATTGGACACTTTTAAGATTCAGCTGGACAGGGTGCTGGGCCATCTTGTCTAGACTGTGCTTTTGCCAAGAAAGGTTGGACCAGATGATCCTCGAGGTCCTTTCCAACCTGGTATTCTATGATTCTATGAACTATGGGAGACTGGACTCAGTGTCCTCCTGGGTGGTTCCTCCAGATGTTCTATGGAGAGTCCAATCCCATCTGTCTGTGGAGTTGGGTGCTTTCTCCCAACGAGTTACAGATGACAGAAGACTTGCCAAATACATTTGACGAGCAGCCTGAGTTCTTCTGCTTTTTCCAACCATGAAGGTTTTTGTTTGGGTATCTGTAGTACCAGCAGACTGAGGGCCAGGTGCCCAGGCTTTTAAGAACTACGGCTGTGTTTCAGTCCACACATCTGATATGAACTATGGACTCTCTTGCTTATCCTGGTGGTCTGGCAAGTCATGGTTACAGAAGCTGCTTCTTTCCAAAGAAGGCAGTTTGTCCTCTGTGTGTTTCTGGTACTGCTCCATGTATTGCTAAGAGTCTTTGAGGCCCAAAACCCTGTTAAAGTCTTTTTGGGGGAAGAAGAGTGATAACACATCAAGGACTATCAATACAGCTATTAAATAAATGATCAATTTTGTTTGAATCAATTCCAAGTCCATTCAGGTTTCATTGTGGGCTGACAACTGACTGCACAGTGACCAACTGGAACAACTGGAACCTGTTGGCGTCAAAACATGACAAAAAATAGAAGGTTTTTTTGAAGATTTTTTTTCCATGAAGCTAATGGAGTATTTTCATGATTTTGATTTTACTCCAAGAGTTGTTAAAAAAAATTTGCTTATCAATATGTGAAATCCAGACCTCGTAGCATTGAGAAATCAAAGTGAAATGGCCTCAAGCTCCTACAAAACTAATTGGGTTGATTTTTTTTCACTCAAAAGAAGAAAAATCTCAGTTAAAAAAAAAAAAGTAAGCAGTCTTTTAGATGGTCATGTTGGCTAATTTAAGTAGCTACTCTGATAAACACATATGCCTTTTTGTTGCTTTTCTCTATGGCTTTGAACATGTACGAATGTATGGGTCAAGCCACAGCAACACAGGAACCCTGCTCCCTCTGTGTTCTGTGCAACATCAGATCAGTGCCTACAACTTATAATACCTCTTCCTCATTCACATTGTAAACAGGATCTAAGTTCGAGCTTTGGTATCAAACTCTAAGCATTTGCATGGATTATGTGTTATGGATTATATTATTATGCATTGTCTTTCTATTTAGCCTGACACCAGGCCAAGACAGTCTGTTTTGTGCTCCAAAGCAGGGATGGGCTAGATTGGATCAGGGATGTTCACATTTCACATCTCTGAGAAGAAAATAGGTGTTTACTGAAAATGAGAGATATTTGTAATTTAGAAGAACTACCATTCATTTGTCCCAATAGTTTAGGGTCAGAAAAGCAGTACTGCACCTCACCAAGTGGTCCGTAATGTGAACTGCAGTTCAAGCACACTTTAATAGCTTTTCCTTGTATGTATAGGTTATCAACTGCAATAACGAAACATTTGACAAGGCATAGTGCATTACCAAAATAGGCCTCCATATTTATCTGCTAATAGCCCTCTGCTTATTCCTCTTCCTGCAAAATAACATCCTCTCCAGCCAAAGAATGGTACAGCACACATGTCCTCTGGACCCCATCTGTGCTGTGCATTAAGTAGTTCTCCACATTGAGTTTGCATGACTATGGAGCAATACAGAACATTTTGCCTCATTACCAGCAGGCATGAAGTATTATGTATCACAAGTCACGTTTGCATGAGATTGTTTGGGTACTGACATATAGGCATAATATCCTTGTTACAGGGGCTATAAAGTTCCCAGACAAAAAGTTTCCTTATTCCAGCAAGAAACTATGCAATAATTACTTGTCTATTGAAATGAAACAGCTTCTGGGGTGGGAGGGCAACAAATAAGCAAACAAAGAGATGACAAATTATCTGTATTAGCTGGTAAGATTCTTGACAGAGACACTGCGACAGCGACAAAATCATTGGTGTACCAATATTTTTAATCCTTGTATAGATTACTATTGGATATTTGCTGTCTGTACTTCAGTAAAAAAAAATTATTCAGACTATGTGACCAAATGAATTGATTACTTCTTTTCTCTCATTTTCTTTCTCACTCTTTAAAAGATGAAACATTGAGACAGGCCTGGTGGGATTGGCACTTATTTCTTCCAAGCAACCTTTTATTTTGAAGTGGATACTCAGACAACTTAAGTCAACCCTTTAAGTGTGCAGTTTGGGATATCTTACATGATCTCCTAGGAAACTGACTCTCATTCTACAACCACCAGCGTGCAGCCTCAAAATTTTACTTATACGCTTGGAAACATGTGGGTTATTTCTGGAACCACCCTTCTCAACCTCCTCTGCTCTTACTTTCAGTATAATTGCTCTTGAGAAACACAATAATTTTTAAAATGACCCAATCCTTTGCTCAACTGCTAGCCAATTCAGTCTGGCAGCGAGATGCATACTTCAAGTCAGAATTGTCCAAATGTAAATAATGAATTCAGAAGTGTTTTGTTTCTGAGCTGATTTTTTAGTTGTGTATATTTAAAAAAAAAAAAAATGACTGTGAACCCAATGAGTAATCTCTTTAGAGTTTTTCTAAACTAATCATATTTTTATAGACAAAAAAGTCAGCCGTGCAGACATTCAGGGCTGTATACCTAGATGTTCCTGCTCATAGAACACACTTTAATGGGTCTCTTTCCTTGGCCACAGAGCCACAGCGTGACACAAAGCAGACCTTCTTTTTGCAACCTAGAGGGACATGTTAATTATTTATATCTTTCCTTAATGGACCACCACCATGGTCAAGCTATGAACCAAGCTGTGAAAACACCATTGACTCATATTAAACTCATGTTTAGGCAGTAGAAGATGTAATTTTAATAAGCCTTACCCTGTCTGTGTTTTTTATTTATTAATGTCACTTTAGTAGTCATAAGTCTATCACTCGAAGCTGTAGAAGCTGTACTCTGTGTAACTTCCAGTGAAACACTGCCTCCACTATCTGCATTTCTTAAACTCGATTTTTTGAAATAATAAAGTATTTCCAAGAAAATGCAAAACACAGTTGGTTATCATCTAAAAATGCTTCCCCTATGGATTTATGGCTTATTCTGAGCATGAAATGGTGTTGGCACAGGCAGCCTGTAAGAGAAGGGCAGGATGTGAAAAATCTCCCTTTCATTACAAATGGACTTGTCTGTCTTCTAGCTGTGGAATGCCAACAATGAGAACAATTGGGGTCCCTCTGGCCAGTTTTCAGACAGGGACAGATGAATGAAAGCAGCAAAGAATTTCCTGAGTGAGGAAGAATGAATTCATAGCTGTCAGAACAGGGAGCCTGAATTTGGAAGCTGGAACTATTACCTAAACACCTGTTTTTAAGCCCAAATCTCATTAAGAATGGAAGCTAGAGGGAAGAGATGCAATAAATGGAGAGAAATTCCTGTTCACTGCAAGACTTTCAAAGACAAGTCTAGGATGGCAAAACTGTCTAAGTAAAACTTTGGCTCAGATGAGGTCAAACAGTAAACCTCCCCTGACCTTCACTCCAGCAATATTGCCCCTCTTGGACAATTCTAGGGCTGTAAGAGCTGGAACAGAGCACACTGAGTAAAACTTAGGCAGAAGCCTCAAAAATTTCACTATAATAAAATGATATTAGATTCACAACTCTAGCATACCCACCTTAAAGGAATTTTAAATTAATTTGCCTTCCCTACAGTAAAACCAATGCATCACAGTGGAGAATTCCCTGTCCTTCCTGCAGCTGGTGTCACAAAGCAACTTTTTAAAATGGGCCATGTGCCATAAAGGCCTGGATGGCAGAGGCTACAGTGAGACACTGCTGCCTACTGGCCCTTGGATTTGGTTAAAAGAAAGCCACCTTGTTTTGTCTAGTTTAGATGAGAACAAGTGCATCAGTTTGGTTAATAAAAGTATAGGCCTGAACCTTAGCCTAGAAGTCAGACTCCATAACACTGTCATATTTCTGAATTTCTAGGCTGAAGCAAGAAGCCAAAGTGCAAAGCTCCCAGACAAGGCCCTTCTTTGGAAAGCTCTTCATGTTGAAAGCCCAGTGAGAGTGAGCAATACCATAAGTTTGACAGTTGAGTGATCTCTGGACATATTTTTAGAAATGTGTACTGGGTTTGGTTGGAATGGAGTTAATTTTCTTCCTAGCAGCCCATATTGTGTTGTGTTTTAGATTGGTGACCAAAACAGTGTTGATAACACACAAGTGTTTTAGCTGCTGATGAACAGCCCTTGCACAGACTCAAGGGCCATCTCTCTTTTTCACTTTCCATGCCCAGTGAGGAGGCTGGGGGGTGGGTAAGAGCCTGGGAGGGGACACAGACAGACCAGGTGACCCAAACTGACTGAAGGGACACTCCATACTATATGACATCAAGCTCAGCAGTAAAACTGGGGGGAAGTTTTTCCAAAGTAACTGTTGCTCCAAGAGTGGCTGGGCATCAGTCTGTTGGTGGTAAGTGACTGCTTTTGCACCACTTTTTTCCTTTTCCACTTTTTTTCCCCTTTCACTTATTAAAACTGCTTTTCTCTTGACCCACAAGGGTGGGGGTTTTTTTTCCCTTTTGCCCTTCTGATTCTGTCCGTCATCCTGCTATGGAGGAGTGAGAGAGCAACTGGGTGGAGGCTTATCTATCAGCTGGGGTCAAACCACCACAAAACTGAAAGTTTATAAAGACTTCTTTTAATGATACTGAATAAGCTGGGTGTGTAAAACCTTGTTTATCTGGCCTCTTATTGAAATAAGATTAGGTTAGGTGGTGAGCTAAATTGCACAGACCATATGGTGAGAAGTGCTTTGGAAGTATCTGGACTCATTTCCTCAGAGGTTCATCTTCCTATGGATTTTTGAGGATGACTGGGAATGATTTCCATAGATGTCATTAATGCTGTTATTGCTATGCAGCTAGATGACACCAGGGGATGACTCAGAGATGACAATATTCAGCGCAGAAGTTGTCCTTTCATCATAAATTTAAACCAGTGGCAATTCCAGTGCTGAGTTCAGAAAAGGTCTTTCAATTTCAATATACATCTTGCTGAACTGGACAGCCAAGTCCTTCTCTTACCTACAGAACTGACAGAGCAGGGATAAAACTTTTGCAAGTCATCTCTTGTTTCAGTACATTTTACTGATGACCTGAATGGAAATGTTTCAAAGATATTAGGCCAACCCCATCCATCAGCTGGAAGCAACTTTCAGTTGCTCTCACCCAAACCAGATTAAAATCAAGCAGACTAGAGGTGCCAAGTTCCTTACTCATGGCCAGTCTCATGACTTGTGTGATCCCATTCAGTTTTCATCCCTTTAATATCAGCAATATCAACAACAATCTATGTCTCTTCTTTAAATCAGAATTAAAACTTTTTTTTTTCCCCCCCAGTTTTAAGAACAACAAAGAACACATGCCAGGAGTGGATAAGACACAGGCCAAAGTCTACAGGCTTCTGGCACTACGGCTCTGTTTCTTCCAGCTGAGGAGCAATAATTTGACACCTCTGAAGCAGCAGGACCTCATATCTTGACAACTGCAGCCTTGTTCTACAGTTCTAAGCCATTCGAACACATGACAAAAATCACAGTCAGCAACACCCATAGTGGATTTTTTCCCACCTTAGCAGTTCTTTCCTCTGATGTGGGCTTGGAGATATACTCTGTGGTATCACTGTTAAGCTTTTCATTTATTTTTCCATGCTTACCTACACAGAATGAAACACTCCCTTTTAGACCCCAGTCCAAATTATTCAAGAATACTTTTGACAGCTGCCAAGTAATTTAGAATGATACCTTCTTAACACCTTCTCAAAACAGACCTGACAACACATAAGAGTAAAGCTTTTAACCATTCTGTGCATGCTGAATTTACCAAAGCTATCAATTTCATTGAAGCACAGGTTTTTTCTTGGGTGAAGGGGCTTTGTGTTACTCTGAGCTACAATGCACATTGCCATTTACAAATTACTATAGTTTTCCTCCACTTGTCACCATGAAAATACACACTTTGGCTGATAATACCTTAACAGAAAGTGGGGTGTTTTAAAGCATATAACTACTTTCAGAGGATGACCCATTAAAATACTTGATGGGTTCTGCAAGAAACATACAAGTTACTGAACTGGTCTTGCTTTCGAGGGCCTGATTGTACCACTTTTACATTTACAGTGCAGTGAATATGAAATCACCCGATTAGTTCAATTCACCTGCCTATCTGGGTTACCCCTCACTTTAGGAATAATTTTTCTTGCACCAACCCAGAATTATCTACCAGAAAATAAGGCATGATGCTGGCTGACTCCTTTTGCAACACTGAGAAGTGCTCCATGGGCAGAGCAGGAAAAACCTGGCACGTGTTCAGAATGAAGATTGACACAGAGGGTGGCTCACTATCATTAAATATTAATAAAACATGTAACTTCAAATGGAGCTCTCACAATGATTTAGTTAGAGGGCTTATAGCCAGGAATGCTTTTAGATCTGTGGCCACCTTTTAGTGCATGTAGCCATGAACAGAAACCCTTGGGGACATGGATATTTGATTCAGGAAACTCTCCCAAACTGGGGGGAGAGGGGGGGAGCTGCATCACTTACCTAAAACAATATGTCTCAGTGAAACACATGAATATATAATGCCTAGGCAGCATAAACCATGTGTTTATTATTATGGATAAATACATCTCTCAGCACTAGACATTTTAGAAAGTAGATTAAAAAAGAAAGCCCTGAGCAGTGTTAAAAAAAAAAAAAAGGCTAAAACAAAACAAAACAAAAAGCAGGAAGGACCTGTCATTGCTGCAGCAATTAACCCTTCTACCTTATCCCTCACTCCTAAGCTCCTGTCGACTATGAGTCCAAGAAGTGAAAAAAAATAACAAAATATAGTAATGAGGATCAGGGCCAGGCAGGCTTAGGTTTAATTTTTGGCATAGTTGTTGCTTACTGAGTTGTTACTCCCTGAAAGAAGCTGACAGTTGACATGGAGGTGTTAGAAGGTTGAGGCAGTAGCTTGAACCTCAGGCCAGATCTCCAGAGCCTCAGATCCCATTCTCAAACAGAAGCACAAGTCTTTATTATTGCACAGGGTGTTACAACCAGAAATGCACTCCAAATTGACCGGTACTCCCAGACTACTAGTAGTGACTAGTAGCTACGGAAAGACTGGAGACAGGTAGGAAACTTTGATTGCTCCATTTGAACAGATGTGACAGATCTCTGGGATCTGCTGCTGACCTGTCCCCCTTCCCTGCTGTCTGTGGGGTGTAGCTGTTAGAAATTATGGGTTTTGTTCTGTTTCAAGCATTCAAGTGTAACACGGGGATCTTTTTAAGAACTCTGCAGCATAGTCGGACTAGGCTAGTACTTGACCTTCAGGAAATGGATGAGTCGAGATGAGTCAAAGAGTAGGGTTGGCCATTCAGCAGGTGGCACCCTTCCCCTGCTTACTCGGTGCTCGACCACCGTTTCAGCATGGCACTTGTAGGCACGGTGGTGTCAGCCTACAAGGCATAGTGTTGTCAGATGCTTTAAAGGCACACAGAGATCATCAATATTAGCAAGTTGGGATTTGCCTCCCTTTCTAACCTCACTCACAGATGAAGTTGTAATACCTAATTAGATTTCTTCTCTCATTCAAGAACGCAGAGAGCCTGACTGAAGAGGCTTTTCACTGTCACAATCTCCCAGGAACATTGCCTGCTTTTCCAGTAACTAGTGAAGTGACAAAAGCCAAATCAGGCCTCTTATTCTTTCATTATTTCAAGGTTGGTTTGTTTTTTTTTCTTTTATTTTCAAACTGTGAATACGAAACCTCGAGAGTACACTCTTTGGAAAAGAAAATTTTTCTTGTTGTTGTTGCCTTTGGCCAATGGTAGCTCACTCGTCCTATCTACAGACACATGTCCTAGTCTACAGGTACATGCCTTTAGAGGTTGCGGGTTAGAAGTACTTGCCCTGACATCTTGGCTGCATCACAGCTTACTCTTAACTGGATAAGATGTTCTTTGCTATATGCTTCCACATGTTGCATTCACATTGACTGCAATCGGGTAGACTCTTCATGAAAACCCACTGATTTCAGTAATATAATGCATCAATTATTTTTTACATACATTCTTATTCTTCCTATAGCAGCAATCCCTCACTACTGCCACACACATACACACCAAAACCTGACACAAGGTGGTAGTGGAGAGAAACGAAAAAGAAGAGTGAAAGCGTTTTGAATAAGTATTGTACATATTAAATGTCATCTGTTTTCCCTGTGGAAGGTTCACAGCAGACTGGAAATTAAGAGTCCAGCAATATGAATAATGAATATGAAAAGTGTCTTTTAAATTATGGTGAAAATCTTGAAAAGGTTGAACTAGAAAAAAATGCCTTGATTAAGGAACAGAGTGGGAGTCAATGTTTTGGACATTCCCAAGAAGTGACTTTGGGGTAGGATGCGAAACATTATCACAGAGAAATAGGAAATGAAAACTGAATCCTTACAGCCCCAGTTGGAATATGAACTCCATGATCCTAAAGCTGGAATCCCTTTGGTAAAAGAACATGAAGGGGAAAAAAGGGGAGGAGAGGGAAAGGATATAACATCCCCAGCAGAAGGGGAGTATCTAAGCAATACTCTGAGCAGCTTTCCCAAACTAGTCAGTGCCTTGGAACAGCTACAAGCTGCCTAAAACTGGGAACCAGTGCAAATGTGACAAGTCAAAACACACCTTTGCAGAAATCCAGGTAAATCTGTGTGGAAGATAAACCTTTTGTATTTATGCAACTGAAGAATGAGTTAGGGAATAGGGATACCTGGGGCTGAGGGTACATTTCCTGGGCTTCTAAAAAAAGAAAATAATCCTGTGCAAGGTAATGGGAAGAAGTCCTCCTGAAGAGCATTACAAATTGCTCCTCTAGCAAGGAACAGCCAAAGCTAAAATAACTTACGGACTTTCTATGCTTTTGTTTTCAATACAGAGATGCTGTTAGAGAAGAAAGATGAAAACAGGGGACTTTGCACTTGAACTAGGATACAATGAAGTTAATGATCTTCGGTTCATCTGATGATTAATTCACCGGCTTAGGGTAGGTTCCAAGAAAACTCTATCACTTGTTTAAACCAGCTATTTCAGAGCAGAACTGCTGAGCAGGTGCTACCAAAATTGCTTATGATATATCTGTGAGCTCACTGTAACTAGTTAGCTTGAGAATAGCTAGTCATGTAGTCGTGGTGTGCCAGAATCCCAGATAGGCTATCAGCAGATTATTTAAAGAAAATGGGGTTTGGGTTTTTTTTTAACTTTTCCCAGCCTGTGCTACAATCCTTGCCATTGCAGATGCCCTGGTAGCAGCTGGCATGCTGACTATTTAAAGGTAATTGAAGTGCATCTACAATAAGTACATTCTTTGAAGTGAATGTTGTTTAGCTGGTCCCTTAGATGTTCACATCTTTAAATATGACTGCAAATGCACAGGAGGCCTCAAGAATAGGCAACAGTCTTGAGCAACTCACCATAGCCAGCTGCTGTGGAGAGTCAGTACTGCTTTCTGTGCTCGTCCTCATTCCAGGAGTGATAGACATGCGGAACTCCTTGTCAAAGAGGGTTGTTGATGTAAAGAGTTCAAAGGAACTCGAAGTTCATGGCTTCAGAAGACTGGACAAGCGTACAGAGGAGAACTCTGTAACTAACTGGACAAAGTGCATCAGACTCAGGAGCTATCTTAAGCTGGTAATAGTCAGAGACTGGGAGAGCATTTGCAGAAAGTATACTACAATATAATCTTGGCTTGGCTACAGTTTGGCATCTGTTTATGGCCACTGTTGGAGACTAGGATGTTGCTAGGCTGTCTCAGATGACCTTTAGTACAACCATTCTTAAGTGGTCAAACGAACTTGAAAAGAAACTTGGATTTCTGGAAAGGAAGATGTTACATTACTGTATAGATAATGCTCGGGGACATGAGACTTGGCTTGAGACTGAATGGAGTTCATGCAGGAACAGTCCTCAGATTGTGTAAATCTGCAGGATCTCACTGGCATCAAGGAGCTTCACTAGTTTACCACAGCCCTGTGCAAAATTGATAAAAATATGTGGCTTAAAAAACTTGATGTTCTGAACCACAATAAACAGATTTAATAAATTATTTGATTCATGGCTTTGGCATCCCCAGTAAACATTTAAAATGGTTCATGGAAGTGCTTTTTGCTTCTGGATAAAAACTACTAAAAGGGCTGACTCTGAAATATTTGAGAAGTTTGGTTTGTATTAATGTTTATAGGTTGGATTCTTATCCCAAACTTTTTGGATATTTTTTGGGCAGCAAATTGTATGAGAACAAGCTTTCCCATGTGGTTTGTAGGCCTTATGCTTGGCAGTGTTGAAATTACCACAGGAAGAGCTTTTTCTCATGGCATTTTGGCTTCCGGTCACAAGCATAGCCTGGAAGTCAAGAGGCGTGGGAAATTAAAATAAGAGGGGAAACAGTTAACCATAATTCTTTGAAAAGGCTTTGGATTCACTGGAAATTATGGGAAGGTCAATCCTTTTTGTCCAGATCCATTCTCCTGTGCCTAATAAATTACAGGATTAGGTCAACAGACATATAAAGAGACACTAAAATGTCTCAGGTCTTTCTGTTTGCCAGCTGAAGACTTTTCTCCCACTCTGTAGCCTCTAAACTAGGTGAGACAAACTGTTAATCACCCAGTTAATAGGATCCTGATTGCTTCTCTTGGGAAACCATGAAGTAATTAATAGTTCCTAGTGCCCTGATTCTCTTTTTTGTGGTATTTAGCAATATTAGTTAATTTCATTATTGTTTAATCTAGTTACTCATCTGAACGCCTCCTGATTTTATGGATTTAGCCTGTTACATCTCTGAACATATGACATGCCATAGACTATATACAGAATCTGAGCCAAATCAGGCAACAGAGCCCAGTTTTCCAGTTTTTGGACAAGTATTTTAACTCCAAGTTTACCCACGTTCTGTTGGAAGTGGAGTGGTCCAGTTCGGTCCAAACAGTTGTTCAAAACCACGTGTGATTTGGAAATCAGTGGCTCGGAAATGAGGTGTACTGCTGCATCCCAAGTGTATCCTCAGCCCAGAAGCAGTTCTTTCCACTGTGCTGCCCCTTCAGGCCCTGAGCCCTCTGAGTGAAGATACACAGACCCTGATGCTTCATCAACCCTGCCCCACTCTCACTATCCTCTAACCAGCTGATGGTCCCTTGAGAGTGCACCCTTCAATTCTACACGTTTTCCTGAGAGAAGATTCACTTTACCCTTCGTGCTGATTCTTTTGGTATATTCAAAGGTTGCCACAGAGTAGCTTTTCCATCAGTCCTCAGGTCATTCTGGGTCTTCCCTTTATCATCCCCCACCTCTGCCTTTTATTGAGAATGAAAACAACCTCATGCTAGAGACACAGAGGTAGCTCACTCTTCAAGTTTAATTGAAACTTGAAATAAAAAGAGTGAAATCTTCAGTCGCATAATCCAGGTCACTTGACAAGCTTGAGTTTTCAGTCTGAGGTAGGAGGCTGTGTCAGAAGGGATTTGTATATTAGGTTTTCAGCACCCTTGGCCCCATGGCATGGTCCTACTTGTTTCAATAAAATCAATCGCCTGAAGGAACGATATATCTCTTTTTGTATGGAGGGAGTTAATTTTAAAGAAGTGGATTTTAAGTTTAGAAAAGCATAGGTTTTATGTAGATTCCCATTTAGTGCCACAAATATGTAATTGGAAAGCCCAGGAGAGAACAGTTGATTTCACCTTGAAACATTATAATTTATTTTATTCTGTAGAGGGTGATACTTTATTGGAACTTGGAAAAGGAAGAAGTCAACTGAGTAAGTGATAGAATCAGTATTTGTCTCTTCTGCAAAAATGTATTACGTTTTATGTTAGGGAGAGCTAACTAATGTGAAATATTCAAATGCCATAAAAATATAGTTCAAATATAGTGAGTCCAGCTCATATATAAGTTGAAAGACAGTGAAAACTAAAGAAGAATTTCAGTAGAGCTGACCAAATTTTGGGCTGTATCCAAGGGATACTGCTCAGCATAATGAGCTAATCAGATCCTATTCAGCTAATCAGATCCTTCCCCACATGAGAGACAGCAACTTTCTGTTACATCCCCAAACTGTTGAAATCAGCATAAGTTCCTGACTGCGAGCTTCATTGGCCCAGAAGAAAGGGAAGTGGTGGTACATTATTATGCAATGACTATTTTGCTTGGAAAATCTTTAGTCCTTTTGATTCACACTAGTTAGTATTTGTTTGTCTCCTGGATTTAGTGCAACAGCCATCTTTCAAGAAAGATTTTCAGGGTGATGGGATATTGCTCACAGGATACGGGTGAGATAAATGGGTCTTCTCTGTTGGGGAGAACGTGAGGGAGAGGGAGGGTTTGCTACATGGTTTGTTTTGTTCTAGTGACCAATGACAGCTGGAACTATCGGTGTGTGGGGAGCACTGTTTAAGTGAGATCTTTGCCATGGCATTGGCAGTTTGGGAGATGGATCATTTTAAACGAATTTGTTATAAATCATCTATCTGTATATGGAAATAGCATTTGATTTGAAACTGTCTACTTTTCTTCAGCAGACATATGGGCTCTGATTTCAGAGCATCTGTCTTAATATGTTTATCTTCACAGACATCCAGAAAGTTTTACCACAGGAAACCAATATGCAGAGATTAAATGATTTTCCCAAAGTCATATAGGAAGTCTGTGGCAGATAAAGGAAATGAATCCACATCTCCTGAATCTTTGGCTACTGTCTTAGCCGCTATTTTTTCCTGCAAAACAAATCTTCTGCTAGAATTGAAATTTCTGAGTGTACTTCAAGTCTCACTGGGAGTCCAGCTCCATAGTAGGGCCACCATGAATTTTCTCTAAAGCTGTTCTACACAGAAAGTGGAAAAATGAAGTAAATCTTTTATGTTACTGTGTCAAGAGGCAACTTATACAGCAGCCAAGCCTTTCAAGGAAAGTGGATTTCCCTTGTGTATTCTGGCTCATAAATCCTGACTCTTTTATTTTAGGAATATAATTGTTGCATCTTCCAAAACAACATACAAGCAGCCAACTGCAATCATCAGTGTCTTGTGTGCCTGTGAATGACCTTCCAACGCAAGGAAAGATAAGCTGGTATCGCATTAATGAAAAGGAAAGACAGAAAAACCAAACTAAATAGGTTTAGTCACTACAAATAACTCACTTTTGGCAAGAAATCATTTGTTGGGTATACATAAATGAGTCATTTTGTCTCTATGATCTCTCTAATCAAAGGGGAGAATTAGACCCTTCCAGATGCTGATTCAGTCCTCCTGATATAGGTTACAAAGTTACAAAGCTTTTCCTAAAATGTAGGTAAAGCAGTTAAGGCACCTTCCTATTTCTTTGGTCTGATTTTCTCCAATCACATGTTTATTTGTATATATTGCCTAAGACTTGGGAAAAAAAAAAAAAGATCATGAAGGAGCTTCCAAAAACTTTAAAGTATGCAGGACACATTTTCCTATACGTAAATATAACTTCTTGAATCTACATAGAGTACTTTTACCAGGACATCAGTGTCCAACTGCTTCTGCTGCCTAATGTAAATGAGTTCCTTTAGGTAAACGAAAGGAAGTTGCCTCTAATTTCCTTTCACTTTCCAATAATTTATTTTATCTTCAGGCTGCCTTCCACTCAACCTCATCTTTTTTAAGGTATCCATTTAGGACATTTTTCACTTCAGAATCATTTTTCAGCAGTGCTATTAGAGAAGGAATATTTTACCATTATACTGCCTAATGTCTAGCACAACAGCACCTGAATATGAGTGCTACCTTTACATAACTTATTAAAATAAAAACAGGAAACTAAAAGATCTACTTCTCCTTTGAGTTAGAGTTCCTCCCTAATTTAGAAAGCCTTCCAATCAAATGATCAGCATTACATTGATACACATATGATGCAGAAGAACTAGGCTATGAGTATACAAGATTCATGCACCAGCACACAGGTGCACATGTAGCAAAAGAATAAGCAAAGTCTACAAACATAAAGTAAATGACAAACCTAGCTGGTAACAGTACCTGCAATGCAAATGCCTAACTGGTCCAATATCAAAAAACAATTTATATCCTGTGACACTAAGAGTCTCATTCCTGCTTTGAAAGTCTGCATGTTTTTGTAGGGATCTAATACTAAATTAATCTTTGAGGAAACTTCTGCAGAAATGCATTGAGGAAGAATGTGATTCTTTGAGTTTAAATTCTTGAGAATACTGAAAAAATCATACTTTTTTCACAATAAGTGTGTAACTGTAGAATAATCACATTGTTCTTCGCTACTAGTTGTTTATTTTGCAAGAAACCTATTCTTTTACAGAGCTATTTCTGCCTATTTTTTTTACATTGCTTACATTTTTTTACTTCCTTTCTTAACTGCTCTACTGGGTTTGTGCAGGTTCTTGCACGCGAGCAGCACTGGGAACCATTGGGCTATCCATACTGCCTCTGACCCCAAAACATTCTCCAGCCTCAGGATTCCCTTCTGGCAGTGCAAGACCTGAGCTCATGTTGTTGGGCAAAGACAAAACAGGAACCCTGCTTAAAATAGTAGATGATGGCATACAGATTGTCTGGATTTTATTTTTAACTAGGTCAACCTTGTGCTAGTGAAAGTGATGGCTGAGATGTCCAATTAAAGTCATAAAGTGATTTGGGCTTGCTGATGAGGACTGTCTCCCTCCAGGCTGTGCCAGGATAACCCAGTCCAGAGCTACTTCAGACTCTGACCTTCCATTCTTTCTCTAATACCACTCCATAGGTTACTCTGACCATATCTGCTATTGCCTTTGCAGCACACCTCATCCCCAGCTCATCCATTCTGCCTGCTGTTCCCGTCCTGGCTGTCTCCCAAATCCCATCTACCTCCTAGTAATTCAGCATCACACTCTTATATGAAGGCACTTCCTATTCCATTGCAGGGTCATTTGGAGTAAATAACACCCAGTTATTTGGTCTGGAGCATTGTAGGTCACTCAGAGCTGAAACTGAAACATTATAATGCTGAATGGGGCTGGTAAATTATCAAGCCTGGTGAAGAAAAAGCAGCGGTGTACAATACATACAATGCACCTGTTTTTTCTTCATTAGGAATGCAACAGGTTCATATAGTTCTCTTTTTCAATTAAAATACAGTATGTGTCATTTCTTTAGACAACAAACATTAAACTGTGGTGATTAAAAGCAGACCATATTTTTTACTTGCCGGAACAGGTAATTTTCACCTAAGAATATTAAAAGAATTGTCCAAAGAGATCTCAGAAGCATTAATAACATTGATTTCTAAGAAAGACCAGAAAACCAAGAAATTCTAGAGGCATGATGAGAAACAACCACTGATAACAGTTAAGAATTCAGTTGGGGGAATTAGGGCAAGTACAAGATGAGCCTGACACTGATCTTAGGCAAAATCACAGAGAGGCTGCTATGCAACACTATCTAAAAGGAATGAAGAAATTGTAATATCAAGATGAAAGATATGCTGTCATAAAAGGCTTATGGTTGTTTTCTGATTATTTCCTTTCTTTTCAAGACTACAAGGTTGATGGTTAGATATAGTAATGTAGACATAATGTTTTTAACACATTTGATTCGGTCCTGTGTGACTTGTTTTTTATCTGAAAAATGAATAAATAATGCTAGCAAGTGATCATCAGTGCAGCTCATGTTAAATATATCAAAGGTTAACAGATTACAGCAATCTTCATAAAAAAGAGGATCATCAGACAGTACTGTTTCTACTGGTATCCCATAGGCTCCTTTTCCTGGCTGAGTGCTGCTTGGTGTCTTTATCAGAGATCTCAAAGATTGGCAGCAAAATTAAAAACGTGCACATTAAAAACTATTGGAACTGCAAGTGATATCAGAAAGAGATCATATTAACATGGATACAAATTAACACAGATCATATGGTAAATTTGGCTTACTTAAAATACGTGCATTTTAAAACCCATGAAGGAAGACTGGAGATCATGCCTTTAAAACAGGCAAGCGAGTACTGCAAATTAGTAGCTCCGGAAAACATGAGGATTCTAACAAAGCATCATTTGTAAGTTCTGGTGAGGTGTTGAGACTGTCTTTGTAGACATAATTTTTGGTTACAAAAGGAGACTACTGAGTAGAAAAAGAAAAGGAATATTACCCCTCTATGTGACACCAGGGAGAGCTTTTGGGGAGCCATCTATGCAATTTCTTGTCTACTCTGCCAAAAGATGTAGAAAGACTGGAAAGTGTTTAGAAAGAGCTATGAGAGTGACCCAAGATTAAAAATATGTGCCTTACAGTGTGTGACTGGTTAGGAAATATCACGGTCTGAAAGCAATTTCAGATAATAGATAGCTTTGTAATCTAGCAGAAGAGGACACAAATAAGATTCAGTGACTAGAAGCTGCAGTTAGTCATAATGCAGGCTAGGAGTTTGCCTTTTTAACAGTGTGACAAATCAGCCATTGGGATTATGGTTCTTTGTCTCTCAGCTGTGAACTTGAAATCCAACCCAGACCTGGACACATGGGATCAGTCAGCTGGAGCTCTGGGTTTGAAGAAGAGATTTCTGGGTGACATGCTGTAGCCTGCACTATGTAAGAGTCAGAGTAGTTTATAATTTTCCCATGTGGTTTTTGAAACCTCTGAAAAACTCAGTTTACTTGTTGTGGAAAACAGGACCAGAGTTCTTGTGTCTCCAGAAGAGATACGGCCATCCACTTAAGTGCAGTCTGCAGACTAGGAGATGTGGAAGAATTAGATGAGGAAGGTGCCCCACTGGATTGTTTAAACTCACTATATCTGTGGCAGACCTGAACGAGGTTTTAATGTACATTAAAATTTTTCTGTAGGCAGTTACATACTGTGAAGCCAAAACATTTCCTTTCCTCCACCTCCCCCCTCTCAAGCCCTAAGGCTTTCATTTACAGTAGAAAGTAGCCAGTAAATCTATACGCTTCTATAAACAGGACAGCACAGTGTCTGTTAAAATTCTGGGCAATTTCTTGTAATCATATATACTTAAGTAAAATTTACATGATCATTACAGGCTGCTCTTGGGCAATGGCTCTTTGTCAGCCTATAGTGATTAGCGCATCGGTGCTGCCAGGACAAAATTCTGTCAGCACCTCAAGAAGCAATTTCATCAGGTTTCTTTTTACACAGACTTGCGGCTCACAGTGGCCCTGCAGCCTACTAGACTTTTTTTTTTCTTTTTGCCCTAGCCATGCAGTCTGACTCTTCAGATGGAAATTAAAACAATTTCAAGAATGAAGAGTTCTACCCTGTTTCTAAAAATAACCCTGATCTTCAGCAGGGGTTGTAATTCCTTAGCCATGTGCAACAAAGATGACCTCTTTGTCAGGTCTAGCCTGCAGCAGGAGGTGTCTGCTCCTGGTCTACTTTTGCATTGGTTCAAAAATAAACAGCAAGTTCCTGCCAAAGGCAGGCAAGGAACATTCTGTAGAAGGAAGCACTCACAATCATTCGAGGGGCCAACTCTAATGAACTTAATTGATGTATCAACAATGTGTGTTGAGCATTAATGCTTTACTAATACGTTCATGGGTTGCAGAGCTGCGTATTATATCAGTGCACAGTAAACATTGTACTGTACATTTGGGATATCCTCCGGACGTGAGTTGAAAGAGAATGCATTTATTTTTGCAAAATGGAGTCTTTGTGCTCAAATCTGAAACTTATGTAACAAGCCAGGGACACCAGAATATATCACCTACTTTTCTAAAAGCTCTTGAATAAACCAGAAATGTGTGTGATATTTTACAGGAAAAAAAAATCCTAATTAAAAAAAGGTCACTTGAATCCTATATGAATTACATCTTTTAGAAAAACAAAACAGGGAAGGGAAAAATTTAAAGTTAAAGCAACATGAAAATCATTGCAATATGACCACAATGGAAAATTAACCGCTTTTTTAACAACCTTCAGTATCCAGGAATTAGAAAACCATACTGCAGTGCAGGCATATTGGGAGAGTGAAATTTAAGGTAAAGAATGGGGTCCCAGTGCCCCATTCCAGCAACTTAGATGGGGTAAAACAAAAATGTATACCAAAACTTATTTTCATTGTGAGAGAGATGTGCAGTGCTGTTACAACAAGCATATGGACGTATATCTTTGGCCATGAAGCAGCATATACACTCAGGAAACAAGTGAAGTGCAAACACTGTACACACTTCACCCTGTCCCAGCTGTATCACCATGCTGTGATTAATGAATTCAGAGACATGGAATAACACTGCTGATAATGTCTGGGCTGGAGAGCTGTCATTTGGGTTTAGGAGAGAAACACCAGAGGAGAGAGTGCTGTGTCTCTCTGTAATGGCCTTCCCCTGGCACAAGTTATCAGCAGTTTAACTATGTAAGGTATGGTGGCCTCCATAACACTGGGCAAAGAGACAAAGTTGCTTGAGAGACAGAGCAGGGGTCTAAAGTCAGGAAAGTGCTTCACACGTTAGAGCCATTAGCTCCTTTAAAGCAAGTGGTAACACTAAAAATGTTTTATTCCTGTCGTTGGCTTATGTGTTAAAAGCTCATCTCCACACACACAAAGGCACACAAAGAGGCAAAAGCAGGTAAGGGAACTCAGCTAATACTCTGATATGGCTACCATCCCAGGAGTCATCAGCCCATCAGTGGTTCATCTCTGCACACATGAAGGAGCAGAGAGGCACAACAGCAGGTGGGGGCACCCCAAAAACCAAGTCAGATAAATGAGCCCTCACCCTGGTGCCTCCCAGGCCTGCTACAAGGCAGCATAGCCCCATGGTCCACCAGTGACACTCATTAAGATGAATCACCCGGAACATCTCTCTGGGTCACCTCACAGACAGAAGGGGTCACAGCCTGAGGGTATGGGACAATTTACAGGATGCTGGGGAAGTGCATCTTGGGATTGTATAAAATTTACTATGGGATGTTTCGTGGAGGAAATGAAAGCTGGGAAAGGAAGAGGTCATGGCAATTTAGGAAGGAGGAAGTGTGGAAACTAGGGAGAACAGGAGACAAAAGGGGCTGATGATGTGTATGTAAATTGTTTCTTGTCAGTACACTTGTCTGGCCATACCCTCTGCCTGATCAGCACTGTCTGTTCTGTCTTCCAAATATATGCTGCTTCTGGGTGACAGGCTCTCTATTCTGTGCACATGTGTGTGTACAGAGGTCCAAGTGGCAACCACTGAAAGGAGACCATGGGTCAGTGGGCCCATGTCAGAGGGTCTGTGTATCCATGGTGCTGGCAAGTTCAGCAAGTGACGGTGTGCATGTCAGCATGTGATCCCTAGTGAATATCACAAGCTGGATCAGGCAGTGAGTGAGTGAAGTCGCCTGAGAGCCAGGTGTGTGTAGTCTCCCTTGTCTCTCTGAGTGGAGCAGGAGGAGGCACCTCGAGGAGCTGGCTACCAGAGAACCATGTGTGTGCATGTGCGCCTGTAGCTGAATGCAACAGTGGAGATGAAGGATCCAGGACCAGCTTCTGGGTGGACTGTGAGAAAGGCTGGTCTAGCGAGAAGGTCTGTAAAGGTAGGGTAGACACACATGTACACAGTCAAAAACTGAATGGGCAAGAAAAATATTGATCAGTTCTCAGAATACAGGGGCAAAAAGACGTCCATTGAATATAAAAAGAAACCTTTTGCTGTTAAATACAACATGCTTCCTTGGGGAGCTCAGAGTCACAGTGTATTACTGAGGATAAGCAGCTACCAAAGAGCCAGGAAGAAAAAGAACAAGGTATTATGACTACAGAGTTTCAGTCTTCAAGGTGTAAAAGCCAAGCTTTAACTACCTAAAGTCAGAAAAAATATTTTCTCTCTCAGCGTGGTACACTATAATTCTCCATTATGGATTTGACTAGCTCTCAGGACTGCTTGGTACTTCTTATGGTGAAAAGCAAGGTTTAATTTCCCTGTGAGTATCAAGCTATCTTTTCTTCAACATTGTTAAAATCTAATCTAAATCATTCCAGCATTTTCTGCAGTAATGATTAAGTAAAGAACTTGGCCATGGACTTTAATGGAAGATTGCAAGAAGAGATGTAGACAAGTACCCGGAAGGGTAACTGTTACTGTAGGTACATTATTCAGTGATCTGCTGGGTCTTGCTAAGTACATTTTTCTAAAAAAAAACCAAAACCAACCAGATTCTGGATGATGAACATTACCAGGAAATCTGAACATTGCCAAGTGTCTCCTAAGATGAAAGAACTGCAACCAGGTCACCTGTCCCTCTTGAGGGAGATATTGGGCCTACCATATGAAAAGCATTTAGCAATAAATGTTGGCATCAACATTCAGACATTTGTACAGAGAGACTGGTAGAGCATCCCTCCTCTAGTGTGACCTTAGGTCTGTTGTTTAGTTTCTCCACACTGTGGTTTTCCCATTTGTACAGGGGACATGTTTTGGCCCTTCCTTAACTCACAGGTGGTTTTTTGAGCCTAAAAATGGCATGGTGAGGTGTTAAAAGCTATGCCACTAAGAATAATTCAAGTGGATACGTAAAATGGCAGTCTACATAGAAGGCAAATTCTTTACTAGTGAACTTTACAGAGGGAGGTGCTTTCACAGATTGGACAGATAGAAAACTATCTTCTTCATTGTTTATTATTATTTAATAGATTTTCTTACCACTTTTTCCATTTAGGGATTCTATATATCTCCATGTTTCCTGCCTTCTCCTTCCCATTTGTTCTGGCATTGAAGCCATCATTAGACAGGCATTTGAGCCAGAGAATCCCAGATCTAACTTCTTCAAAGACTGGAAGATGAGGGATGAAAACAGAGTTTTGGCTCCTAAAATGTAAGTTCAGCTGGGGATTCAAATTCCACCTAGTCTGGGGTCGTGTGATTGTGAGATTCCATTTCAAGCCCATCTCACCAGTTATAAGGTGGAATTCATGACATTAAAATTCTTTCCTCAGCATGAAAAGGATGTCATCATAAACACTGCATTATGACTTCCCTACAGGTTTCTGCAGAAGAAGAAATTAACCCAGAAACAGCAGAGACATTTAAAAAACATCATGACCTTTCAGTAACAGAAAACATGGGAAAATCTAAGTCTTAAACTCATTTGATTGTGGTTTGGCACTCCGTGCAAATCCCTGCATAAAGAGAAGTTTAGGACAGGGATTTCTATGATGCCTCCTTAACTGCAGGCACAGTTTTGTATGTAAATATTCTAAGCCTGAGATCTTGATGTATCCTAAACCAGGCATTGATGTTTCTAAAGTGTAGGGATTAATTACGAGAGTGTCATTGTGAGAAAGGCAACCACAGTAACATCCAAGCTCTGAATCTGGACATGGAAAAAATAACAATGCAGAAACAAAAACAAAGAAAAGACAGGAGTCTGTGTTGGACCCTTTCTAAAAATCATATGCAAGAATCCAGATGGAGAGAGTTCTGGATGCTGTTCATGCCTAACATGATCAGCAGATAGATGAGCGGCTGGGAGACATGAGAAGTGAGCTAGAGAAAGTGCCAGACTGCTTGTTGGGATTTGAAGGAGTGTTTGTGGTAAGCCACACTTCAGATCTTTTTTTTTGCTGTGGCCTGAGTGCTGTCTTAGAGACCATGAATGGAAACTTAAGGACCAAATATTTTGGGGCTGGTTATGATTTCATGATAGCAATCCCATTTTCCAACCTGTAAGCCATTTTCCTCTCAAGATTTGTGAGCGCCAATGGATCAAAACAACAAGCCAGTCTCACTTCACCAAAAAGTTCATAGCATGCAGATTACAGTATTAATAAAGGAAAAGGCTATACAGGTATTGTCCTCTCCCCAAGCTATAAACTTGCCTTTCAATTATCTTTCATTTCTCCCCCAGCCTTAACCACTCCAGTTTTGGGGCTGGGGAAACTCTCCTTCTCTTTGCATCTCCCTCCCTTTCCCTCCTCCCTGCTGCTATTGACAACACCCTCAGCCTCCCATCATCTTCTCCAAATGGACATTTTACATTTCAACCACCACTTTCAGTCTGTGAGATTCAGCCCAGGCTTGTCCAAGTGGTTTAGACTCCTTCCTTTTCCCTTTCACCACTGCTGTTACGTAAGGAGGCAGTATTTGCCTCTTCCCTGAAAGACAAACCCTGTAAAGTTCCTGCTGTGAGCACATGTGGTCAGGCTTTTGTGGACAAAAGTGGTGGTTTCCTATTCTCAGAGTTGCTGGAGTGCAGAGTAAAAAGAACAAAAGCCAAAACCGGCATGCAGCGTTTATGCTAGGCAAACCATCTCAACCCTTTTGTTGGTGTCAGGTGCAATGACTCAGCAACCGACTTTTTTTCTTATTGCTTATATTATAAACTGCAATTACCCTTTGAAAGATAATAATGATATTTCCTTTTCTTTCTCTATTCTCTGGATTATCCCATACTGCTCCCTTTGACCATAAAAGACCTAACTTACCTATCCCTTGCTACACAGTCTGTCCTAGTTTCTCAGCATGAGAGTAAGGTCTGGAAAGAATTATTTGATGTTCTGATTTGCATCAGAACCTGAACTAACGTGGATAATGAGGATCCAATTGGCCTGCAGCTTATGCTTTTTAATCTGTTAAAAAACATATATCAAATGGGAAACACCAGGAAAGGGAAGGTTCCCAGATGTTGGAATGGTGTTCCAGAGCCCTGGGGAAAAAGGGTCATTAAGGTCTCAGTATGTACTGCAGATGTCAGACTGTTTTATAAGCTTGATTCAAAGCCCATTAAAGTCAAAGAGAATCTTTACATGATCTTTGATGGGTTTTGGATGAGGCCTATGGACATTGAGGGGTCTTAAGTGACAATTAGCCTGAGCAGGACAGATAGAAAGTCATTAGAAAGTTACTATCATGTAAAGGGATTTTCAAGCAGAATACCCACAGAGATTTCTACCTCTATACTCAGGCTGTAGGTTAATATGTAAGCTACTCCAGAAGAGTGCCCGGCACTCTGCGCCTTTTACTGCTCCAGCACAAGCTACAAGCTGGATAGGGAGAAAAGCCCTTTTCCAGTTGGATTTCCCCTTTAGCACAGCTTTATGTGCTTGTATAATATGAAACAGCCTTTTCTTTTTCTGCTCAAGCTCTGGAGGCTTGGATTTCCCCCAGAATTTTTGATTAACAGCTGAGCCTAAATCAGAGCTGCCTGGGGTCTCCTTTGCCTTACTGACACATCATAATATCCTTTCATCTGCTATTCTAAGGCAGTTCCTTGTTCTGTTAAGCAGCTCACTCTGTCTGAGAGAGAGCACGTCGATCCCTCTCCCTTTCTAAGACCTTACTGAGCTGTTTCAAAGCAGGACTTCCACCCCAATTGGGAAAACCTCTTTGTTCGACTGACTCAGAACCAGACTATGAAGGATACTGGATTATGGACTGCAGGGCACAAGATGGATTTTGTTACAAGTGGTCATCTTCTGTATGCTCAGGCCCACTTCAGTCTTTACCTGGGTGATTCAGGAGCCAAACCAGTAAAGCCACACTTTTCACAGCATCTCATGTAAGTTAAAGCACTCTGACAGCACCAGTTAGGATCTGTATGTCACTCCTTACCATCAGTCATACAGAGAAAGGGCCTCCATGTGGCTTGACTGATGAATAGATTCAATTCCTGGAGGTGGAGCAGACAAGACTAAAAACAATAAAACTAATGTACAGTTTTAAATGGGCTGCCATTTAGCCATCCCTGAATTAACTGAGTCACAACACACTTTTTCCTTCTATTTCTGGAGATTTGATGTGGCTTGATAGCACTGGTAATATAAACAGCAAAAACTGTAAATGGTAAATGGCAAAATGGTAAGATTACACATGCCATGTCTGCATGAACAGAATGCAGTCAGGCCAAAGCCAAAGGTCAGCTGGAGTTGAAACTAGCAAGGAAGGTAAAAACAGCAGTTTCTGTATGTACATGGGTGGAAGAAATGCCAAAGACAGTGTGGATCCATTGCTGAGTGGCTTAAGGGACTTAGTGGAAAGCTATAGGGAAAAAGATGCATTTTGTAGCTCATATTTCACATGTAACACTTGTCCTTATGCCTCCCAGATTTCTGACCCTCCTAATACAGTCTGTGGATATGAAGCAGTACCCACAGGAAATTGGGAAATGGGAATCATTTCACCTAACTGTATGTGTACAAGTCCATCAGACCAGATAAGGAGCATCCGAGGCTGCTAAAGGAGCTGGCTGATGTAATTGAAGGGCTAATTTTGTCACCTTTGAAAGATTATGGCAGCTGGGGAAGATTCCTAATGCCTGGAAAAAGGCAGATGTTGCACCGAGCCCAAAAAGAGTAAGAAGGATCCAGAGAACTTGTAGCTGGCCATCATAACCTCGGTCCTTGGGAAGGTTGTGGAGCAAGGGGTCCTAGAAGCCACTTCTAAACACACAAAGGATGAGAAGGAGCCCAACTTCATTGCTTTCTATGATGAGGTGCTTGACATAGTGAACAAGGGGAGGGAGAGGGATGTTGAATACCTTGACTATCATAAGGCCTTTCACACAGTCTTTTGTAGTCTCCTAATCATCATCATTGGTGAGAAATCCAGATGGACCAGATCAGTGGGGTGAAAAACTGACTGGATTGTCAGGCTCAAAGAGTTGTGATCAGTGATGCAAAGTCCAGCTGGTGGTCAGTAACTAGGGCCATCCCTCAGGAATCAGTACTGGGACCATACTGTTTAGTGTCTTCATTAATGACCTGGATTATGGGATGGCATGTACTCTCAGCAAGTTTGCAGAAGATACCAAATTAGCAGGAGCAGTCCATGTCCTGATGGGCAGGATCGCTATTCAAAAGGTCTGGAACAGCAGGAAAAGGCTGAAGAAATGGGCTGACAAGAAGTTGATGAGGTTCAGCAAGAACAAGCACAAGGCCTGGATGCAATATCTTTATGCAGTGATGCAGACGGGTGGGTGACTGTTATGAAACAGATCTGCAGAAATCCATCTGGAGGTCATAGCAGACAGCAGGTTTAACATCAAGGAGCACTGTGCCCTTGAGGCAAAGCAAGCCAGCAGCATCCTGGGCTTAATTAGGAGGAATGTCGCCAGCAGGTCTGGAGAAATCCTCTATTTGACAGTTGTAAGACCAGATCTGGACTACTGTGTCCAGTTTTGGGACCCCCAGTACAAGAAGGATATTGACATATGAGCTCAAGTTTAGTAGGGGGACACAAAGTTGGCAACAGGGCTGGAGCACATGGTGTACAAGGAGCAGCTGAGAGAGCTGGGTCTGTCCAGCCTGGAGAAGGAAAAGGGAAGAAGAGACCTTATTGCTGTCTGCAACTATCTGATCACAGGGTTTAAAGAAGATGAAGACACTTTTCTTGGAGGTACCTGGGGATAAGATGAGGGCAATGGGCACAAGCTGGAATGTGGGGAATTCCAAACGGACATTAGAAAAGAATATTTTTAACCATAAGAGTGGTCAAATAGTGACATGTGATTTCCCAGTTTCTTTCAGGCCAAATGGAAAGAAGGCTTTGAAATCTAACTGCCAGATTTTACCCCACATTCATTTTTGAACATGTGTGTCTAATGCTCTAACTGGATGTTTACACTATGCTGATGTTTTTAGGAGATTCTCAAACCTTTCAGTAATAGAAATATAGTCTGTTTAATCAGACCAAGCAAAGACTCAAGTCTTCTGTAAAAAAGAGAAAAATTTGCAAGCTTCATACTCCCTTCACTGTTGCTATCGGTAAATTTAGGATTCTTCCTCAATATCCACCCCCTCTTTCAAAAAAACCCACCGGAATACCTCTCCACAGCAATTGCTGAAAAATATCTACTGGATTTTTAAATTTCTACTCTCAGGCAGCCTCCAAGAGTAACAAATTTTTGAACAAAACCTAGGAACAGAGATGCAATGAAGCTGGGATTGCCTTTAGAAACTGTTTAAAACACAATCCTCTTCACCACTGAAAACTTCAGCTGAAAGTTGAAGCTGAAAACATGTTTATACAAAGCAGGCCCATGTTTTGGTAGGCAGTTTTTGGGCACCATTCCATAGTAGAATCCATGGCCTGTCATATTTGCACTTTCTGTCTTTGTTTGGTCTATTGTATTCATTTTTAACCTGTGTAAAACTCTCTGCACTGCAGCAAAAGTCCTTAGAATCAAAAGTCTTACTAAATTGTTCCCCATAAATGGGGATATATTTTGTCTAATTTTGAAATCTCTTAATTTTTTCTAATGCTGAGAAGGTCAGAGATTAAAGCCTGTTCTCTAGAAGTGAATGGGAATTTCACCATTGCTTTCAGTTTTTTTTTCTACCTCAATATCTTGCAGGCTAAGTATTTTCTCTGTGCTTCCAACAGTGGTTTTCTCCCTTGCCCATGCAACTGCCTCAACCATTTTATCTCTTTCTGAGATTTTTGGACAACTGACAGCCCTTCATTTGTTTCCCTATTTTCTACAGCGTAAGGGCAAGGAGGTTTCCTGCATTTTCTGTGGTCCTTTGAACAAACACCTGCCCACTGTTTGGGAACCATTAGTCAAAGAGATCTGATTTTGTCCCTGGACATGAGATTGTTCTTTAGATTCCCATCTTAAAATCCAGTGATAACAATATCATCATGAGTGAGTTATGGAGATATTTGTGAGATACAGCTGAATAAGAAAATTAAGTAAGCTTTTACTATTGCTCTTTTCCCTTGCTGTTTTCAAACTCAGCATATCAGACCCGGAACCATTCCCTAAATGACATACCAGAACAGTCCCTTTTCACTTTTCCCCTCTGTGGGACAAGATGGACAGTGCTTGGTCTAAGGAAAGCTAAGACCTTCCCAAATACAAAGCCATTAATAGAGTACCTGTTGAACCTGCCACCTAGGTGGAGTCATGTGGAGACAGCAGTGGATGAGACTAGAAACAGAAGAGCATTAAAGTGCGTTGCCCTCTGGTTATCCCCAGTGAAGACACCAGTTCAATAGAGCATTTGGGCCAGAATAATTTAGCAAAGCATTTATTTAAGCCTCTGCAAATGTCATCCAAACTCATTCCTACCTCCAGGTAAGCACCAGTTAAAGCTGGGGGACATAATGATGACATAACACCTTCTTCCCACTCTAACAATCCAAGCTCAGCCTTGACTATAGCTCAGCCAACCCCACCAGCTGTTATCTCCATTGCATATTCTTACAGAATGTCAGATTTATGCTTTAAATGATGCTGCCCACATTTTCTGACATTTTTCCCTATGTATACACAAGATGGTAAGTAATCCTGCAGCGTGCATAGGATACATCTTTCCATCCTGCCTGCTAATGACTCTTGGAAGCTTCAGATGTTTCATTAATAAATCTGTAATTTACAATTATGCTGCTGCTTTTACTCAAAAACGACAATGAGGTAATTGACTTCAACCATGAGCTAGCTCAAATTAACTGGAATGTAAACAACAGAGACATGGGACAAAACCATGGAAAGGAAAAGAGGAGTAGGGCATTACTGTAGTGTTAAATTTTGTCTCGGTATGTAAACATAAATAGGGTTTTTTAAGAAAAAATTTGATTTCTCACTTCCTATTTAACACTTCTATTACATAACATAAATATGTCAAAACATCTCCAGATTCCTTCATGCTGAAAATCAGGTTATACTTAAACAAAGTTTGTGTGTGTCCTTCTTTGGCAGCTACCAATTAAATGTCACTGTTTTAAACACCATTTTTAGAACCAGCTTTTATACGCTGCCAGATGAGGTCACAACTGCTTCCAGTTAATTGCTAGACATTTCACTAAAACGCAGAATTGATAGCATACATGCTTGCTGTTGTTTGCTTGCTTGTGTGATTTAAAAATAGGTAAGTGTGTGCAGGAGAGGAGGACCCAGGGCAACATAGATCAAGATACTGGGAAACGTTCATCCTCTAAGCACAAGACAATTTCAGCCACCCCATTGTCCCAAGCAGACAACAGTTTGACTTCAGGTTTGTTTTTTTCAGGATGTGAGGGTGCTTTACCACCCTTGTCAGCCCTTCCCACAGCACAGGATTCACATAAGTTCTTTGCCCAGTATCAGACTCGTCTGTAATTCCCAACATTATGCCCAGAGGCAAAGTGCCAGAGCAAGGTTGTAGTCCTGTGCTGCAAGTATGGCCTCACAGTGTTACCCTGGGATACTGCCAGGGTATTCATGTCTCCCCTTCCTGGCAAGACTAGAGCACCCCATTACTCTCAGGGTGGACAGCAGGAAAGATCCCAGCATTTTCCTACTGATACTTCCCAGGATCTTTTCACATGAGAACCTTCTGTTTATTCTCCAGAGTCCCTGTGTAAACCAACACTAACTCATGATCTCCTGTAATACAGGCAGCTCATAACTCTAACAGGCCTCGGAATGAACATTATGAGAGCATTTGCCAGCTGAATCAGCTGATATCCCCCATCAAGCCCACGCTGTAACTCTGACAGACTAGGTTAAGGGTGATATTGGCATCCGCTACACCTGCAAAGGTTGACACAGTGCTTTAAATTATCTGAGCCATCAAGATGAGATCCTAGTCAACAGCATAAAAAAATACCGGTTTTAAAAGACACAAGAAAAAATAAACCCTTAGTGCAATTTACATCCCTTTCACTGAGAAAGGGAACATTTCCCCCGCCCCCCCAATACTTTACTATCTGAAAAGGACAGCTAATCAAAGGCAATTCCTGGTATTAAGCACAGATCAAATCTTCTCTGAAAGCAATAACTCTCAGTTCAGTTCTGTATGCAAAATAAACTGAAATAACATCTCAGTGAAAACTGCTTAAGCCAACAAGTGAATGGAAATAGGACAAATTAATTTAGTGACCACCTCATCCAAATTAATCCAACCAGATGAGATTTTGTGGGATGCTATTGTAGAGGCAGAGAGTTTTCTATCCAGTCTCTTTGCAGGTATAGCATATAATCTTGAAAAAATCTTTGCAGTATCATTGATCAACATCTGACTCTGGGCAGGAAAGCTTAGATCACATTCTCCTTCATTCCTTCCATACACTGAAGAGGAGATCCTGAATCCACCCTCACTCTGAAGGCAGAAACAATGGAGGCCTGGTAGAACTACAACAGCCAGCTCTTCAGTCCTAAAGCCTGTCCAGCAGGCAGTGAGGCACCTTTACAGGAGAATTCTGAGTATCAGAAGCTTCTAGCTAACTCAGGATGATACCTACCTCTGTGTATGTCAAAGAACATCCCAAGTCTTGATGCCTCCCATGCTGCTGGACCTCTTCTCTTTCTCAGTTCAAACAGGCACTGGGCACCAGCACAAGCCCCCGTTCACCATTGCTTACAAAAAGGATTTGGCAGAGCATGTACTTGCAAGTTTTAGGTCAAACACACCAGCCCCATGTTCCTTCCAGCTCCCCTTCAGTTTCAGACTGCATGGAGCTTGTGGCAGGAGTACGTCAGCTGTTTAAGGACCACAGTGGATGGCTGTGTAAAGATCTAGCAAGTGATAAATCACATAGAGCCTCCTTTGCCTAAGATATATACCGGACATTTCCAGAACTCCCCTAAAACATATATACACCTTGTGAATCTGGGATTTTGTTAATATTAGGGATAGTTATGTCAAGTCCCTTCACTCACTGACTTCCATGACAGCATGTCCTGCACTAGATCTGAACCTCTGACTGACCCCTTCCTGCGACCACTCAGAAGAAACATTGATCATTTCACTTATTTACAGGCCCTTTGGCTGTACTGGAAATATTTTTTTACTGTGAATGAAAAAAAACAAACTTGACTTTAATTTATCTTTCTGCTTTAATTTATCTTTTTTAAAAGTGACTTCAGTCACTTTTAAATCTGGCCCTGAATTCACTTGAGAAGCATATGCAGTGAAAGGGTGACTGAAGGAAACAGCCCTGCTTGTCTGAACATCTGCGAGGTGTGAGCAAAAAAACAGAGCAAGTTCAAATTACCCCTCCTAAAAAAGTGACAGATATGAGTAAGAGGTACTGCTCATGAGACACCTCTGTGGAGTAAACATTTTGGAATAATATTCCAGGCAACAACTACAGAGGCTCTAACAACAGATTGACCAGCCATCTATTACATTTCAAACAAAGTGACTCAAAGGAAAATGTTCCAAACAGGCACCACTGGGTATTTGACTCAGCCCAAGCGAAGTTTTAACTATTGGTTTGCCTCAAAGTATACGCGTGACTTCTGGAAACCATGACATGGTAGCCACTTTTGTATAAACGCATAGCACATCTGACTGTTTTTTCCACCAACTTTCTAAAGCGAGTAGCCATCACAGGGTACAGTTGTTTCCTCTCAGTGTGTGATGCCAGGTTCAAATTAATTATTTAGCTATTTTAAATATTTTCTTTTTTTTTTCCCTTCCCCCTCCCTAAATAACATTAATGTTCTGGGTTAGCTGAAGGCCTAAAAGCTGGTTTTAATTTAAATATAAATAATACCCGGAGTGACTGTGTGATTGTACTAAAAATAGATTGTTTTCTGTTCTACATTGTTCACTGATCTTAAAATTGGGGAGGATGGGGACAAGACAGGATGTCCAAGTCCTTTTTGGTCTGAGGGTCCCTTAAATCTGTGGCATTCTCTCTCTAGAGAAAGTGGGTAATTTCTGAGATACCATTAGTTTATCTGTAAATGTATTTACTACAATTTAGCAACACATCTATTCAGTGTGTAGTTCAGAAATCATGAGGGGAAATCACACACTGTTAAGACTAAGCATTCTTGAGTGAGCCTCAGTTATGGCAAGTTCAACAGCAGAAAAAAAAGCTGTGGTGAGCGCAGTTACTGAAATTTTCCAAATAAATAAAGCAAACAAGTTGCTCCAGGAAGAAACTCATACCTATATGATTTATAATAGTGGGAGTTAGTCCAGAAAGGCAAGATGAACCCAGTGAACCAGCAGTCACAGGCCACCCATGGGCAGCAGTGTTGTCTGCAGTGCCTTCACTCCTTGTAACTGGTCCATGACAACTGGTACGGATCTCATCTGTTCTGAGGTGTGTGTGGCTTCTAGCAATGCTCAGCAACTTCTGTTGGCTTCAAGGTTGCTGATGAGCTCCAATGTGGGTTAGTATCAACAGGGAAAAACATAGGGATCCTATTTACAGCCTGCTGGCAGCAGACAGGTAAAAAGAAGAAAAAAAGCCTTCTCCAAAATCAATGTTTGCTTTACTGAGGGCCTCCTTAGGTATACATTGGAAACAATTCTGTCTGTCTTCCACCACAGTTAAGTCACCCTACAGTTTGGTGTGCCAGCCAGTAGTAGTTAGCAGTCCAGAATCAACAGGTTTCTGCTGTTGAGCAGTACCAGACCATATTGGCCAAAAGCAGATGGAAAATATTAAATGTGACATGGCACCTGATGACTGGTGATAAAGAACAAAAAGTAAAGTGGGGACTGGTGGGCATCTTGGCTCCTTTTCACCCTACTTGTGACATGACATAATGGCCAAGACCACTGATGTGAGGAGTGTTTTAGGCAGAACCTGTCCCCTCCAGCACAAGCTTCCTCTTGCTCCTTCTCATCACCCACTCTCAGCTCAAAGTAGGTCATGTCTTGGGCCTGATTCTCTAGTCTAGTCACTGACACTCTGTACAATCATTTCATCCTGGGCAAAGCCACTATAAAATGAGAATTCTCAATTCATCTCCTTTGATAGGAGGAACTTTATCCTTGCTGTTCAAAACCATGGCTGGCCATCCAATGCACAAAGCAATGAGAAGGCAGGCTGACAGCAGGACCCATGTACTTTGGCCACTTTCTGATTATCCTGTCTACTCATAGTTCTCTATGCCTTCAACTCTGCACGTGAATTTTTTACTGTGAGGGGCTCCCAGATGCAGAAATTGTGTGTTACTAACTCTTGACATTCTGATTTAGGACTAAAATAATTCCTTTTCTCTTTACCATTTTATGTCAGGTGATGGGGTTCAAGTCTTACATATTCCATGTCCATTCTGACCTTATTCTTCTGGATTCTAGGTGCTAATGGAAAGGTGTCATTTAAACCTTTGCTATGGGGTATCTGGTTTTTCTCATCAAGTCAGTGGAATGACACTTTCGGAATCATTAACTCTTTCATGTCACATTCGCTGCCTGGCTTTCCGGCAGCAAATAGATAATGTTCCTCAGACATTCTGCATTCTGCAGCAGTGGCTGGCACATCAGTCTTGGTGGCTAACACAACACTAAACCAGCAAAGCGCCTGAGAACCAAACAGCTCTGACACTGCTGGAGATGCTGCACAGTTTGGTGAGGCTACCTGTTATTACTAGCTAGACATATACATGGAATGAAACAGATGATGGATTTCTGTAGCAGATTATGAAGCCAAGCAGCCCTTGGCAGTGGAGGCAAGTATGGATTTTGATTGAAGTGATTTCATTAAGAGCAAAAGGAAAAAATATTCACTTGCTACCTAAAACCTATTTGCCAGCATTAGCTTCCCAGCCCTACTGCCTTCTCTGGGGCTAGTGGATATACATGCCATCTTAGACACATCATTAGTCAATGGGACTCCAGCACAAATCTGTCCTCAGGCAGAGCCCATTGGAAGATCAAGCCAAAAGCACGGTAGGGTGTTTATGCCAGTGGACTTTCAGTGCAGGAGGTTGGAAATAACATGCCTCAAGCAAGGAACAACCCATGCAATTCAAGTTGTCTATTAGGAGTAGGTTCCTCCTCTGTATTTGGAAAAACTCCTCCCTTAAAATGTACCACCAAAGAAGCAAAAACGCACTCCTGTGGACAGAGATGCTGTATTGCTTAAATAATTATTTCATCTTCAGCTAACTGGTGGCACTGCACCCACCATTCCCTTGGTACCCTGCTAGAGCTTCTGCTAACAAAAAACACGCACTTCAGGGCTTGACCTTCTGCAGGCTTGCCAGTTCTGCCGGGGTTTCATTTATGCACTTGGCACATACTTCAATGAGCCATACCAGAGTAGGCAGCTAGAGTAGCCTTTTTTTCTCCTCAAAAACAGAAGAAAGAGTTCATTGCAAATCGTTCCAATGCTATCAGAACCCCTCCTCCCACCCACCCCAAAATCTTATTAAAAAGAGTGTGCATAACTATTGCAATGATTCCATGTTGTCATAATTATAACCTGAAAAGAGTGTGAAATGTGCTTTTCCACATAATTTACTGTTTTCCTGTGATTCATGAAACCTCACATGAATAATTGGTCACTTCTTGTTTATGTATCACCATGGTACATAGCTCCTAGCAGGCCAAAACAAAGACACAAAGCTAACATTTAATCATTACATCCATATACAGCCTGCACCCCCCACCTCCAAACACCATGTTTTTTACGTCCCTGCAAAAAAAGAAGGCACAGATTTTTTGATGGAGGGAATGTTTCCTAAAAAAGATTCTGACAGTTTTACCTTTCTTAACACTCATTAGCAATTTTTTTTGCTTCATGCTTGTTTTGTGCTTCACATTTTCCAGTGTAAAGAAAGCAACCCAAAAAAGTCCCTTATAAACACACTGAGACAATAGAGAAGGAGGAATGTTCTGAGTGTGTGGCTGCTGGTAATGGCAACTTTCCAAATACAAATTTGTTTATTTCTCAGGGGAGATACAGTTAAAATGACGTTTATCAATGGTCACCTGAATTAGAGAGCACCTCAGTATGCTCTCAGAATATTGTTTCGACTTCTAAACACTTTAGTAACACTTTATTTTTACAGTGCAGTAAACTGAGGCAAAAATTAATTTGTTTACAATGACTACTCAGTGAGTCACTGCTCGAGCAACTCTGCAGTCAAGCTTTGATTTGCAAAACTCCTCCTCTGCCTTCAACTCCACCTTCCTAAATGGACTGGATGATTAGCTCAATGTGATAACAACTGCGACCGACGAATGTTTATCTCTATATGTGTGTGTGTATATTTGTGCTTCCTGCCTTTGAAGCTGAGGGCCACCTTGTGAAGTATTTTGACAGTAGATGGAAAAAAAACCCAAACAGACAATTATATTTCTGCTTGACAGCATTGTACCACGGCAATCCAAAAACACGTCAGAAAACAGAAGTCAGCAGGAACACTTAAGAACATAGGAAAAAACACGTTGGCTTAAAACCAGCTATCAATCTAGTCCAGTAAGCTGTGTGATTCTGCAGTATCAATGCAAAAACTGAATGCAAAAGAAAACGAAAAGAAAATGTTTGTTATTGGGAAAACATGAGGACATAAATCTCCTTTTTACCACAAACCCAAAGAAACATCAGGTTTTANGAAAAAAAAAAAAAAAAAGCTGAGTGTTTTTTACCTCATATAGACATGAGTCAAAACCAAAGCCTCAAAATCTGAGCTTATTAAAAAAAAGGAGGGTGAGTTGTGAGGTTTTTGTTTTCCTTTTTTTGGCAGCAAGGTAGAGATGGGAGGGAGTGAAACTTTGGTGAGTCGGGGGGGGGAGGTTAGGACATGGGAGGAGAGAAGAGGACAAAGGAGAGAGAAAAACAACTCCTTGGATTGTAATCTTCTGATTCAAATACACCTTAGCAGCACTGGTTGGAAAGCAGACTCAGAAGTGGAAAAAATTTCTGGATGCAGATCAAGACAGCAGAAATATCTTAATTTTGCTGGCCCATATTCTCCTGAGAAGGCTTGTGAGAATTTGATCCTGTCATTCCCAAACTAGAAGCTTAAAACTGATTTGGACCAGAACTACAGTTGGTTTGAAAAAGTTATTACTTCTTCCTGTGGAAAAAAAAAAAAAAANAAAAAAAAAAAAAAGGAAAAAAAATCAGCCAAACCCAAAGTGCACAGACTTATTACAAGCTCAGGAAATCAACTCTATTTAAATCTCTTTCAGCACCACTCTCCAACTTTAATAGTGCATGTGTGGAAGCAAATATTACACAGAAGTTCATCCTCCCCTCCTGGTTCCCCACCTCTCTGGCCCCCTCCAACCCTAGCTCTATATCTAAGTGGTCACTATTTGGTTTTTTCTCCCTGATTAGTCTTGTCAAGATTTTCTCTCACTAACCACCATTTTCATTCTTTTCAGCGCTGCTCACTCAAATATCTCTGTTTGTGATTTTCAGTATCGCACCCTTGCCCTCTTGTGTTTAGATCGATCCCAGCTTTGCTGACTTCTCTGGTGCCAGCTCCCAGTGCTACTCGTTCCTCTCTTATCAGTTGCTTTGCTGTTGCCTTATTTTATCTTCACTCATCCAGTCTTCTAACCTTCAGGATGGAGTATCTCAATGCTAGTTGAGTTCACTCAACTTTCTGTTTGTCATTCTCTTGCACTGCCAGGACTCTCATAAGCAAATGTGTGCTAAGGAAGGAAGGACTTCCTCCATCCTGAGAGCAGTCTTTCCTCACCACTGGCACTGCACACCAGCCTCTTCTTCTAGACTGTGCTCTTTCTTCCTCTTTCCCCTGTTCTTATGCTTCTATCTCTTGCTGACAATGCAACAACGTTTTGAGATGAGGAAAGACCTATGGGAGACTTGCATTGGTTTCTAGCCCTGTTGACATGACTGGAGCATGTATCCACTTAAACAAGTTGTCACTGAGGCTCCAGTGTCAGTCCATGTCTGGTGGGTTGACCTTGGCCGGATTCCAGATGCCTATCCAGCACTTGCTCACTCCCATTCCTCAACAGGACAGGGGGAGAAAAATAAGATGGCAAAGCTCATAGGTCGAGGTAAATATAGGGAGATTATTTTACCGTCAACAGACAAAACAGACTTGACTTGGGGAAAACATATTTAATTTATTGCTAATTAAAATTGAGTTGGATGATGAGAAACAAAGACAAACCAAACACCTTCTTCCCCTCCTGCTAATTTTCCTATGTTCAACTTCAGTCCTTCATTCTAAACTCTTCTACCCCTTCCCTACTAAGCAGTGCAGGAGGATGGGGAACAGGGGTCTGTGGGGTCAGTCTGTAACAGCTCCTCTGTGCTGCTCCTCCCTCCTCACCCTGTTTCCCTGCTCCAGCGTAGGTCCTCTTCATAGGTGCAGTCCTTCAGGGTGAACCTGCTCCAACGTGGGCTCTCCACAGGCCACACACAGTTCCTTCAGGAAATTTCCATCTCCTCCAGCATGACGTCCTCCATGGGCTGCAGTGTGGATATCTGCTTCTGCGTGGCCCTCTCCACGGGCTGCAGGGAAATAACCTGCTTCACCATAGACTTTTCACAGGCTGCAGGTGGACCTCCACTCTGGTGCCTGGAGCTCCTCCTCCCCTCCTTCTTCTGACCTTGCTGCCCGCAGGGCTGTTTCTCACAATTCTTCTCACTCCTCACTGCCTGTGCAGCGTTTTGTCCTTTCTTAAATATGTTTTCCCCAAGGTGCCACCATCTTGTCTCAGGTGCTGTGCCATGCCCTTCCAGTAGGTCAGTTGGAGTCCGGCTGTGTCTGGCATGGGGCAGCCCCTGCACAGCCCCCTCCTCATGGAGGCCACCCCTGCAGCATCCCTTCACCAAAACCTTGACACCAACACACAATACAGTATGCATTTACTATTATTCTATTAATACAAAGCCCTAAGTTCCAGCATCTGGAATTTCGCTTTTCTGAATCACCAGCTGTATCTTCTGCAGGTGGATTCACTGATCTATTTCTCTATGTGTTGTCAAAATTGAGGAGAATTTGAAGAATTGAGGAGAATTTGCAGAACTGCAAAATATGGAGGCTTTTTTTTTTGTTTTGGAAGCCTAGCAGTGTATTTCTTATCTAGACTTGCTATTTTTATTTCACATTTATTGCAAACAGTTTTGGTCTGTCCCATTTTTTCGGTCTTGGATTGTCTTTATGTCTAGGCAGATTTTTTCTTGGATGCTCTTCATTTCTCTTTACTGCTTTGTATTACTCTCTTGTGGTAAATAAATACAGTTTTCACTAGCCCTGAAAGCACACCCTGTACGTTGATAACTCAAGACCACTCTTTGCAATCATTGCTTTTTGCCTTGCTTACCAGGTAACCCTCAGGCACTGAATTCACTTTGAAATGAGCGGACCTCATATGTGTGCAAAATTCACACAGCTCAGAATTATCACACTGGTCCATGGTCTGATCTGGAAGTGGTGAAGACAGGCCTTTCCCAGGAGACACTGATAGCCTGATTGTTCTGAGCAAGTTTATCTACTGTTTTTTTAATGTGCCTGTAAGATCACTAATGATGATGGGCCATTTGCTCCACCTTCTTTGTGCTCTCTACAGAGCTGCTTCCCTTGGGAAACACATAGCAGCAGAGCTTTTTGACATGACAAAAAAAAATGACCCTCTAGCATGGCCATTTATTCATTTGCAATGCCTTACATGTCAAACATCACAGGGTTGGAAAAAAGACTCTCTGCATTTAATATTATTAACTCAGTCTTATTCCAGTATTAAATCATTATTTACAGTACTACATGAGAACTTTATACAGTGCTGATGGATCATTATTCTTCCACAGATTTTCCCCTTTTTCCATGCACACACACAAACTGCCTTTTGGTCTTGATTTGTACCATGAGAACCAGTTTTCTACTAGCTTTCCAGTCAATTGAAGGAAAGAGACTCTATTCAGTGTGCTCTGATGGTTCAAAGTCCATTGCGTTGTCTTTGCTTTAATGAAATTCTATGAGGACCCCATATGCTTTAAAAACTTCTGTCTCTGCTGAGAACCTGTGATTGGCCACTTTTATTTATGCTCTTTATTTTTAACCTTAGTTTAGATATATCCACAGGGTAATCAATAGAGAAAAGAATTACTATCTTTCCTCAGTAGTACCAAGCTCGCCTCTAATTCTTGGCAATTATATTTAAAATACAATTGCTGCAAATATATGTTTTGATCATATCAGCTCTGCACATTTTACCATGTTTTATTGTGTATCAGAATGAGGCAAGACTTGGACCTTCTAATGTGAAGAAATTTTCCTATAAACAGGATCATTGACAGAATTTTGACACATGGAGCTGTTGTTGGTTTCCACATTTTTGCCTTATCTGTATCCAAGCTGCCTAGCAGCCTGTCAGTTTGGTATGTAATAAGCCAAAAAATGTGGGAGTGATTAATTCAGGGTCTACATGATTTTATTCACATTCATGGCAGCCTGTCAACAAGAACTAGTGAGGTATCCATACTCTATTTAAAATCAGAAGCTACTGCTCCAGTAACTGCATCAGAAGCAGTCTACCAGCTCAGATTGCATTGGGATTTACAATTTTTTACAGATATTTAAATCCTTCTGTTTTCCAGTGTATCCTACAATGGGGACATTTGTTCAAGGAAGGAGAGTGACCCCTTTTCTCCTGAATAATCTAAATAAAAAATGTTTGTCAAGAATTTCAAGATTATATAATGTAGGACAACCCAACAGAATGGCATGATGTTTATGTTTTCTCATTAGTAACAGAAGACTGTAAGACTACAAATGAAGACAGCATTAGTGTAAAGCCAACCTGAGAACTAACCCCAAACCTTCACCCTGAGGGGCAAGTGAAGTGATGACCATTTAACTGAGGTTAACAGCAGGACAGGGGAACCAGGGCAGAAGTGTGACATGCTCCTTCAGGCGAACCATTGACCCATCCCACACACAGCTGCTCCCCTGGTGATTTTCTCATAGGTTTTATAATATCTGATGCTTTCCTTAACACCTTACCTCCCGGGGTTCTGTACATCTTAGATCTCCTAAAGGGGAAAAAAGGTTTTCCAGCACTTGCATTTCTAGGGGAAAATTTGGATGTTAAGGAGTCCAAAACTGTAAGGCACACCAAAAGAGGACAATTATTTATTATTAAAATGAGTAAGAAAAAACTCTATGACTTTCAAAACTTATCTCAAGATCTTGGAATATTTGATGATAATGCTTGACTATTTAGGATTTTATAGCATTGTCAAGCAGGTACATATTGGGGAACTAGTTTACTGTCCATTTAACAAGAGGCAAACACAAGGGTCAAAAATAGTCAATTCCTCAAATATGTCAAAAGAACTCTCTGTCAAAGCTGAAACTAAAGCTGAATGATATGTGATGCCATTTCTGCAAGATATGATGATACATGCTAGAAAAAAAGGGACCAAAGCTTGTTAGTGATGACAACTAATATTTATCTCACTTGCAGTTACATGAGTACCTTGTTAGCATCCTGCTACCTGTTTGTAGGAGTCTGGGACAATATGGCATGGGAAAAAATGAAGGGAAGAGAACTGGGTAATATAGGGATTGCATTATATCTACCCATGCAAAGGTGAGTAAAGGCCCTCGTTTTGCTTACTCTTATGAGTCAGGATGAAACTGACCCTCAGGACTTCCATAAGGAAAGGAATGAGACTACTTCACTATCTTCTCTGTGTGAACCTTGAAGCAGTTGTGCTGTTTGCTCTTTTTAACAGGTACTTATTTTGTATGCTTTAGAGGTAATCAAACTTGCCCTTGAAATGAAATAAATCCCCAAACTGAGGAGGAGGATGAAAACCAGTCTTCTGAGTAATTCTGTCTCATCAGGCAATTTTAGGTGCTAAAGGCACTGGACTCTTGCTTGAAGACACACAGCAAGACACATACAGTATCTTTCATTAAAAGCATGCTGAAAGTCTTCCTGTACTAGCAATCTTCTCCTCTATGCAAAGAAATATCAGCAGTTTTCACTAATCAAAAAGAAAATAAAATTCAAGATCTTTTCATACAGTCAGTTTCCTTTCAGTATAGTATCTGAAGTGACTTTAATACAGTGCACAACAGGCAGCTATGTAAAATTCAACATTAAAAGGCCAATACATTAGCATAGCATGTCAGGAACCACTGCTGAGTACAAGATGTATTGTCACTGTGAAAGTGTGATAAAACTTTTCCCTCCAAGACTCAGAACACATTATAATCCATGCAAGTCACAGAGTTCTCCCTGCAAATTTTGAGTAGGCTGATATATTTGGTGAGACAAATTGGCAGGATGACGTCTTTGGAGATGGAAGCACCATGTTCCCAGCTGGACTCCAGGCTGGAATGCTTTCAGTGTTTCTCTTTCCTCAAAGAACCATTTTTGAGAGTGGTATAGCTGAACGTCCCCCAAAGCTCCATTGTCAAGAAGGCAAGGCATTAGCTAGAAACAATGAGCAAAATCCTGGCCTCGTTGATTAACAGCAGGAGTAAAATCCACTAACAAACTGACTTGCAAGCCAGCAAAGAATACATCTGTTCTGGTTGATTTCTGGACTCTTTCATAATAAGTATTTTTCAGAGCACTATAAAAAACATTACTGACCAACAGGCTTTCTTAATTAATAAAACCAAGCAAATTTGGCATCCCAGTTTTGTCTTCTTTAAGGGAAAACCATATCCATTTCACTGAGCCCAACAACAGAAAGTCTAGAAAGTGTGAATCAACTCTCACTATAATGCAGAAAACCTTTTTAAAAGTTGTTAATTGACATTTCTGAGCTTTGTCCATTAAATTATTCATGACACCAACAGTATACAAGGCACATAAAAGACTAATCCACTTACCGGCTTGATTCATTGGAGCTTAACCAACAGGAAAAATATGATTAAAACATCTAATTGGTACAGACAGTTGTGCTATATGATTGGTTTGTGAAAACCAGCATGTACTCCTGGATGCTTACGCATCAGAATAGGTATTAGCATTCGGCCACAACACACAATAAACCAATCGACCATCCAGTTGGATCCTTCTTAAAAACAGTGGAGGATGACCTTGTCATGCCTTCCTTCAACTCACTTGTTCTTTGAAGAATTTGTTGAAGAAAAATTGTATTGAAAACTGTGCATACACATTATGACTATAATATTTATAATACATATTGATATAATCAAATTGAGTGCAATTTGATGCTGATCCTGCTTGTAGTTACTTGTATTCTTCTGAGTAGTCTTGTCATTCATGAACTGTGTAATTACCAGTCTTTTGTAGACCTTTTCCACTGCTGTCTTGAGCTTATAAGAAATTTTATTCCAATCTCTGCAAATGAAAAATTATTTCATCTGAGACCTAAACATATTTCAAGAAGATGAATAGGTGATATGTTATCTCTGAACACAACATTTGGATCCCTTTCTATTTTATTTGGCATCATTTAAAGACTTCTCTATTGGGTACATAACTTTGTTTTTAATATTAGTGTAATATTAGCAAGAATATGTTCATCATCCTGATGCAGTAGTACCCCCAGCGAAGCTCTGGAAACATTCTGTCAAGGATGCCCAGGAATCTCTATTGACATATGTCAGACTAACGTATTTGGATGCCAACAGTCAACATGTCAGCCTTGCAATGCTTTTAAGCTTTACAAAGCATAAACTGTTTTTTTTTTTATTTTGAGACTTTGGATGTTGTTTTGAAGTACAGATTCTCATGTAGGACTATTTTCTGAGAGATAAGACCTTCTGGTTAAATTGCCTAGGTCCTGACAGAAAACACTGTTAAACTTGAGAAGTTCTGAGTCATGAAACCAATCACTCTTTAAACTGCACAGGAAACATGTGAATCTTCACCTTTATTTTTCCTGAACTCATTTTGCTGTTTACATCTGAGAAGTTTATAGGTTCAGATGAGTACCTTTTAAAGGATTCAGAACCTCCTGTGTGCACTTCTCATTTGAATCTGTCATCCCACTGTATTCTGTGAAATCACATAATTTCTTTCTCTTAATATACCACAAAGTTCACATTATAAAATAATACCTCTTTGTCTCTTTTTCCTCACCAAGTCCCTCTCAATTCACAAATGACAGTACTATTATTCTTTTTTTTCTGCATCTAGAGAACTTCCGTTCTTTCAAATATCCTTGCCTTCACTACCAAAAGAGTATGGAGAAAATAAATTCCACCTGGCTTACAAATCCTCCTTTTGTTTCACCATTATGCTCATAAATATTTATGAATAAGACTGTTTCTTTTCCCTAGGGCAAAGAATATGTGAAAAACACGCAAAAAAAACCCTTAAAGATACACGAGTTGGAAAATTGTATATGGACAGTTTTCTGAATTAATCATGCTTTCCAATGTCAACATTATTGTTTCAAACAGACCAAATGCAGTTCTGTTGTGTTCACACAACCACTGAAATCCCTGGCCGCTGACACTCCAGGGAAGATTTTCACTCATTGACCCTAACAATAATCCATAAAAAAAGGCAAGATGCTCTCCTTTGTATGACTCTCTGACCCTGACAAACTTATTAATATGCATCCAGCTTTTTATCAAACTACTATCCAGCTGTAAACTTCATCAGGCAGTTGAATCTGCAGGAGATGGAGCATAATGACCCCATTTTCTTTGACAAGTAAAACTAGTAGTCAAAGGGATATATAACAAATAGTAGCACCTTACATTTGCCATCATGTTTCCACTACTGTCACGCCTGATATGAAAATGGACTGATTTATATCTTTGTGATAGTGATTTTTTTGATATAAGTGAATGGGTTTTTTTCTAGGCATTTGAGCAGGAAATACTACAGAGTCACTATTAATTCCGATATACTAAAGGAGAAGTAACTCATTTCAATAAGAATGTGAAAATACATTCTTTCTAGTAGTAGTGTAACAATAACGAGACACACGTACCACCTCACCAAGGTCTCGGCCAACAGCTTAATCCCCTTCCCCACTATACCATGAACAGAACAAACGCTGACATTTTCTTCAAGGAACTGATCATGAAATCCACTCTTGAAATAACTTCTCGGTACATTTCCAGAACCATACAAAAACAAAGCTGTGTGTGTTATGTTCATTGTAGTTGCAACTGCAAAAAATGTGAGGAAGGATGAAATTTTGAGCTGAAAATAACCAACAGCAGAATTCCTGCTGATTTCCTGGGAGCCAGAACTTCACAATCACCCTCTAAATATGTAATCTATGGTCACAATAAAAGAGCAGGATGTTTAAGTAATGGGATTCTTAAAATTATTGCCACAAAAATAGAGACTGGCCATGTATTACCATGACCAGCTGTCTTTCAGAAAAATTATGTAGCGAGATCGACGTGAAGTCTTAACTGATGCCCTAATTTGGTAGTAGTACAAGAACTGAAACATCCTTCAAAGTTCCCTCAGCAAAAACAATTCTGTTTCCCCCTTGGCTAAAGGGCCTCCTACCATTTTACTGTAAAGTGGATCAGTTAAGACAAACTTTCTTTTTAAACTCAGAGAGGTGCCTTTGGCCTTTGTGAGAAGAAAAAAATATTTTAACTTGAAGAAAGAGAATGAATGTCAATGACTTGCCATCTGATGGTGATCCATATCTATTGATACAGATTTATTACCAAATCTGAAAAAAAAGAGATAAATTTGTATCATTTTGTTGATAATTGTATTTTTAGGATATGTGTATTAATAAACATCTATTTTTTTTACTAGTGTTCACTGTCAAACTCTTTAAAAATGCCATCTGAAAAAAGTAGTCTGAGTCTTTATTCAATATCACTTTCTTTGTGTATCACATTATCCATGCTGGACAATGGAAAGCATCTAAAAAATGCTGGGTTTATAAGTCTGAAATGAGAGGAATTACAGGCAACATAAACAAATGTGAATCTCTGACACATATTAAAATTTTTGTAATTACACAGCAGGTAAGATGTGGATAATATACCACATCTATCACAGTAAATTATTGTTATTATTGTTATTATCACAGGATAATAATAATTATTATCAAAGGAATGTCATATCCCTTAAAGGTGATACAACATAAAATACACACTATACAATAAAAAAGATCAATCAAAAAATATGAATCATCTTTATTTTGTGTTGCTAAATACTCTGCTGTCACCAGCACCTACAGTTGAGTGTCACCACTTTCAGGACATTACTACAGGTCTTTATAATATAATACTAGCAATGCTTCCTGCAGAAATGTAAACACCATAACCTACCATGTGCCATGTGGCAAATGTGTATCTGTGGCAAATGGCATAAAGCAAGACTGACCTTTTGCTCCATGTATGAGGGAGCTTGATGAGGGCATTTTTAGCCACTACATCACCATGGCAAGTGAACTGCTTAGGTAATGTCTACAATGAGAAGTCTACACACTTCAGTGCTTTCCTTTAGCTAAGGAAGCATATGCTTTCAGAGGCAAATACAAAACTTGAGCCAAACAGAGTGCAATTCAGATGGTTTCCCCATCATGTTCAACTGTTCAAATGTGACCTAATTCATCAGCGGTATTATTAGTTTTATGTAGGCTTAAAAATTAATTTAAAAACCTGTGCTTAAGCTATACTAGGAGGTAAGCCATCAATTCTTGCAGTCTTAGAAGAACAATATTCTTGGACAGATCACAGAAAAGGAAACATTTGTTTCATTAGTTCCTGCAAGCACATCGTATTGAATTGAAGGCCCAAATTGTACCCATGTAAAAAATGTTTTACCGACCAATGTTTCTTTGGCACATTTATAATCCATTGCTGAAAAATGAATGTCACATATGTTATAAAATCTTCCTAGATTCAGAATTCAGAATTGCCATGTAAATGGCAATTCAGAATGGCCATGTAAAAATTTTTTAAAAAATCACCTCATCCACAGGTTAGTCGTTCCTGCAACTGAGTTTACAGTACCTAAATTAGTTGAAGCAAACTATGTATTTCAGGTAGCTCAGTGTAGGCTGCAATGCAGCTGTGGAAGCAGGAAGATGTAAATGGCTAGTTAGACCATGCTGTGCTCTATGCTTTAACACCTACCCATCTGGCATCAAGAAAGCTAACTAGCTGTAAACTAGATTGGGTATGCCCCAATTTAGCTCATTTTACATTTGCACTAAGTCCATCTGATAACTGCACTGACACTATACGTCATCTGAAAGTGAGCATAAAGTCTCTCTGTTCCCTTGATGAACAATTTTTATCAGTGGCTATCTCCTGCTGGGAAACAAGATGAAATCTTATCACAAATTCCCACCATCCAAGGGGTGGGGAAAAATCGGTACGCTCAAATACGTGGACATAAAAAATAAACAGTGGAAGAGCAGGGTCTAGAGTGCTATAAGGGAGTTTCAGTGTGAACAGGAATTAGGCTCTTTAAGGTCATGTCTACATAGATCATTTAAAACAGAATTAACATTGCCATTTACTGAGCTGGCAGGACATGAGGCAACTTTTGATCAGGTGCCAATGTAAAGAAAGATGCACAAAAATCTCAAAACACTAATGTGATCTCAGCCTCTGGAATGACTACTGTTTTTTCTTTGTTCTGCCTTCTTATGATGGACTGAAGGAATTAAATGCTTCAAGGAATCCAAGTGTCATTTGTCAATGAGATTCTTGGAGCAAGGCAAAAATTCAAATATTCCCATATCTTAACCGTAGACAGCATACTAAAAGCGTGTAGCAAATGATCTCTTCTTTGTTAACAACTTGTACACACATAGTCTCGGAGCTAATCCAGAAGTCTGTAATGGAAGCAGATAGCGAGCCAACAGAAACATACAGCAATATAACACAAATGTGTACAACTGTATGATAGCACAATATTCAGTATTAACTTAGCAAACTATGAGTTACAAATCCCACTGTTCTGATCTTCTCTGTTCTACACCATCAAGTAGGAGTGTTAAAATAGAATGGGCCTGACTGACACCAATGAAAGCCACCATTATATACACTGGGTCTACTGCTATGCTGTCTTTTAGGTAACTTCTAATACACACAACTGATTGTTTAAAACACATCTTTACATAACAAGGTTTATGGTTTACTTGTAATATAAAGTATATAATGATATATATTAAACACGTATGTTATATGAGCTTTGTTGATGTTCTAGACTGCAGACTCACTAGCTCGAACATTTTAATTTTTGCATTTCGATTCTGAGGATTAGTTCTAGGGCTTCTTGTTCCTCCCATTACATATCAGTCTTGCCAAAATTGTTACACAAGCAGCCATGCCTCAGAGGCAGACAAAGTTCTACCCTGTAGGCCTTGAACACATTATTTTCTCTTGTATGTCATTCTTCAGTCTGTATGTAGGAATAAAAAGAAAAATAAAATTGTGATGTCACCTTCTAGGAGCTAGACTGGGTTTTGCAAACTTCTCCCTGCCTTCCCCCCTCCCAAAGTTCCACAAACTGTATTCTCCTAGGTTTAGGCAGGAATAATGAAAAATAAAACAAAGCTTTAAAGCTTTGGAGGCAATGTGAAGAAGATGGAGGTTATTGCATACTCCAAAGCTTGCACACTAGATAGATAGATCTTTTTCTGCTGGGTAATGACGTTTCTTCTCTGAGACTTGGAGTTTTGAATGTAATCCAAGCTCCCAATGTGATCTTGTGTGTCTGTGGTCTAACTCTGCAGTTTCGCTTGCAGGGTAAAGAGAAAGATTAAAGGACTAAAACTGTCAAACATAAGAAAAAAATACCTACAGTTCTCGGTGACAATCCCAATATTCAAGAGCTGAGATCATCACATCATGTTCTAATGGGAAAGATACCACTTACCCCTACAGTGGTTGGACTGCAAGACAAGGGCTGGTAGAGCAAAGTATCCCCCACTGTAAGAGAAGATCAGGTTCATGATCATCTGAGGAACGTGAATATACATAAGTCTATGGGACCGGACAAGATGCATCCCAGAGTCCTGATGGAATTGGCTGATGTATTTGCCAAGCCACTCTACATGATATTTGAAAAGTCATGGCAGTCAGGTGAACTGACTGGAAAAAGGGAAAGATTGCACCCATTGTTATAAAAGGTAGAAAGGTGGACTACTGACCTGTCAGCCTCACCTCTGTGCCTGAAGATCATGGAACAGATCCTCATTGAAGCTACACTAAGGCACATGGAGGACAGGGAGGTGATTTGAGACAGCCAGCATTGCTTCACCAAGGGCAAGTCCTGCCTGACTAACCTAGTGGCCTTCTATGGTGGAGTGACTACATCAGTGGACAAGGGAAGAGCTATGGATGTCATCTATCTGGAACTCTCTAAGGCCTTTGACACAGTCCCTCACAACGTGCTTCTCTCTAAATTGGGGAGGTATGGATTTGATGGGTGGACTGTTCAGTGGATGAGGAATTGGTTCGATGGTTGCATCCAGAGAGTAGTGGCTAATGGCTCAATGTCCAGACAGAGGCTGGTAATGAGTGGTGTCCCTCAGCGGTTTGTATTGGGACTGGTACTGTTTAATCTTCTTCAGTGACATAGACAGTGGCATCAAGTGCACCCTTA
>RSEF01000001.1:89287684-89334038 GCA_003993805.1 Himantopus leucocephalus | reverse complement strand
TGGGGTCCCCAACATCCCCAGTGGCCGATTTGACCTAAACCACGACACACACATAAAATTGAGTTAAAAGGCTTAAAAGATCATGTAGGATTGCAAAATCATGAAGTACTCAAACTAAGGGACTGACAGAATTTTGGGTCACCTTTTGTATATCCATTGAGATCATGAGATTAAAGATCCTATTGTGTTTTTTTTTCTCCAGGGGAACCTCTGTCTCATTGAGTACACAGGGTGTACAGACTTCAGTTAATGAACAGGCACAGAGCATCTATAACAGGGGTTTTTTTCAGTATGTGATTTCATGCCCTGTTTATTGCAGACTGTTGGATCTATGATGTAAAAACAGAGTTGCTCATTTCTCTCTGGCTTTTTGTTTAATATTCATGTCTACAGTTTACGAATGCTTCACAAATATTTGTGGTATTATTTTCACAAGACAATCGCAGGGAACACAGTATTATCTGTAGAGAACAGAAGCACAAAGATCTGAAATTCAAAAGTATTCACTGACTGCATGGCTCAGATCTGGCATGCCCAGGAATAGATCTTTTCAGAACATACAAAATTACCTATTGCGTAATGTACTCAAAGCACAGGCCCCATACATGTCAAATTTGGTCCTGAGCTTTAGGCATTTCTATAAATCAGGCCTAAGGCAGACACCTAGAAAATGGAGAATATGCTTACTGATCATCTGGGAAAGACAGATTTAAGTCAGCTGTCTGTTATTACATGGGAAGTAGAGTCTAGAAGAGAATCCTTCAAGTCAGTATCTGATAGCCATGAAGACATTTTTTCTCTTACACTGTGTTCCTTGCCTTGACTCCCTTTGCCTTGGACTTCTGCTATAGCTAAAGTTTCCTTCATTATACCGAAAAAAATGGGATCTTGTGTATAAATAACTCTTCGACTATGTAATTAAAGATGATATTATGACTATGCATGTGATGGCCAAATTAAGGTTGCATAAATAATTCTAGTTTGGGCTTCTCATAAATGTTAACATTTGACTGTATGACCATAATGCATAATTCTCATGTAATGTTTTATTTCTTCTTAACTTTTTAAGAAATGAACTGGAAAAGAAGTATTGTATTCTGGCAGCATGTGAAATGTCAGCAGGATTGGAATTTAGATCCACTGTACTGCTCTGTCCTTCATAAACTAACAGAGTAACGGATTGCAGGATGACTAACCATTGTCTAGGTGGACCAGAACACACAGAAATAATACATTTTTCTACCAAAGTAACAAGATGATGCCTGGTAATTCCCGATTCTTCTCAGGACTGAATTCTGCAGTTTGCTCTTTCCAGGCCCAGTCTCTTTGCCTTCTCCTGGGATTTTTTTATCCCAGACTTGATTTCCTTGTATGGCTACTGAAATACCCAGCTGATATTCACTGGATAGTTGTCCAGCTCTTCTTTCTTCCCTCACTCTTGCTTGTCTACATGCAGCAGACTGGGAATATCTAAGCCCAGCTTTCCTGCTAAGCACTTTAGTTGTTAGCATCAGGCAGTTCCAGTTTCAAGTTGATGAGAATAGCTGCCTATCAATTTCTTCTTCTTCTGTGCTCAGACCTCACCAATATCTCCTAGTGTCTCTACCCTTCCCGTAAAAGGCCAGTTCAATTCTACTCCCTCCTCCAAGCTCTCACAACTTAACCCCTGTTTTTCTCCTCCCCATGTATTAAAACACCCTCCTTCCTTCTCCCCGCTTTTCCTTGCTAAAGGGACAAAATATTTTGGAGTGTCTCTCCAGATAGCTGAACCTGACCTGTATGACTAGCACAAAGCAATCCTGGCAAATGAAAGAATCTGGCCACTAGTTTTCTTTCCAGTGCATCTCTCTTTTCCCACAAGATCTGTAAATAGATCATCTTAAGGTGGGGTGGTTTTTTTCCCCTATGCATTTTGATCAGCTGCTTTCTTGTTTTACTACAGTTCAGCGCTATTTTGGTTTATCTGTTTTCAGACATGTACAGAACACTTATTATGCTGTGAAGTGGATTATATAAGGAATAAAAATACATTTTCAATTAGATATAATCAAGGTTTGATTTCTGCTTCATGCTGTAAGTTTGAGCACAGATGATTCCATCAGTCCTTCTGGTCCCTACCCTGTATCACTTTACTGCAAAGAGAATATGATTTTACATGCTGAATAATAGTGTGTTAAATTAGAGGCAGTGGAATGTTTTGCCATTATGGGATTATATTATATGGGTTTATATGGAGGTGCAAAGAACTCCCACACACAAAGCCTGGTGATTAATTGGGTATTGTGGGTGCTTCATGTTTTTAATTTAGGCTTTTAGAGATTAGTAAGCCCTGCTGCCTTGTGGTAAATAATTTTTCTTCATCACAAAATAGTAAGTATTTCTAGCTTTTCAGCCTATATACTGCTTAATTATGGTTTCATTTGAGAATTAAAAAAAAAGTAATGTTGGGTTCTGTAACTGGGAGCGTTAGCCATTGCATTTAGAACAATTTTCAACACAATTGAGCTGCATAAATCTCCTTACCTGATTTTTTTTTAATTTTATTTTTAGGTGAATGTGAAGTTATTCAACTGTTTTGAAACGCTGTATGTTGTTAAATGGCTACATTTCAGTGGGCTTGCTTTATGAACTCAGTTTCTTTCCAACAGCAAAAGTCTATGAACAGCTGGTTCTCAGCAACAGGAAGGCCTTTTGGAGAAAGCTGGGGGCTGAGAACAGAAAGCAATGTCAAAGGTACTCCACATTTTCCTCTCCTCCAGGGGACCAGCCAACTCATCCTACAAATTGCGCAGCAGAGTGAGAAAGTGTACTGATTCACTGTACATCCTGGGCAGTCTTGGCCAGAGCAGGTTCTGTAGGACCCCACCCCTTTCCTTATTCATGGTAACATTTCATTCGCTTTTTGGTTGCCTTTCCACATTAAGCAGATGTTTTTATTAAGCTCTCCAGGGTGACACACAGGTCATTTTCTTGGGTGGTTACTGTTAATTCAAAATGCAACAATGTGTATTAGTAATATCCTTCCAACACACCTTGTTTTGTATTTTCCATCATGAACTTCCTCTGCCATTGTACTGCGTAATTGCCTAGTTTTTTCTTGACTAACTTAAATAACCGCTCAGTTAAATAATTGTTACTTGTTAAAAAAATAGTTCCATGGCAGATCTCACCATCATGCTGATTAAGCCCTTTTCCAGAACATTAATGAATATAGTGAAGTTCTGTTAGCCTTACAGTGTTCTGCTGCTAACCACTGCCATATTGACAATTGATCATTTTATTCTATTCTGTTCTATTCTACACCTCCCACCACCTCCCACAACTTCTTAGTTTCCTCACTAGCCTCTTGTGAGGCATACTGTCAAAAGTGCTTTAAAAATCCAAATAATTTATGTTAGTGAAACAATTCTTGTTCCTCGTCCAGCTGAATTCTCTCAAATGTTCTCTGAAAACTCTCAAAATGTACTAATTCAGAAAAAGAGTCAGGAATGCTGGTAAATTGTCATTGATATATTTGTTTTCAGTAGTTGGCAATAATTGTATTGATGCTATGTCTGGCCCTAAGCCATTTTATTCATGTCAGAACAATTAGTAGTGTCAATTGTTACTCTGGGATTCCAATGAACTCTACATAGTTTCTGGTACCAAAGGGAGGCAAAAAGCTTTCATTGTACACTTGGTCTGTCTGGGAACTGTGTGTTCAGAAGTTCTGGGTAGTACTAGCAATGGAGGTGTTGGGCTAGAGGTCAAAGAGCACTTTTAGAAACTGGATGAGGTCAAAACTCTGTGTGAAGTGGGTCCCATCACATCCCACAGTATCTGCCTTCCTGCTACCAGAAAGCTTTAATTGATTCCATGGAAATCCTCTCACAGCTGACCTAACCTCTTCGCTGCCAGTTTTATATATCTGGGGGACAGGAAATATTTTTGGCAAGAAGACAGAGAACATGCTGAAGGTAGTAGAGAGAAAGCACAACCACAAAGGGCTGCAATTATTTTATTGGAGTTTGTAAATTGACTGGGGGCGGAGGGGAAGTAACCTGATTCTGCAAAAGATAAGATGCTAGGTAAGGTTGATGGTATGATCTTTATTGCTAAGAGATATAGTAATCTTTATGAAGAATGCCTCTTACTGTCTACAGGATTAAGTTCCATTCAGCCTTTCAGCTTCCAGTATTATTGAATTGACATTGCACATCTCACCTCAAGGATCTGGCCTGGAATATCAGCATCATATCAAAGCGATCTGAAGAAACAGTCAGAGTTCTTTCTCTTAAAATTTCATTACAACTCCTCAGTATGCACATTTGCTCAATAAGCTTTCCTAGCTGCACCAAATACATACATTCTAAGCAAACCTCAAAAGGGAATAACTTAATGTCATGGAAATAATTACCAGCAAGACATGTTACGCTTCCTGCCAATTCACAAGAACCCTTTTTTTCCAAAATGTGAATGTTACATTGCTGCTTAATAGAGTCTAAACTTCAAAAGAAACAGTGAAACTCTCTTTTATCTTGGCAGAGATGAACAGCAGCACTGCCATACTCCCAAGCTACAATCTAGAAATACTTTAAACTGAAGTGTATGATCCAAACACCGTTAAAAACTGTAAGGTGAAAATTGGCTAGACTGGGAACCTCTTTTCATATACCCGTAGTTTTGGTGATATCAGGAAACACCTGCTCTCACATTTCATATGTTTGCAGTTCATATTAAGTAAATTTCCCTGCAGATGGAAAATTATCTTTTATTTAATGTAAATTTTGATGATACACTAGTCAAGTTTCATCTCTCTTGGTTTCATCTATCACATCACTGAATGGCTCGTGGAAGCAGTTTAAAATGAGTGGGTTAAAGCCTGGCCTCTCTTATCTTAAGGGGAGTTGCACCATCAATTTCTTTTGAAACAGTACTTATCAAGGGATCAGACTTTGAGTGATTCTTCTGCAGTGATGTCAAGCCGGAGCAATGCCAGTGAAGTTCTTAACATAATGCCAAAGCAAAGAAAATGAAAACCACTGCAAAGCACAGCTGTTGACTCAGTGGCATTTCTTTTTTTGACTAAGGCATCTGTAGCTTTGTCAATAAAAAGCAGGATAAATTAGCATTTGTTGAAATATTTCTTACCCTATGTTACACATTGCTGGCACAGAAACCAAAGTGCCACTAGTTCTTACAGCTAGGCAGTTTAAAAACAGCTTGGGAACATCTATGCCATGCTGCAAGCAATGGCTACGATGGATTGTTGAATGTCTTTTACCTCTTTTATTCTTGTTTTAACATAGACTTATTTCATACAACGTGTGGCCCACAGATGGCACCTGAAAGTACAGTATCTGTTCCAAAAGAAATTCCAGGCTCTTTTTTTTTCCTCATCCTCTTCCAAGAGAAAAAAGCACACATACTTTTTGTGTGTTACGGCCTTATATAGGACACCACCCACAACCTCACCCTTTTTTCCCCTTCCATGGATAATCTTTTCATAGGGTGGAGAGGGGATGTGATGGGATGGGAAAAAAAGAGTTGCTTTCATGTTTTCTAGCAATGATTTTGTCTACAACTATTTCCTTCTTGACTTCTTACTCACTGTTTATGAAATTTCCCTGTACTTTAACAGTACTATTGTTGCCACAGCTGCACTGATTATATTTTCCTAACTTCTCTCGTTTTGGGGCTTGGAATCAGTGTGGTTTGTTTTCATACATGGTAACTTGGAACAGCCTATAATAACATTACACAAAGCCTTGATAATATAATTGTAATGTGCATACACACTACTTTGTCTGCTTTTTTGTCTCCATGATCAAATACTTAATTTGTTGGGGATTTTTTTAATACTCTGTCTACAACAAAAAGTAAAGTGCTGATTCCAGATCTACAAAATGTAGATCTTTAATAAGCATATTAATAAAGGGTCAGTGAATGTTTTAAGTATTTCATTGCACAGCCATGTATCTCCATGTGCTTTGGGGTTTTTTTAACCTGCTGTATCCATTCTCCTCTTTAAAATAAAAGAAAAATACCTAGAAAACCATTCAAAATGTGTAACATATTTTGATTAGTTTTATTTTAGGTTATCAAAAATCCTGTGCCTTTCTCGGCTGATACTCAAAATAAAGATTTGGTTTTTATTTTTGCTAAAGCCTGTATGAGCAGTTTTGCAAGGCAAAGGATCCTGACAGTGGAAGGTTCATACCCACTCTGCTGAAGTTCACCCTTTGAACTTCAGGGCAAGTCCCCCTTTGCTGGAACACTATTCAGTATTATTGGTGTCCTTAAATAGGAAGGATGTATGTTAAATATGTCAGTTTAAAAAGTCCTTAATTTTCTGGATTATCACCTGGGGACATTTACATTTTTGTAAGAAACAGCTACTGCAATCAGCAGTTCCCCAGCATAAAAATATGGGTTATGGGACATTCATGTAGACATATTAGGTAATGCAACAGGACTGTCTCACATTTAGATTGCATCAGATACCTGTGCAAGTCTTAACACACTGTATACTTTCCATTGTTTCCAGGGCTGATTAGTGCTGACAAAAGATGGCTCACTGACAGTCAGGAACACAAAAAATCCCTTAAGCTGCAAAACCCAGACAAGATGAAATGTGGAAGTCAGAACATCACCCTCCCGTCCTGCTTTGCTGCACAGATACTCTCAGAGAGTTTTAAGGTGTTGTGGCAGCGCATGAGTGATAGTGCACACGTTCTGGGTTGCCTTGCTGCAAGCCAGCCGCTGAGAGAGGCACTCTGCAACAAAAATCTTGAGCAAGCTGGGCAGGGCCCTTGTTGACTTCAAGTGAAACAGAAGAAAATATCTTCTAATGTTGTCCTCCATTACAAAGTTATTGTAGAGACCTGTACACTAACGTCAAAGAGAAAAGTAAGGAACTGGACACTAATGGTATTCCATTGTTACCACGGAATCAACCAGTCTCAAATAGCTTAGAAGCAAAGCAGACTCTTGGGTTTTTTTTAATTATTCCATTAATTATTCCATTCCTCATGTTATACATAATCCATCCCAATTACAATATTTTTCCTAGCATGTGGGATATTAATAAGGTAGTTATAAAATTCAGAGTCAATGAACAGCCTTGGCTGTTCGCTTGGCACTGTTTGCTTTTATAGATGTTCCCTATAGGACAACTTCTAATGAACGAGAATTGCAGCATTCATGGTTTCTTTTTCTTGTATCACTGCATATCTTTAACTGATAAGAAGCAGGAGGCAGCATGCTCAGATTCCTAATATATTAAAGAAGGAAGTGAATTTAAAATCCAGAAATTGAGTTTTTTTGCAGCTCCCTAGTAATTGCTTTTTGGCAAATTGTGTTTGAAAGGAGAGCCAAAAACCATTTAGAACCAAGCCTGGGAACCAGATTATATGTTTCAACGTTAATCAAATGCTTTCATGCATTGTCTAGCAGATGCAGAAAAAACTTAACACAATTAAAAAGCGGGATTGTCTGCACAGGCCATGATAGATATTTCTCTCAAATAAGTAGATGGTTAAAAAAAAAGGGTCTGATGTTGACAGAAAGCGTTTACACCAGACAAATTAGAGAGGTCATCAGTCAAGACTGTTTAATAGTAGTCAAAATAGTACCCTTGCAATAAACTGGCAAATTGAACAAAAGTTTATCTTTTGTTGTAAGCATACAAGCTATATATGCCTAAGGGAATCTGTTGTAACTTGCATATGCTTAAATCTGTTTCAGATAATATTTTCATTTTATTTGATGATGAGTTTTCTATTTTTCTTCTTTTCACAGATTAGCTTGCCTCTTACCTTATCAAACATGTTTGTAAGCTACCAGATGCAGGTCTGAAAAGAAAGCCTTGCTGGTGAATGCAAGCTAAGGCCAAATGATAAACGTCTTGTGAAATTGGTGCAATTTTAAGGTATACCTTATAAAAAGTTGCTCAATTTTTATTGAAGTCAAAAGCTTTCTCTTAATATGACATCAAAATTTTCAACTCTCCTTTGAATGCACTACTATTTTTACTGCAGTAGAAAAAATCCTGAGAGCCACATGCATATGACACTTGTAATTTGAGTATCAACCAATTGTCATGAGGTTAGAGCATAGCCTCAGTTCTCCTATGAGCGCTGAGCAATTTATTTCCATATTTTGATCTCATGTTGATCTCTATTTTTGCCAGCACCCATGCTTCCTGGTTTCATCTAATGTTAGAAGCAGAAATACTGAAACATCTCAGAGGAAATAATACAGATTTGTTTGGAAATATTACTACAATTATTTTTTTCCTAAAATTTCCAAACTGCATGCTTAAGAAATACGGGAAATGCTTAAGTACTTTTCTGAGCTTAAACTACCAAACTCTCTGATACTGATCAATAGGAATAATACAAGAGATTTCACCCAGTAGAGATATTTTTGCAAAGGTTAATATTTAGGTCAAGGGGCACGAAGATCTCATTCCTGTTTCTTCCTCTTCTGATGTGCTGAAGAGAAAACCATGTGACCTCTCTAGGCTATGTTCTATAACCCAGATGTTGAGAAGTCAGGGGAACTATTGCAAAATAAGGTATGGGTCAGTGTGAGTAAAAGGGCATCAGGAAGTTTCTCTTTACCACCACATTTTTAAAGGCATTCCAGTGCTTTGATTCAGTGGAAGTTAGGTACCTTGGTCCCTTTTGTACTCCTCAGCCTGTCTCTCTGAATTTTTGGGTAATTACACCACTTAAAAGAAAACACTGATATCTTAGACTTTGGGGCTACAAACATTTGTGCATGTGCTCAGCTTCAAGCACATTAATTGATTAATTTATGTTACCTGATATTTACAGGTCAGGAGTCTTATTTTCCCAAAATCAAATAATATTTAAGGGATGGGGGGGGGAGTTATGGATTAATTTGCAACCTTCTTAAAGTGTGATGTCATCCTCACACACAGAAGCAACATCATTTGGTGTAGCTCTTATGAACTGGGTTCAAAATTGAATTCAAAGGTTCTACATAAAAAGATAACAACTGCTATTCCATGCTTCTGCTTGATGTTAAGCAATTACGTGTATCAGTTTATAACTGTAACAGGTCACTTAATGAGGAATACCCTGCTTGGTAATCAGCCTAAAAGGAATATCCTTCATATTTGTCTCTTTTGATAACTGAATATATTAAAATATTTACCACGTGATAACAGGATTGCCAGTTTTAGAATGAAAATGGCTACTACAAGGCAAGGAAAAAATGTCTTTTTTTAATCTATATTAGTGCTGAGTCAGTCTAATCTATGGCACAAGATGTCTCTTATGCTCATATAAATGACTTGGGTAGCAAAATATCCTCCCCCTCACTTAACAAATATCTATCAACAAGAACAAAAAAAGGTTACCTGATATGTCATTTGAAGATCAAGTAAAGGTGTTCCAAGTATATTGTTTTTTTCCACTGAAAATGGATTCTGAGTTACTAGATCATTATCTCCTCCTATGTTGTTTTGGCACTCTATCCAATATTAAATGTACATTTTGTTTTTTTCCAGAAAATACATTAATAAATTTTAAATCTCTTTTCTTTATAGCTGTAAAAAATTACACAATTAGGCTTTGTAAAACAGTGAGCTAGTGCTTTGCATCTTTAGCACTTTATCTCTTCACCTGAAGATATCCTTAGGAAAGACAATTGTGCAGTCTACATTCCTGCAATTACTGTATATTATATTTAATTGGAAAGAAGCAATCTACTGCTTATTTAAAATAGACATAACACACTTGTCAGATTATTTTGAAGCACAGACACAGAGAGGTCATAATTTTTTTTGTAAATTGTAAAGTCGGAGAATGGCTTTTTCATTAAAATATGTGTTTAGTTTTCCTAGGAGGACTGTGAAATGTGGAAATTGCTAGGAAAAACTTTAGCTTTAAGAAACAGTCACAACAAACAACATGTCTTTTGCTTTGTAAAACATGGGAAAGCAGGTGACGTTCACACAACTTAGCAAAGAGGAATTAAAAATGGAACATCCCTCTGCAAGAGAGGATAATTGCATTTTGGAGAAGTTGGTGCAGGGAAAAGAAAGATCTGAACTGACTTCTTTGTGGGCTTTTGGGAGGATACTATAGCTACTCCTGGCTGCTTATGGTAAGCTTGACAGTCACCTTAATCAACGTTCCTTTGTATTTCACTATTCAGGCATCCAGGCTTCGTCAGGAGAATGTTATGACTCCTTTGCTCCATCATTACCATTTACCTTTGCCAGACTTTCCTCTATCAAACGACCTGTTTTTTATTTTACACTGAAGGAAGACAAAAGCCAGAGATGAGTCTAGTCACTAGAAATCTATCTTATTAATCTCTCGCTTGTTTGAACAGGAATCTGCTTTCCAATAATATTACCACTTGGTCTGTTTTTTTCATGTCACTTATCTTGCCTGTAGCAAAGAATAGACTAGAATTTAGACATACCACAGAGGTAGGTCTCTCAGAGCAGCTTGCAATACACTAAGTCACAAAACAATCTTGAGTGATTACTTTAGAGCACACTTCTTTTTGTAGAAAAGCATCATTTGTTTGTGCTGTAATTATGAAGTTTAGGCCTGTAGAGCCCACTGGTATTTTGATAACTATATTTTTTCCTTCTTTGTCCAAAACAACGTGGTTAATAGTTCCATCTTTCCTTCAGTGATGATAAAAGAGCACTGGGGTATCTAGGGTGGTCAGACAGGGTAGTGATTGTATTTTCATATGCCATCAATAAGCATTAGCTCTTTTTCTGGAAAAAGAAAGATGGTGAAAATTGGAGATGTTGAGAAAACTTAAATACTTTCATAGTACTGAAAGTCTCCTCAGACACACCCCACATTGAATATAAAAAACATATGGAGAGAGGCGATTACTCAGCCCAAACATTGCCAGACTATCTGCTACCTTGCAGAGGGCTAGCTCAACATCAATAAGCGAGGGCTTGGCTTTCTTCTTAAGTCATCAGTTGCTATTACACATGGACATGAATGTAACTTAGTAAATGGGCTTAACTATTTTTTTTCCTACCTGAAGAAATATATATGAAGAAGAATAAGTCTCTCTGAGAATTTATGGCACCTACCACAAATGGGTCTGACAAGAAGCACTGAGAGACCAGAACTCTTCCACACGCACATCCTTTCTACTCTATATCTGGTAGAGATGTCTCCTTGGCCGCATCAGACAAATGTAAGATGAAAGAAGACACAAGACTGTATCTCCTTCACTAATTATTTGTGTTCTAGTCTTACTGGCTACCCCAATGAAAGGATGACTTGCAGAGGAACCATGAACACAGGCCTTCTTCAGGTCCTGGCTGTTTTCCAGCCACGTGACTACCTCACAGACAGCCAGCATAGGTTGGCAAATTAATGTATTTCAGTATAGACAGGGGTCCCATGTGCTCTAGAGGACTTGCTTTGGACCTACCTAAGGCTGTGATTTCAGGTGGCAAATAACGAATAGGTGATTTTAGTTTGAGGAAGGAGATTATTCTCGTGAAGCAATGCAAGCAATGTAGTGCAGTGATTTCAGGGTTTTTTATTTTTAACTCCAGGTCTAGTCCAGGTATGCTTATAATACTGATGGAGCAGGATGATATCTGGGTAAGAGACTCATGTTTGTTTCCACATCTCCTGGCATGGATCAGGTATTCAAGAGTTTCTGTTCCAGCATTGTCAACACTGGCCTCATCTTCAAGGTTTTTTTAGTCCTTGTTTTCCTTTCATGTTGATTATGGAACACACTACTTGCTCTGTCTCAGCTCTGTGGGAGGAAGAGTGAAATCAGAACAATAAAGTCTGAAAGGATTGAGTAACAGAGACATAATGCTAGGATAGAATGAGGAGAAAAAGAGCAAAGTTGGATGCAAGAAACCTTCACAGTAGAAAGGTCTGTGGAATCACAGGAAAGGGCTTAAAAAATAAGTAAATTTGGAATTTTTAAAGACATAACAAATTATATTGTAATAATTAGCCTATGGAAAACAAGTCCGAATGGGGAAAACAAACCCCAATACAAAAACCAAAAAATCCACACTCTCTCCCCCTCNCCCCCCCCCCCCCCCCCCCCCCCCCAAAAAAAAGCAAGGAAAATAACACAGTGAGAGTAGGTTATTTATAGCTGTCATGCCATGTAAATCATGCTGCATATCTTAATTTGCATTTAATATTTAAGAAATAGTGCTAACTACTAACCCACAACAACATCCTCCTTTACTTGGGAGGGGTGGGTGTTGTATGGCCACTCATCACGTAAGATCTGAATACTTTCTGAACAGAATCAAAAGCAATAGTGAAATTCAGATATTTTCTGAAATTTGCTTCGAGTCCTAAGGTAACTTAAACCACTTTTTTTGTGTACAAATTTTACTTTTCCCACACAGCTTCTAAATTTAAGTGAGGAGAATAACATCCATTATAATAATAGAATCATAGAATGGTTAGAGTTGGAAGGGTCCTTAAAGATCATCTAGTTCCCCCCGCCCTGCCATGGGGAAGGACACCTTCCACTAGACCTCACCTCCTTTTTTGGTTGCAGATATTATTATTGTTCATTAGTTATTCTATTACAGCAGCTCTCTGATGGCCTTTTCTATGAGATATTTCATGAACACAGAGCCCTTGTCTTAAACAGCTTCCAATCACTGGATATTTGGACTAACCCCAACTAACAAGGAAATAAAACCACCACTTAAAACACTGATGAAATTCAGGGTAGGAGCACTGGTATAGAGTCATTATCAGATTTTGCCCCAAGCCCGCTCTCATATCTATGGTTACAGTTAAAGACTTTTAAATGATATAAATGTCCATAAAATAAAATCAGACAGAAGCTTTCTTCAAATGGAATTATGAACCATCCAATACTGAAATGTCTAGCATGTCTGTATCTTGACAAACCTTCTTTCATGATTGATGTGCAAAAAAAGAGCTTTAATGTTACTCAGAGCATCTTAAACAGGAGGGACATCAGAAAATAATAGTAGACTTGTTCATACTAGGGCAGAGTATATAAACCACAGTATCTCTGTGAGGAAATAGACTTCCTGTCTGCTGGTTTTTGTGTCTAATTAATTACAGATTTTTTGGCTACTAAAACAGTTTTCCAGAGCTACCAAGAAATAAAACTTAAGCAAGTCAAGTAAAGCCATGAATGGATAAGTACTGTGGTACTCTTTCACAGTAAACTTGGAAACCTCCATATGAAGGTAAGCCCAGCTCTTCTTGCATGGCTATTTTTCAGCCATGCTATTTCTAACAGCTCTTACTTGTCCAGAAAGACCACCTCTAAGCAAGTGTTTTCACTTTCATGTGCTCAAGAAAATGACTGTAATTCACCTTTTGATCTTGTAACTGGCTCCATTTCAAAAGAAATGTTTGTACCAAGCAGATGACAACGCAAGTGTCTCCCAAGCCACCTAGCTGCTAAAAAAGGCAGAAGGGATAGAAAGGGCAGAGAGAATGAATGGAGCAGAGTGTTGGGATCCACAGTACTGAAGACTGAGGTTCTGCCCCCACTTCATAAATTCCTGGCCAGGGCTCCATGACAGCAACTAGACTCAAGTTTACTGTCTTTAATTGACTGCCATCACATGGTAGGCTGTACTCTATGACTCCTACAAAGAGCTATGAAGGGTGAAATGTTGCCTGGTAGATCCACACAAGTTCCTGTGCACTTTTGACAGTGGGACTTTCACTGCACACCACATTCCCACAACACTTCTGTGCATATATTTTGATCCATAAGTAAGAAGGATCACTTAACTTACAGCAGAATTTTCTGCAAGCATGGTCCTCCTTGGAGCTTTGCCTGTGGCCCTCTAGGCACATTTGTCTTACAGATGAAGCTGGGGGTTATATGCAGAGATTTTCTGTGAAGAGGAAATGGCAGTGTTTCTTCATGGGAATGTGGGAAGCAGTGGGGTTTCCAAGAGGGCATGCTGTATACTTATAGCTGACATAAAGTGAAGGAAACAATTTACATACATTTTAATGGTACTATAAAACTTGGGAACTCTGCTTCCAATCCTGACCACCTTCTACTGGCAACTTACCTATTACATTTGTATAGACATAGAGTACTCATGCAACACACGGAAGCTCCCTTTTCTGGCTAACAAGTAACAACCTTCATTCCCTTCAAAATGTTTGAAATGCTTTTTGTACTGTTTTCCTTGTCCTCTCACCACGCAACAAGGACACCCTAAGGTTAGAAAAACCCGCTGAATAGGTCTCCAGAAGCTGATTACCACCATTGGCTGATGGGAGTATTTCTTACAGAAGGAAATGAAGCAGCAAACTGGCTCAGAAAACATCTGAACTGAGCAGTACCTTTTCCAGGAACTCACACAGAACTCAGAGCAAAAAGGCTTAAAATACTGGAAATGGCAGTAGAAAACCCAATCTTGGGAGATTCTCACCAAAGTTTCTGAAAGCAAGAGGCTTACCAATGAGATTGGACTTGGTTTTGCAGAGGGATGTGTGAAGTGAAACATACACAACGTCAGACAGGAGGCAGATTTTTTTTAATCCAAATGATATAATAACTATTTTGAGAGTTTATGCAAACTGGCAGGTCAGGGAGACACTTAGTGCTTATGTTAAGAAGTCAAAGGACGCTGTCATAAAGAAGGAAATGATAGCAAGGTCCTTTTCTTGATACGACTTGTTTCTAAGTCAGTTCCAGGACATCCTTGCAGACCTTGCTACAGCAGCACAGGGCTTTATTCTGTTACACAGTTTCACAAGGGGAAGTTACTACTGTTGCTCCTTAATGAATGTAATAACTAGCTACTTCTTAACTCTTCCATTTCCAAATCCAATTTCTTTAGAATAGGATGTGCTTTAGAATATGGCAATTTCTCACTCTTACAAGACTTTCATAACTGGCTAGAGAACAAGTTCTTAGATGAAGGTTTGCCTTGCTTGCTCTATTGATGGGCTGAGAACTTCCTCCCATCTCTAGCTCTCAGGTTTTGCAAATGGGAAAACTGTAAATAAATACTTTATCCTGAAATCTGGAATTTATCTATTCTGCATCCAGAGGACATCAACAGGAGAGTAGTCATAACAGTCAAGCTGCTAATTTCATTTTCAGATAGGAGTAAGTTGAGAAAGTTGGATGCGAAAACATAGGATTTTTAATATGCATGGTTAGTGCAAGAGTGAAATAAGATGAAAGATTCATCTTATTCATCTTAATAAACACAGGGAAAGCGACAAATAGTATTGTCATATTATTTTATTTTTGAGCCACAGGCCTGAAGGGTATTTTTAATGCAGAGGAACTAAATCATGCTTGTCCAATGTATTTTCCATATATATCGCTGTGCACATTTACATGTATTGAATCTTTCTGCAACATCTTTATGGCTGATAGCCAGTGGGGTTAATGGAATGTGTGAAATACCAGAGAAACTGTGTAGGTTGAATCCCTAAAACAAAAGCTAGAAAGCAGGGTCGTCCTCAAAGTTCAGTTTTTACTTAATCTACCGAGTCATTTGGTGACCTTGGACAAGAAATCTGACCTTCTGGCACTTTGGTGAGGCCAACTGTAAAGCAGTGTAAAACCAAACATGGAAGATTAATTGCTGCAAAAATAATTGAGGCAGGATATTGCCCCCTAAGCACTCCCTCTGCTCATCAGAAAAATCCTAGATAAGGCAGTACACTAATACGTGTTTGCTTGTGTCTGTAGTGATCAAACTTGGAAGAATAGTTATCCTTTGAAGGTATTTGCCAAGCTTTACTGAGCTACTTCCTCTCTCTGCAGTGTTTCTTTTGTAGACTTCTCCATTGCCAGATTGAGTTATAGGCTCAATGAAAAAGAAAGATATATATCTGCCACCAGGCCTTTCAATGATTCCAATTTTTCTAAGCTTGGGAATCAGAAAAGCTATTTCAGAAGAAGCTAATCACTAGGTTCTGAGCCTATTCTGAAAGCAAAATTTTGAGGTTTGAAGGGTCCTTCTGGGTTTACTTATTTTTTGGTTTTGTTTTTTAATGTCTGTGAAGGTGAGCCCAAGGCCAGACTGAGGATTGCATCAGTAAAATGGAAAGAGGAAGAGAAGAGAGAAAGAATGGCCTCAGCCCTAAAATAGCACTCTAAAGGGCGTTTTACTTGGAACTTACTTTCAGCTGACATCATTCAGGGTAAGAAAAAGATTTTAGTTCAAAAGTGTAAAACTAAAACAGAGCATTTAAGGTGGGATGTAACACTCAGATAAATTTGGTGTCTTGAAAAAAAAAATGAGGTTCCACCTGGACCACAAGTTTAATGGTTTTTTTCAACTTCAGAAACATTTGGTTTGTTTTGTTGTCTTTGACCCTGGGTAAGACAAGGGCAGCACACAATTCAAGACACACTTAGAAAAATAAAAGGAACTGAAGTGCAGCAGCAGCTACTGGGTTCTTTTATTCCTGGTGAGTCACAAATTTCAAGAAAATCCAGTTTAGAACAGTGGGTTTTTAACCAGGCTTCTGATAATCTCTGATGTCCAAAGCCAATGCCACTGGGAATTCTCTAGCAAAGCCAACAACAAGTTTTTTAGTATAATGTCTAGGAAAGAGACCATCCCCTGTTTGTCCAAAAGCAACAGTTTCATCAATGGAGCTCCTTCAGCCATGGCTTGTAAACCAAAGTAGGTTTTTATGCGTATTTTCACTAAGCAAGACAACATAGTAAGCCTAGGAGCCACGTAACTATGGTGGTGCTCTTCAGTAGGAAATAGGTTTGTCTGAATCAATACTTACAATGATGCACCTTAGGTCTACCCTGTGCTCAGAAAATTCAGTGACATTATTACGTTACCCAGACCAAGTAATCCCCTTTTTACACCAAATTGCCTGTCACAGATTCAGATTTTAGTGCATAAAATTGACAGCAAGAAACTTGCAGATGAAATTTCAGCTAAACTTCAAAAGTGAACATCCTTCCTCCAAATGCAGACATGGGTGGGGAAAACAATGTCAGCGTCGAGTACATAATGGGAAGAATATAAGTAGGATCTTGGGCCAAGTGATAAGATCACTCAGTGATAAGGAATAGGAGGATTTGTTACTTCTTCATTCCAGTTGTTTGTGTTTCTAATATGCTTTTATGCAATTGGAGATGTTTTTCAACCCTAAATAAGTCTCCATAGACTAACCCCAGCAGTGAAGGGATGCTAAAACAAGTGTTCTCAAAACAGTATCAAACATATTCCACAGTTCTTATTATAAAAAATAATGCTATCTCCAAAAGACTGGCTTCTTTAATTAAGATTACTTGTGTGGGTGAAGTGGTCCACTGGCAAGTGAGCAGATTGATGATCACCTAATCAGTTTCCCAATTCATAGTTTTAACAACTGTGCTACTTAAACTGTGTTTCATCTTTGTACTAACATTAAGTGGAAAAGAATGGTTGAGGGAAAAGGAAAAACAAGTCTTTTCATCAGGCAGGTTTGTACAGGCTTAGCTGTACAGGCTCTTCTGTTCTGGATTTAAGGCAGAAGAAAAAAACCTGAAACATAAAGCAGTGTGGATTGTATGGAAAATTTGACTCAGATCAAGTGCCTGGCCAACACCACAAAATGGACTGGAGACAAATCTGATAATTAGAAAAAGCAGTGAATAACAAAATATTTTTGACTCATGCCATATCAGGCAGACTCCAAAAATTCTCAGAGGCAACAAAACAGGATTTCATTCCCCACGGCTTACTACATTTTTGTGCTAGAGAAATGCCACTGCTTTCAGAGGCACTATAGTGGTGTAATACTGGAGTTGGAAATTAAGCCCAAGATCACCTTATTCTTCTATGGCAGTTCATTTTCACAGTAAACTCAAATTGCACAAATAACCAGGTGAACCAGGAGTGACCACACTTACATCAATTTTGTACAACTGACATAAACAAGATTAGAAACACTTCTATTGTATTAATCTGATTTACAGTGCCAGGGGTTTGTTTATGTTTTCTTTTTAGACTAACTGGCCAGGGTAAAGACATATGCTGACCAGTCCACAGAAAGGGTGGGATAAACATCATGACCATCACACAAGAGATACCATATAGGGGTAAGTATGCCTGATGCCTGTTTTTCACCTACTGCTGCTGCTGCCACAGCCAAGCTGAGCAGGTAGTGGAGGCTGGAAGGCACAGCGATAAGGGCTGGAAAAGAGAAAAGATTTGCCAGAAAGTAGTCAAATAAGAGAAAGAGAAGAATAATGCCTGTGAAGGAACCACAGCACAAAACAAGGACAATACCAGGTAAAAAACACCAGGAAACAGCTGGACCAAGCAGTAAAGTGGACACATGAGGAAAGTCTCCAGAAGAAGCCAGAGCTGAAAAGACATGAAGCAGGAGGAGTTATTAAAGGGGAAAACAAGTACCTGAACAAGAATCTGAAACAAGGTAAGAGGATGTACAACAACCTCTTGTCACAGCTGTTGCACAGTATATTTAGCTCCATTCAGAGAAGCAAGATGACAGTAGTTATAATGAATATAAGCACCTTCACTTTTCTTATCTGGATGCTTAAATGGCTGCAGAAGGCTAAGATTTCTTTAGAAAGTGGTTCTGTTACACTCATTTTACACATAACATGATTGCTGTTTCTGCCTAAAGAGAGTCCGAGGAGTTATTGGAAACATCCAGTGTGGTCTTACATGGCTCCATTTTTAATTTGGAGGTATATGAGGAGTGTCGAGTGAGCAGAGAGGCAGTTCATGGTGTACCTCTCCCCACAATGTTTGATTCTCATGGGATTTTCAACAAGATTTTCTCACTTTTCTGAATATTAATGAACAGCAAACAGATGGTTCATGTAACAATTCTGGCTGAAGTTTTTTCGGCTGTGACAGTGTATAATGACCACCCTCCCAAAGGTCTCTGTTGGCTTATGCCTCCCTGCCTCTCTCCTTCTGGTACTTCACTTGTAGAACAATACATGAGCGATCCAGAAGAATGGAGAAGAATGGCATTGTGAGGGCAACTTGTAACCTCTGGCTTGGAACTGGGGCTGAGTGAGAAACTCCACCTTTTCTAAGCTACAGTGAGATTTCCTTGTCTTTGTAATTGCGTTGGGCTTACATGGCAAGGTTTTGGCAGTAGGAGAGCTGCAGAAGTGGTCTCTGTGGGAAAAGACCAGGGACTGCCCACCGTAGTACACAGCAGAACACACCAGCCAAGCTGGTGGCACCTCTGGGGAGACATATTTTTAAAAGGCCAAAATTCACTCACGGCAGCAGGAGGAGTGACGAAAATGTGTGAAATACAACCCTGTGAATATCAAGGTCAGAAAAGAAGGAGGAGGAGGAGAAGAAGGTGCTCTAGGCACTAGAGCAGAGATTCCCTTACAGCCTGTGGAAGAGACCACAGTGGAGCAGATATTCCCTTGCAGCCGATGGAGAGGACCATGTCGGAGCAGATTTCCACAGTGCAGCCCATGAAGGGTGCCATGCTGGTGCATGTTTATCATAAAGGACTACAGCCTGTGGAGAGGACTCACAGGGGAAGAGTGTGAGGAGGAAAGAGCAGCAGAAAGGAACTGCTATGGATTGGCCCCATAACCCCGCACTTCTCATCCCTTTGCACCACCCTGGTAGGTGGGGGGGAGGACATAGAGGAGTTGGGACTGAAGGAGTGAAGTTGAGCCTGGGGAAAAAAAGGGATGGGTGTGTGTTTTAATTTTTGTCTTTTTTTCTCACCATCCAACTTGATTTTCATTTGCAATAAATTAAATTAATTTTCTCCAAGTTGAATCTGTTTTGCTTATTGACAATAACTGGGAAGCGGTCTCTCTGTATTTATCTCAACCCACAAGCTTTTTCATCTTATTTACTCCCCCCATCTGCTGAGGATGGGTAGTGAGAGAGCAGTTGGATGGGCATCTGGCAGCCAGCCAAGGTCATCCCACCACAATGATACACATTTTTATTTTGCTACTCCTGTCTTCATCTAATTTCTTTTAACTTCCTCCCTCTCTAGGAATTCTAAAGCCCAATAAATACAGAAAGGTACCTCATGATGTCACCCACAATGACTTTGCTCCAAGCAGCCGGTTAGCTGAAGCAAATACCCCAGTATGTAAAAGCTAATGGAGATTTTGAAGAAGAGAAACAATGTCAAAAATAAAATAAAGAGCAGAAAATGAGAAACACCAAATAAAACTTTTCTCCCTTTGTGATTCATGTGCTTCAGTTGTTGGACAAAAAGGAAAGCCTTGTTTCCAAATGAGCCATAACTAAACAGTTACCTGCAAAGAGCTAAGTACTTAACTACTTGTGTATGTACTACATACTTGTGTATGCATAGCAAATTAATCAGATGTAGCAATGCTCTCAACTTTCAAACTTTCATGTGATATTCTGCCACCTGCATCATACATAGAAGAAGCAAGCCCAAATTTAAATAGAGTTTTAGCTCAGAATTTAAAAAAAAATAAATATAGAAACCTTTATATGGAATTCGGCAGCATGAAATTGCTCTGAATGCATGACATTTTGAAGCTCTGCCTTAGCTGCCAATGCTGAAGTCTTTCTATGACCAATCTTCTCTTGTAAGCATCAGTAGTGCTGAGAAAGTACCCACAAGAACCACAAAATTCACTCCTTTTAAACCCTTTGGTTGCTGGATTTCTCCATGGCACTGAGGCTGTTGTCAGAGGCATCTAGAGTTTGACTCTAGTATCAACTCTGTGGCAGCTTCAGTTGTCCTACATATTCAGATTCTGATCCATGACTCTTACAAGATTTCAGTTCAGAGCGTGATATGCCTACAGCCATGTTAAGTTTCTTCTACCTGCACGAACCTGAAGTAGGTATTTCTATCAAGTTAACTATGACTGAATGGTTACCTTTAAAAAAATCAACATTTTTCATCAGCTGCCATAAAAGAATATTAGAAATGTATTTTTATTCCTACTTCCAATTATTCTTTGTTGGATGACAACGCTGTTGTAAGTTTTTTGCTGGTGTAGGATCTCTGCTACTAATTTAGGTAGTGACTACAGAATACTGAATCGTAAATTGAGAGAATTAAAACCATTCAGACCTCCATTTATGAAGATCATTCACATTTCTCAGTGATGCTATTATCTTCTAACTTGCTTAAATTGCACAAAGACTTATGGCGGAAAAACTGATTACCACAATAAGCTTATGGTTCCTTATTCCTAGAAGGATCTCCTCAAACATAGTAAACATTTTCTGAAATCTTTAAATTTACTGTCCAGTAGCTGTTCTAATGCAGGCACTTTCTAAAATAACAGTTTTTTCATGCTAGTCTGTGTTATTAGAGATTTCACTTAGAAATGATTAACAAGATAGAAGAATCTGCATTTGCAAAAGAAACAATCTTTGTTAAAATATATTTAACAATTAAAACAATTTGAAAACTGTTTAGCAAACAGCTATTCTATTTAAATAAAATCAGTTAACTCCAAAATTAATCTGGAGCTTTGTCCTTATTTGGAGCTTTGTCCTCATTTGTCCTTCTGCCGTTTTTTGAATCTCTATTAATTCTTCCATAATAGATTATCAAAATAAGCAAATTTATATTAACAGCAATAAGTCGAGTGGTCATGTGCTTGTATTCTCTATATTTTTTATGTAGTCATTTATATATATATATACACACACACATACTCCTATAGAAGAATTATATATACACAGTATTAAAAAATCTGACTTTCATCTGTAAGTAAAATGCAATGTCTTACACAAAATAAGGAAACTGTTGAGTCATAATTTTAAACTCTCCAGTGTCTGAATCTTGGACTACACTGGTTTCTGATGTGTAGTAGTTCTACACATCAGACATTGGCAAAAATTATCAGTGTCATGACATTATCAAAGCTGTTCGACTTCATTCTGATTTGGATCAGAAACTAAACATGAATATTCTACATGAAACAGAAACAAGTACAAAAAACGTTATTGGAAAAAAGTAAAGTTTGAAATCTAAAGACGCTCTCTAAATGAAAGCTATCCAGATTTATGCAACGAACATTACTCATGTAACATCCAAAACTCGCTGAAGTCACTGAAATGGTGGGAGTTTTTTCACTTACGTCACTAAAACTTGGATGACACCCATAACACTCTATTAGTGTCTATAAAATGCGATAAAAATAGATGAGGTAAGGAAAATGGTCAGTTATGGAGCTTTTCTTCTCATTCTTTCTGTCAGAAGCAAAGAATGTATTTCTATGTCAAGTGTTTTATTAACATATGTGGGGGTAGATGGAAGCAAAGGTTTTAAAAAGCAAAGACATTATACTATTCTGGAATAAGGGATCACAGTACAGAAAGTGGTTTCTTTGTGACTGGAGGGACAAGTTGTACTAAATGGTATAAATAAGGTCCAGTTCACTATGCAGAACAGTAGCAAAATCAGATAATTACCATTTGCAATTTGGCACTATGCCTCAATTTAGGATCATAGAAGCTTCTGAAAGAGGAAGCATTTTGCAAATATTACTCTACTATTCAGATTCTTGAAATACTACAGACTTTTACGTGTTAGGTTGTATATTCCCAATGCAGAAAGAGAACTTCGAATCTACAGCTACTGGTAGGTCAAAGGTTAACCAGAAGGCAGAAAAAGGTCGTTTTTATAGATACTCTTATCCTCAAAAATCCACAGCTTTCTGGTATGCATCTAAATGCCGAAAGGGCAGTCATAGCTGCAAAAGAGTTTCTCTGGATTTAAAGGCAGCAAAGAGGCTAGCAGAAATGCTGAAGACCTTTCCTTGTCCTATCTTGGCTCCTTATTTCCTCATCTGTCAGCTTTCATCCTTAGTATAACTGTAAATATCTGTCAGACGGTGAAGTATTTCATCCAGTCTGTGAGCTCCTTATATCAGCTGATGGCCAGATACACTACAATGCCAGCCCATGTTCTAGGGTAGATAATACTTCTTAATCCTTGTCATATGGTCACAGAAACTGAAAGGCAGTGTTTATAAAAACCTCTACAGTAATTGCTTTAAAAAAACTAAGAAAAATAAAATCAGTAATCCTGCCCTGAATCTATATTCTACTTAAGTAGAGACAAGATTTTCCAGAAACATTATTTTTGGAGCAGTTTTAGGCCATACAGATTTTCAGTGCTTTTTAGAGATCAGATTTAATCAGGTCAAGGATATTTTGGCTTTTTAAGATATGTCTAGTATATAAAGGAGCTGATGAACTCTGATCTGTGACACTTCTGCTATTCTAATCTTTAATCCTTACACGGCTTTCCTAGAGCATCATAATTTTACCCAACAGATATATTAGCTGCCATTGAAGAGTCAGGTACCACCTGTGGATTCTTAGATGGCAGAAGATGATAGAAGTTTGTAAAGCACACAGCAAGTTGACATCCTGGTTCTACAGGGCTTCTCTGGAAGCTACAAAGCCCAAGAGTTATGGAAAAGGAACCATATATCTGTCCGAGTACTTAAAATTATTGGGCATGATTTTATTTTATTTTTTAATACTAGATGTTTGCAGAAAGTAAAAACAAAACAATTCTCTAAAAAATGCATAATTGTCAATTTTCAAAAAGTTGCCAGAAAGTGGATAGGTGGAAAAAACAGTCTAAGGTCTGTGTCACCTGAGACAGGGAGATTTATAAGAATATGATAATAGAGTCAAGATGTTTCAAGTTCACCTTCCTCACTCCTTTAGCTACCATTCTATTTCACGAATGCCCAGCATTAACTGAATATGTTAGAAATGTTACCTAATTACGATACAAAATCTTAACATTGTTTACATTGCATTGTTTACAGATGGTAACTTGACTGGGAAGGACATTTATGATGATGTATAAAACTAAAGCTAGTAAAACGAGAAATGAAAAGCTGAGTTTTTTGATATATATTTGCACAACCTCTCTTCCTACCAGTTATTTCCAAGTTCTGGTTAAAGCATCTATTTTTATTTCAGCTTAAGTCTGGTCTTTTTTCTGTACAGAGATTGCCAAATGTGACAAACCATAAACTGTTTGTCAGCAACTTAGAGCATGGTGAACACAGTGGTCCATGCTGAGTTTATGGATGAGTTATGCTGACTGCATAAAGAGGTCCGTACTTAATCATTTAATCAATTGAAAAGAGAAACACTTTCAGTTTTCATGTGATCAAGCCCACAGTTATGTCAGACCAACAGCAGTATTTGGCAAGCGACTGTTCCTTCTCTTTGGAGAACTGTAAAGGAAAAATGAAGTAAGTTAAAGAGCAGGGTTTTTTTCATTGTCAGTGAACAATGGAAAAATCAAGGGTGAATTCTACATCTGAGATACAAGAATGACCACAAGAGAGTTCTGGGTGAAGATACTCTGCTTGCCTCAGCTAAGATTGGAAATGAATTCTTAAATAATAGATTAAAAATCTATTCACAGAAGCTGCCATTCATAAAGGATCACCCTGCAATTTTTATAATGACACTGTTGGGACAGGTGTCTAGTCACAGTTTGTGACCACTCAGCACAGACACTATCAGTAGCTTTTAGACCTCAAATCTTTGTGTGCTGGTTTAAGAAATCTCTCCCAATTGGTACCCTGCAAACAGCTTCAGTTCATTTACTGATACGATACTGTAGCCTGCTTGATTGCGTAAGTAAGTACAGCTGTCTTACTGTAAAGCAAAAAAAAGTCTGGAAAAGTCTTGGAATAAAACACCCTGGAGCTGAAAACCTTTCATCAGTTAGCAGTAATATTTTATACTGGTATTTTTAAAGTATTTTTGTTTACCTATCTGATTCTTCACATTACTCCTTACAATTGACTTTCATTTTATGTTTCCAGTTATACTTTGAGGTCAGAGTCTGATTTATTAGCTTGTCCTAAATATAAATTGAAAACATTTGGTGGCTGGAGCCTTTCGTATTTATACTTCACAATTATGGAATCAGCTTCTTATTTATATTCAGAAATCAGAATCTGATTTAGTTTTTTAATCAAAACTGAAGGGGCATGTGTTTGATGCTAGTTTTAATTAGGTCAGATCTGTGAAGTTTACTGGGACTTTTTCTGAATGATGATGTAGAAAAACTGTTACGAAAGATCATTACTTTCTTTTAATGATCAGTGCATTGTCAGACCTCTGAAAACATGGCAATCCAGAAATCTCAAGCATAAAGCTTATTTTATGTGGGAGGAGGTAGTGAAATGAGATACAAGAACTCTAATACATAAAAATTGCATGAAATATAGCCCCTTAGTACATAGATGGAAAAGTCTCTGTAATTCTGGGTCATTATGACATAAAATTAACCTATCTTTACAAATAAAACCAGTATATCAAACCTTAACATAACCTTGCCCAAGATTCTTATCTTCTTGTTAGCTACCTCTGCCCCTTCTGACTTCTCTCCTCAGAAGATTTCCTGGCCTCTTGTTTTTCTCCTCAACTTTCCTGTTTTTCTGTTGGTACAGAAATTGAATACAATTTCTTGAATAAAATTGAATACATTTTCTGTTGGTACAGAATTGAATAGTATTGAACAGCTAGAAAGTCTTGCCTGTGAACCTAATCTGCTCAAGTACTGACTTGCAATTTCAGCATAAAATTTTTATCTTAGAATTTAGTACATGTCATTAGGGTTAACTTTTTTTTTTTGAGAATTATTCCATCCTTACTGGTTGATGAACCTCAGTGTCGGAGTCAGTGGGCATTCCGAGGCACAGAAAGGAGAGAAAGAACAGTGGCACTCACGTGACCCCAACACTACTTTGTTCCATTGGAGAGAAACTGAGTTATAAAATAGATGTCCAAAGGCTAATTGAAAAGGATCAAGTAACGATAGTGAATAATTGCTCATTCTGCTGTGGAAGGGAATCCCCACCCAACTTCGCAATTCCTGCCAGGGACTTACCTCAAGCTTTCTGTCTTCTTGTAAGAGGGGAAGTGGAGAGGCTAATGACTAATTCCAATAAGGTATTTACCTCTATTTCTGCCACCCCATTTCCAGTCATTAAAGCCAAAACAAAATTTGCTTTCAGGGTAATATACTTCTCTCTAGCTCTTTTTCAATGCAGGGTTTTTTTAGCCTGGAGAATAAACTCTTTAGCCCCTTTCAGAAAGCAGCCCCTCAAAAGAAAAGGGCAATTAGACCTGACAGAGAGCAATGTTAAATAGAAATGTGACATATAAAAAACAGATGATGAAAGAAACAGCTATCACTGGGCTAGACTAAGCCCTTGCAAAACAGCCCCAGACAGGCCTTACTGGGAGTATATGAGGGTATAAACTGAGCTCACTGAATTCTCTGAGTTCCCTTTTCCTTCTCTCTGAGAAGCTGTAATTGCCTGTTGCAATTATCATCCCATGGCAGCTGGTGGTAGTAGGGTGGAAGAGGCAGAATGAGGAAGGAGCTCCTTCAGAGGGTGCATGATGTACTTTTGCTAAGATCAAGACTTCAGCTTTTCACCCTAGTGCTTTTCTTCAGCTGAAGAAAATAAGCCTCATTGTTCCCAAGCACTGATTTAGGTTTGGTGTAACTCAGAGACTGAAGTTTTGTGTTTTCAAGAGAATATTCGAAGTGTGTTCTGAAGGCTGTGAAATAAAAAATGTCTCTTGAACACTGATGTCCTCTCCTTATGCAGAAGGCAATTGCTACATATGCAACAGAAGTCTAGCCAGGATTGAAAGCAGTGAAGGAGAAAAAAGAAATTTCTTACATCCTACTACAAATTTCTGAGACATCCATTCACCCACAAGAAGTGTGTTTATTTTCACCCTCCTGTCTCAACAAGACCTATAGGAAAAAGCTGAATGAGACTGTAGGAATGCTGAAAACATTTATTCATGGAAGAACATTGCTGGTAACAATGCACAAAGAGAAAAAAAAAGATAAATGCCCAGGGAAATGCTCTAGACTGAACCATGTTCTGTTTTTGCGAGGCTCTACATGCAGCTAGACCCAGCTGATAAGGTCAGAGAACCAAATGGTGTGCAGTGTTGTTCTAAGATGCCAGTACATTTTTCTCCTAAGAAGCCATGATAGATGGGTGTTTATGAAAGATTTTTGGATGCAATGTGCACGCCCTGTTTCTTAATTACTTAGTGCTGCCAGTCGCTCAAGTACAGCAAAGAGGTCAGCGAAAGGGCAACAATGTCATTTCAGAAAAGTCTACTGAGCTTTGTCTTCCTTGCTATCGTTTTGTGACATAAGCTTTTGGGAAGGGAACAGGCAGCTTTCTCCAGCAGTTTACTTGCAGCAATGGCAACTCACCTCCTTGCAGTCATACAGCAATGTTCCTTATAACACTAGCCACACATCTGACATATGCAAACAATGTTGAAACCATGGAAGTTAGTAGGTATATAATGTCTCTATAAGTATGTGTGTTTTGTGTATGTATAAATATGTAAATATATGTAATACTTATAAAGGTAAATATAAATTAAAACTACTGACACTGAAATTTTGGACTGGAGCGAGCAGTTGGAAAAAGCACAGAGCTGAAAAGCAGGAGGCAGGTCTTTGGTATGGCCTCTTGAGGGAGGAGACAACAGAGTACTTAATCCCTTTGCCCCTTCTTGTCCTGAGCTCACTGCAGTCAGAAGTGTGTGCAGACTCAGGCATGTCTTGATTCACTCTGTATGTGTCATCTGGTAGACCTTAGCTGTAAATGCAGCAGTCCAAATTACCACATAGCTTATAACATGGCCTAAAATGCTGATCTATACTATTCTTGCTCCCTTCTTTTCCCCCTCACAGCATGCTATAGAAGTTCTCAGGAGTCTGAGGACAGTCTGAAGACAGATGATCATAAAGCCTACCGGAAGTAGGTAAGCAACTTAAGGTACAGGTATTATCCCACTCATAATTTCCTGACAAAAGCTCAGTTTGTTTCCCATCAAGGACAACTAAGATATAAAACCAGATCAAAGATTTCTCAAAGGAACAAATGAATGCCCAGCCCTAATTCATCACAGGAAAATTACCCTGTCTAATGCTTACTTCCTTTCATTTGGTTTCTCAACATCTTTGAAAACCAGCAGCAGTCAGTCTGCCAAAGTAGAGGATGTACCTGTAGGATAAGAAAGAAAATGATTCATGATCACCCAACAAACTGAGCTCCTAAAGGCCTCATGAACCTGATCCAAAGTCCATGGAAAGGAACAAAATCCTTTCCATGACCTGCTGGATGGAGAGCACTGAACTAGTATTCACATTCTCTTCGATATCTGGTTCTTACTGGAGAAACAGAATGGCAAAATACTTGAACAGAATACTGCACCAAAGTACAGTGCAACTGTCTAGCCATTGACTCAGCCTCTCAAATTCTGCAGTTTACCTCAAATGCTGGATTAAGCCATGCTCTTAAACTAGGAGCCTGCTCTACTGTGCCTTGCTTTCAGGTATCTGAGTTTGGCCTCAGTTCTCACTAACTGGGGTTCATTAGCCAGGATCAAAGAACAGCCCTTTTCAGCTTGAGGTTTGGTAACCACAGCTTAACCACAGGTAACATTTGGAGCAGTCTGCATTGTTCCCTAGCTATCTGGTACTTCAAGCCTTCATCTGTAGCTTTTGGCTCCTCCCATACTTTCAGACTTTGTCTGTTGACACCAGACTTAGGTGCTTTCTGATTCCTGCTTCATTTGTTCCATTTCCTATTTCTGCCTTGACTCTGACCCTCAATATTGTGAATTAAAGGGTTCTTCTTCCTTTGAGGACTTATTTCTGCTGTCTTCCTTTCAGGTGACACCTGTATGCAAGGGTTTTAATATTTCAAATCAGTTCTTCAGTGTTTGTCAGGAGCCTTGGGAAAGCACTCCGTTTCGGTGGTAGAAGACTTTTCACTAACAATGGACTGAAGCACTCTGGCACAGCAGTGGCAATAAGCTCAGGCTATGTTTTATTGACTGACAGATACCCCTTGAGCAGTGAAACAGTGGGACCATGCCTCAGAGTGCCTTAGGTAGCATCTTTCAGCAATACTACCCACTTTAGGGAACAGAGATTGGCAATTTAAGCACTGATACTTCCATGGTTTTCTCTAAAGAAAAACGAATCTGATTCCCAGTGAAAGAAGACAATCTAAGACGTCCCAATAGTGAACATACCTATTTGGACACAGGAGCTGTGTGGCAAGGGGAGCAGAAGCACACACTGCCTCACCATTATTTTGACAATGCACCTGATATTTGCCATGACAGACCACATTCAAGGAGTAAAACAGTAATTTATTCCCCTTCCTCATTAAATCGTTGTTTTCTCTGAGGCTGCCTGTGGAGAAACTAGCTGATTTCAGCATGGACCTTTTTATTTACAGCACAGACATGGTGCTGGAACTTGAATAACTTCTTGCAGGGTCCCAAATAGTTGTGAAGCAGTGCTTGATATGAGAAAAGAGTATCAAAAAAAGAGGTGAAAGCTCTGTTTTTTTTAACAGACATAATAATCCAATATTTTCTAATAGGGGCCTTAAATGCTGTTTTAGATTCCTTTCCTCCTTGAATTCCCAATCCCACTGCTGTTTTTTAAATGAGATTGATATTCTAAATCAGATTGTCCAAATCTGAAATACTTCTTTAAGTGTGCAGTACTCAGCAATGGTTTCATGGTCTTCTAGAAAACTGAGTTGAATCAGATGCTTGCCTTTGTTTACCTGCCATTGGAAAGAAAAGTCAAGTTTTTTACAATAAGTAAGTAATGGCCAAGCGCTAGTGTAGCTGGTCTGCAACTAGTTAGATCTGTCTGCACTTAGATGTGACATCAACTCGAGCATTGCCATTTATAAGGTACAATTCAGAGTTTATAAAAATGTTGGTTCAAAAGAGTAACACTGGAAAATCCTTCTTGCTTTATCTTGAAATGTGATCTTCTAGTCACATGGCTTCAGAGAGAAGTGAGGCACACTCATTCTTGAAAAATTATTGCTTATGTTCAGTCCAACAGGGGGAAGTCAGGGCTGACATAGATCTCTAGAAGCTGTGGTAAAAGCTTTCAACTGGTAGGACTAACTACAACTTTGTAAACAGGAGGTGTTCTTTCCTCTCTCATAAATAACTGACACTCTTCCATTCCCTTTCAAAGCATAGTATACAGCAAACCTGGTATTTCTGATTACACACATAAATTTGCCCTTCCCTATTAAATCTTTCTATTGAGTCTCTGCGGATATTCTTGTGGCAGTATTTATTATGGATTCTGTATAAATGTAAAATGTATTTTTTTAGTATTCTTAGCTTTAACCTCAAGTCATTCTGTAATGATATTATGGGTTAACATGAATAAGCAAGTCCAGTTATAATTGTTTCTACTGTTGACAATAATGTGTAGTTCATACATCCTGAAATAAAATGGTATATATTGCCCCAAGGATTCATGCCAAGCACAAAAATAAATTCTGTCACCCCTTTATCAACAGTGGTTCCAAGAAAGCACTTTTATGGATTTAAGTTATGTGTCTAATTATCAGAAAAGGGCCCTGAAGGCTTGTGTCTTTAATAAACCCCGACCATTCTGTTTCAAAACTAAAAGCACCATAAAAATGGAACAATATCCCATACCCAGCATAGATTGTACTTCAAGAATGATTTCATTTACACTTATTTCATATTAGGAATCTACATCATGCAAAATAATTAAAAAAAAATAATCACTGATATTTCTTTCAAAGTAAAAGTCCTTAAAGGTCTTAAAGCTTCACATATGTTGAAGGTTTATGGGTAGGTCCTGCTTCTGAAAACCTCTCTCCACGGGTGGTACTACTCAACCACAGAGATTCAGTAAGGTAAAAAGGTTTAGCCAAGCAGACCCATCAGCAAGTTAAATAATCAATTTCCACATTATAAGACCATACATAATTCCTTGAAATTCCCACAAATGATGACACAGTGAAAGGAAGCGTGGGCAATAACAGCAAAAGTTGTTCAGAGGACTCCATCAGGTGCTGCCTTACCAGCCTGGAAGGGGGATTCCTTCCCAAATTTCCAGGCACACATGGGAATCACAAGTTCACTGCTCTGACTGTTCTATGTGTGCAGCTTATTTTTCAAACTATAACAGGACTAGCACTGCACCTTGACTCAAAAGACAAGCCCGACCAGATCCACCTATTTTCTGACCCTCTCTGGCTTTCCCCCAAGGATATTAACTCCTCACAAACCAATCTGGCATTGATTATATCCTTTACAGCAACCTCCTTCCTTCCCCTAAAACAACAAAGCCCAGTCTGGTTCATGTGACTACAGATTTGAAGGAATTATTTTTTGAAAGATTAAAAAAAACCTGTATAGACTGTAGGATTGGGTAAAGTGTTGAAGTAGTAACAGTCTGTGAATAGTTACAAATTTGTGAATAAGGTCAAAGATATAGCTCCCATTTCTGGGATCTGAATGGTGCATGAAATAGCAGACTTCTAATCTCTTGACTTGTATTTGCCCTCTCCAAATGTGAGGTTGTTTTAATTTTGAGAGAGGGGAGACAGGAAGATTCCAAATCTGGGAGATGTGAAGATAAAGAAGAGGAAGTGGGGAAATTCCCAAAGAACTGTGTGGCAGTAGTCCACGGCCATTTCCATAGAGACATAGGACAGCTGAGGTTGGAAGGAACCTCTGGGAGTCTCTAGACTAACCTCCTGCTCAACGCAGGGCCTGTTTTGAAGATAGATCCTGTTGCTCAGGGCCTCGCCTGGCTGAGATTTAAAAATTTAAGGAAATCCAACAACCTTTGTGCGTACCTTTTCCAGTGGTGTTTCTCTCTCAAGTGAATACATTTTTCTTATGTCTGACCAGAACACCCTTTGCTGAAATCCATTGTGTTTCACTCCACAAGTTCAGGAAGGGTCTAGTCCTGTTTTCTCTGTAATCCTCCTTTGGGTAATTGAAGACAAAAATGAGATTCCCTCCCATCCTCCACTCAACTTTTTCTTCTCTAAGGTGAAAAAATACAACTCTCATAGATACTTTTGTACATCATGCATTCCACAGACTAATTGCAATATGCCAACATTTTTCTTGCACAGAAAGCCCATAACAGGACATGGTACTGCAGAAGCAGCCTCAGAGGAGCTAGGCAGAAGGGAGGAATCACTTCTGTTGGTCCACTGGCAATACTCCTGCTAATACAGCCCTGGATGTGTTTGGCCTTCATGATCACAAGGATACACTGTTGACTCAGGTTCAACTTACTTACCACCAGCACATCTCAGACCTTTTCTGCAGAGCAGTTTTCCAGCCAGTGAGTTCCAGCCTGTACTGAGGCATGGACTTATCCTGTCCCACGTGCAAGTTTCTGCATTTGCCTTTGTTGAGCTTCATTGGGTTTCTGTCTGCCATTTTCTCCAGCCTGTTGACGTGGTGCTGAGTGGCAGCCCCCTTCCCCCCCCCCCCAGCAAGTTACGCACTTCTCCAGTTTGGTGCCATCTATGGACTTTCTGTGGGCACACTCCATCCTGTCAACCTCGTTGTTGATGAAGATGTGGAACAGTATCAGCCTCAGTAACTAGCCACCAGTTGATCTTCAAACCTCTCACCACTGCCCTTTGAGCATAACAGTCCAGGCAGATTTTCACCTACCTTCTAGTCTATATATCCAGTCCCTTCTGCTACAGTTTACTAACAAGCCTGATATGAGAAGCCTTGCTGATTTTTTCCTGTTTCATCTCAGTGTTTTCCCTGTGTGAATTCAACCACAGCAATACCATCCCAAATTTGCTTTGGAGGTGGGAGGGAGTGGTTAGATACCTAATAAGAGATAAACATTTGAGCTATTCTATCGCTTAGAAAATTTGAGACATGAAGAATAACTAACAGAGGGCATTGTTACCTTTCTCTTGTATGGCAGAAATATCAATTTCTTCAATCAAGCCAAACTGTACAGGGATGGAGACAGATGCCTTCTCTGGACACACATAGACATGTCTTTCTTCTGAGACATATCTATTTAAGACAGAGGTTCCTCTCCAGTCTCAGGAGGTAACAGTTAAATTCATTAGTTCCCTGCATGAGTTCCTTTTCCCCCATCCAGCTGCATATGAATTATTTGTGCTGAGTCTAGTTATTCCATTGGAGTGTAAACCTTAAATTAGAATAACTGAAACTCAGGAAGGATGATTATTTCAGGCCACAAAAATAAACATTTCCAGCTTTTTTGTTTTCAAACTTTCTTTAAGCTTTTTAAACACAAACACAATAACCCTGAGAGGTCATATCTGACCTATAAACTAAAGGCTGTAGGGAATTAAGCATATTTACTTTGTTCTGCAGATGTTAGAAGAATTGCCCACAAAATATGACAGGTTCAGTTAATTTTATCTTAGACAAATGTAATGAGCATCTGTTTTGATTTTTCTCCGTCACTGAGAGGACTTCCTTTTAAACTTGATACCAGCTGGTTTATACAAGTGTGCAAAAGTTGTAAGCAGCCAAAGATTAAACTATTCCAATGCCTAGGAACACTTATTCATTCCACTGTTATCTTTATACCGACAATACCAAGAAAGTCAGGAGTATTTCAAAACACAACAGTATGTATAAATACTATGTATAAATAGGGTCCTATTTACAGAAGTATTTTATGTGTCTATGTGAATATTATATACAGCATATGCGTAAATATATGGATGGTGTTATCCTTATGGTAAGCTTAGAATCAGAAGATAAACTGCAGAACCATGCACTAAACAATATTTATTACATGGCTTCACAATTTGTTATGTGCTTCTGAACACTTCATCTGGCCTTTCCCTACTAACCTGCCTCTTCTGGGACTGTTTCCACCATTCTGTACTTCTCAGCACCTTCAAACAGCTGTTCTTTTCTCTCTGGGCAATGTACCGCAGCAAAAAGGTTTTTTTCTCAGAAGATGCATGTGTAAAATTCTCATTGCTGCCTCTCAGCTTGTTGAGGTGAGATAGACAGGTGGCACCACTAACCTCTTAAGAGTTTTCTGAACCCAAGTGCCAGCACAGCCTACTTCTTTCATCACTCTTCCACTCACGCACCAAGATGGAAACTCAGTGTCATCTCTATTGCTGAATACTTGTCAGCACTCTGTAGTGCATACACACAGAAGGAAATGGAGGGGTCATTTTTCATGTAGCCACAGAGTCTGGACTCTGCTAAGATGGGGATGTGAAACACCACAATAGGGCATGGTTAGTGCTACTGAATGTAGCACAGAAGGGTTTTAACATGTTTCCAATCCCATCCCTACAAAAAACCCCAAACCTCCTGTACTATTCAAACTGTGGGCTGAAAAATGCCTGTTCCACAATTATAAATCAACCAAATGTAAACTGACATTTTTGGAATCCACAAAAGGCACCTCCCTAAGTCCAGATTTATCCTTCCAGGAAATTTTCAATCATATTGTGAATGATAGAAATATTAGGATAATAAAAAAAGGATGAGTTTTTGTGTGCTCGCATGCATGGAGATGCATCAGTAAATACCACTCTTCTAACAACAAATACAGTGAAAAAAAACACTAAATAGCTTCCCAATGACTTGTGATGCAACATCAGCTCTGGCATTAGATGTTGTATTTGTTTGCCTAGTATTTCAAAAGCTCCTGGCTAGAAATCCTGGCCGCATGGCCATTTTCAAGTTTCTTTTTTCCACAACTTTTGGGGTAAGGAAGGCTCGTTCAGCTTGCTTTAATGCACTCAGCTATTGTGAAGAGGTACCATTTTTTTCCCATTCAAATTCCAGTGGATCTTGACTATAGCTCAGAGGTAAAATAGAAGATAAAGGGAAGACAGGGACATAGACAAGTAGTAGGAAGATGGACAGAATAGAAAGGTGAAGGGAGCTACATTTGTAATTCGGCAATGTTGCCTACTAAACTCCTGTATTTGGCAGAGAACATGGATGACAAAATACTCTTGCTTAACATTACTGGAAATACATAAAAAAGCCACTGCTCTTCAGGGAATGTATTTACACCTATAAAGATCTTATCATTCTTATCGTGATAAAGCCAAAGAGGACTCTCAATGGATGAAAATCCACTCTGCTTGATTTCTACTTATAAAACCATAGAAATAGATCCAAACTTCATTGCAAACAATGATATGTTGACAGGTGTCTTAAAAAGCCACTTTAAATTGTTTATTTTTATTTAGTTGTACACTAAACTTCTTTTGGAAAGGTGCTGCTTGCTTTCCTTGCTAAAACAACAACAAAATTATGTGTTAGGATTGTTTTTTAAATTGTCTAGTAATTTGCTGTCTCCTTTGATGCTAATAAGCATAATTGAGACATTGTTTATTTAGTGAAATAGCTTTCAGCATGTTCTCAGTTTCCTTCTATTGAGGTAGGTTTTCTTCAACATGTTTGTTGCATATGGCATGTATTTTTTTTATTTGGTACAAGTGTGGTCTCGCATAGGGAGGCAATCGGAATCGGGTCAAAGGGAAAAGACTGTAGCATTTATTTATGTATTTCTTAGGTTGAATTACTTTGGCATTATTTTTCATCTGTATGGCTTTTTTCTTTATATTAAAGTCAGTGTGTAATAACTGCCATCTATACCAGCCACAATTTGGTCCAGTAATTATGCTTATTGTTGTGGAAAAACATGGGTTGAAAGATCAACAAAATGACTGGTACAGATTAACTACCTGAAAAGGCTGTGCTTCTTTCTTCTGCTTTAAGCACAGATGGGATTACAGAATCCTGTCTAATATACAATATATAATGCTCCCCTGTAGTACAACACAAGCAGTAACAGTCGCAACACTTGATTTTACGTATCAGCAAAACCAGTTTAGATTCTCAAGGGAAAAACTAGTACTTGCTTCTGATTATACCCCAGATGCAAATTCCTGAGAAGTTTTAATAGGAATGGTAAAAATATTTCTTCCCTCCCTACCTACAAAGCCTTTTTTTCTTTAGTTGGGGAGGTCTTGTAACTGGTCTGAAGTGATTATAGGCTGATATACCTATTAACTAGTTGTATACTTGACGGGAGTTTGAAAACTCTGGAATGTGAAATAATGAACGTTTGTTTTAGTGAAAATGTAAGTACAAATAGATGAACCAAGATCCCAGTCCTTCAATCAGATCCATGCATATAGTCAAGTCCTCTTGATATGCCTTCATGAGGGGGGAAAAAAAAAGTGGCTTTGCCATTCAAGTTAACAGAGCTCTCCAGACAAAGAAAACACTTGAAAAAGACTACAATCATATGATCAGATCTTCTTCTAAGAAGCAAGACAATTTTTCAATGTGTTTCATGTCATACCTCACTAGTCTGTGGATAAGATATGGAACATAAGAATATGTCTTAATTCTACTTGGACCTTTCTTAAGATTAATAAATGTTACTCTGATGGAAAAGGCTATCGTGTCCTCTAGGGGCACAGTCCTTCACTGTTACAGAAAGTAAGCCTTTTGAAACAGTTCTGACTAATCAGAATTTTCAAGTTAAAAATCAGATTAGTGAAAATGGTGGCATTATAAAATTCTCTGCTTTAATCACTGGCAAACGTTACCTGTAAACACTGTAAAACCTAACAGCTGTTAGAGCAGACCAATGCTACAATGGCTTTTTATGATTTATAACTGTAACAGTCCCATTCCCAGAACAGCCAACTTGTTTTAATGAAATGTAGCTTTCAGTTTCATACTGTAAAGCAATCAGCCTCTTCTATAAATTATATTTTTTTTGGAGTAGAGGCTTAAATTTCCTACAGGGGGTGTACTGAAGGAAACATATCTGGAAAAGGCATTCTCTTCCCACTAGTGGCACTGCTTATGTGAAGTTAGTAAGACCATAAATCTGTAGACAAGTTTAGGAAGCAGATTCCACTGCTTTATGGTGAACTTCAGAGGCTGATAAGAACAGAGATATAATATTGGTATTTCAAATAGCCATGTGAAATGAGGAATAAGAGACCAATATCCAGCTCGCTCTCTCTTTGTAAGGACTTTTGACTGTTATTTGATGATTTACGTAATTCCATCGGCAGAAGTTTTTGATATACTGTTTCCAAAATTCACACTCAGTTTCCAAACTTCATTCATATTCAGCTTCATCACATTAAAATGCTATCTTCAGGAGCGTGTTCTCTCTATTAGCAAATTTCTTCTCTCTCTCTAGGTGAGTATAATCTGTTAACAAGTCTTTCCATATCATTCTTTTTGTTAAACTGAGCCATACAAGATCCTTTCTATTTACTGTTCATCATTCTCCTGGTTGCCCTCTGAACCATATGATTTACCAGCTTAGTTTTTGATTTCTGGACCAGACATAGTGGCTGTGTCTGGCCTCCTCTGCTAGAATTGCCTTAGTGAGTGTTTCCAGCCTGCCTCTGGTGGCCTCTGTCCCTCAGCGAGCCTCAGGCATAGACAACATTACATCAGAGCTGAATTGCCCTTGGGAGTACCTACTGCCCTGTAAGTTCTTGCAATACACTGAACACAGACTTTATGGCACCCATACCTAGTAGTCAACTTTGTCTTCAGCTGCTAGATCTACTGCATAGCCCTTTATAAGAAGTCCCATCCAGTGCTGTCCTTCAGCATTCACATAGATCTTGTTACGTCAGTATACTGCAGCAGGACGCTGGCACTGAGAAAGCCATTAGAAGATTCACAGAAGGTCAAACAGGGCTACAAGCATCTCAAATACCATGCTGCCCTGAACACTTCCAAGAAGGCCACTATCATACGTCAAAAGTACAACGAGATTGTTCAGGGTTGCTACAACCAAGCTGACATTCACTTTGTCCCAGTGGTTGCAGTTAAATATCTAGTACATGAATATAACCCTACAGGCATGCTCATACAGATCAGAGGTATGGTAGCTGGGCATTGACAGTCCATTTTGCTGTAATCATTATGGAGGTCTTGGTGATCACATGCTGGCAGCTCTGCCTGTGAGTGGCTACTCATCAAGAGCGCATCTTGCTGTTCAGCACACTCAGCTCTGAAACAGCCTTAAACCATTCCTATTTGATTTATGTCAGAAGGGTCCCCAATTTATTCTAGCTATTCTAATGATGCCATCTTACTTCAGAGTCAGAGTCTATAGATCTCAACAATCTATGCTTCTCAGTCACAGCAGGCTGGCTCACCTTTTATATGGCNGGGTTTGGCCCCCCCCCCCCCCCCCGCCAAAGGCAATCTGTTTTACAAGAAAATCCAGCTCCCACTGTTGGTACCATGTTCTAAACCCTGTGGTTAGAGATACCTGTATGTCTGCCAATCCCCTGCTGCTTTTTGCTTGTGACAACCCTAACACCAATATATAGCGCAGCTTGATCCTCAACTTGTGTCTATTGACCTCTGAGCACACCTGTGGAGTCTATTGCTTCCTACTTAATCAGCATGGAGAGCACTAGTAGGACCACAGCAAGCTGTTTACCTTCTCTCTATAATCTGCATGAGGACAGCAGCAAACCTGTCCAACCTGAGCAAATACTGGAAATCTGAGTGCTTTGGAGACCCTCTGTCCTACTGGCAGAGCCCCTAGGTATGTTGTCCTCAGTAGATGTAGCTCTGGTCAAGAAAGGGTTTTGCAACAGGTCCTCCGTGTGCTAGTGGACTTGCCTCCACCTTTCTGCCATGACCCTGAAACTTGGCTCTACTTCATCTCAAGAGTCTTTTCTCTCCTCCTTTTCCCTCCCTCCAGCAAATTTTCTTAAGCTTCTCCATACTCCCTCCTCCATTGCCATGATATTGGGAAGCGGGTTAGTTGTACTGCTCATGCCAGAGTTTCATGCTTCCTCCATCAAAATTCTTCCTGGTTTGAAAAATGCTTGCCACTTCCTGGACTGTTTATTACTTGAATAAAACTGGATAAAAAGATTTGCTTTTCATTGCCATCCCCAGCTTAGAGAACATGATTATAGAACACACCACATTGATACACACAACATTTGACTATATGGTCAGTGTAATTCTTTCAGACATGCCTTCTTGCAAGTCCTAACCATGGATAAGTGAAGGAAGAGCTATGATTCTGCTTTGTGTTCAACATACCACAAGATAAGTAGCATCTTACGTATCTGCCAGATAATAAAATCATCCCAGCAGATGCTGTCTTGCTGCTTCTCAGTCACATAGAACGTGAATATTAATTAACTTTACTTCTTAATTGAAAGCAAAGTGGTAAACATGAAAATTGTTAATGCATTTCCAATTGTGCAGTTAGATCTGCATTTCTGTTTAATTTTTTTTTTCATAAAAACTTGATTTCCTCAAAATCAACTTATCTGCCCTGAGAAAAAGTCTCTAGAGGCATTCCTTGCCTGGCAGGTCCTTGATGTGACAGGGAGCAGCCACTAGTGGCAGGCATACCTACCTCAGCCAATCCTCTAGTGAGTTTCTAAAAGAGCTGGAGGCAGCTCCTGCACTCCTGAGATCCCTGTGCCTCAAAAACAAACAGCAAACAGAGTCCTCAGCTCTTGGTGGGGGGGGGTGGGGGTGTGACTGCATCAGAATTCATACTTAATTAACGTGGATGCCCACAACTTAAATAATATGGGCAAAGAAAATTTCCTAAGACTTCTAGAATATTTTATTTCTTAGTAGAGGTAGTGCATAGGATACAGTGAAAAGGACCGCTGTGAACTCAGCAATCCATGCTACCATTCCTTAATAAGGACCTCTCACTGGAGTTTAGTTAAGATACATTTAACAACTTTCCCTACATAACACCTTTAGCCTCAGGGATTCACAGGTTTATCTCACCCAGCAGTTGTTAAATGCTTTAACAAGTTGCAGTAAGTAATTCCACAAATCAGCGGAATTTCTATATATGGTCTGATGAAACCACCAGCAAGGCAAGGTGATGTGCTCCATAAAAGTCCCTTCTATGAAAACTACTTTTCTAGTTGCTACTAATTACTTGAAAAGTGGAACAGATTATTGCTCCTAGGCCAGTCTCATATTGGTTTTCATACATATGAAGTCTTGCTGTCACTTCATACTGCGGGTGACTACCCAATATGGAGGTGTTGAGGACTCTTTTTATTTACACAGCCATTGTAGACAATAGCTAAGGAGTTCAGGTTCAGGAATTTCTACTCTGAAGATCTGCTTCATTTACGTGAAACATCCTGTGTGCTTATAGATGAAATTTGTATTATTTTACCTTTTCTCTTATCTGAAACAGGTGTGATGAAAGTGGCTACATTAAATGCCTTTTGCTATTGTACAATTAAATTTACAATAATGTGTATATTGTTTTATAATGCATACAATTATGCTCAGTTTTATACATTGATGCTGAATAATAAAGTATCGTTACGTCTAAGAAATTCTGACAGTTGTTGCAAACCCCTTTCTGGATGACAATATAAACATTTCCAAAGAAAAACACATTTTGTAAGAGTCAATACTATTCAGTTGCCGTTAAGCAACACAATAATTATATTATTATAAAAGTGTCTTACACCAAGTGACCTTGTGGTTCTTAAATGTCTCAGTCTTGCTTTAATAGTTAGAGCCAAATTCTGCTTCCACTCAAATCAATGGGGAATTCTGCAGACTTCAATGAGAAAGAGACTAGATCCTTCATCAGCTGCAAAAGCTATTTCTTTATGTGTGGTAACTCTTCAGGTACCATCCCTTTCAATTAAACACTTATGCAAACCTGTAGCTTTCCTAACCTTAGTCAAGCAGGATATACTACCTCAGAGGACTTAAGGATGTCTAGTAATTATCTTCACTGTATTTTTATTCCTGAAGCAAATTTGAACCCCTCCATGGCTCACAATGCAGTTTTGAGGCCTTTTATTTTGGCTCAGTGAAAACCAGCAACATCTAACTTCTGTTTCTTAAGTGCTGCACTTTGCTGATTACATTCCTAACACTCAGTCATTCATTGAAAGAGTTAAACTTTTATAGTCTACCTGATGTAAAACAGAGAAAACTTTATGTCTGGAGAGATGGCCTACATACAACAGTCTCAATAGTTGCTCCTCTCTGCTGCCCTCCCTAAGGAATGGTGATGAAACGCACTTCTGCTCATCAGTGTTGAGTTACACAACAGAAGCACGATAAACCTTTCTACATTCTATGATTTTCATACATTAATGAGAGGGTGATGATAAGGTATTACAACATATGTGTGCAAGACTGGGCACTCTTTGTTACAACAGGACTAACTAGATTCATTAGAAACTACCTAACCTCTCCCTATGAGAATAGCAAGCACTTAATTAGCATGATGTGCCCACATATCTGTCACCACCTTGTAGATTTACAGAGCTTGATGCTTGTGCAGGTACAGCAGTAATTAAAGAGCCAGGCTTGCAAGCTGGGTAATGTGACATAGCAATACCACCTGCACATTGGCCAAAAAAGGAAATATGTAGTACAAAATGACCAGAATTACTTAGAGATCCATTTTTTTTACCATCCGGAAGTAGAGTTTGTCTGCCCATACGCTTGCCTTTGAGTTCAACAAGAGACAAAAAATGAACTGAAATGTATTTCAGCTGGAATAAGATGTGTGGATGGGCTAGGGAACTTCGTTGTTTCTTACTCTTCACAGGATTCAATAGAGGGTTGGTAGCATCAGATCCAGCTGTGCTACTGTCCTTGGAGCTGGCTTTTCAAAAAACAGTATTTACCAACAGGTACTACTTTGGGGATATATCAGACCTATAGATGGTAAAGTTTGCCCTGTTTTCTCACTGTGATTAGCTTTGCCAAACATACGACTCCTTAATGCCAGTCAGCATATTTATACTGTTTTCAGAGGGCTGATTAACCCTTTTATGGACATGAAAAATGATTTAAAAGCAGCTTTAGTCATCAACTAGTCTAGGCAGAGCACTAGTACTTAGCATACTGGAATCTTATGAGGTACCCTAAAGGCTCTTTCTTTTCTGGTAGAGGTGCCGCCACAGGTCCACAAGGTCACATCAAAAAAATTCACATTCGCTCCTTCTGCAGGTGCACTGGTGGCATTCACTGCGTACAGGCAAAAAGAAATGGAAGCTTGCTTGAGAATAAAAAATCTCATGAGGACAAGGGACTAGGCTTGTTGCTGAGCCAAGAAGCTTTTGTGTGAAAGAGGAAGCAGGGAGCAATGGAGGGGAGGGGCATCAGATCCAGACATTACCTCAGGCATTAATGCCCTAAGGGCTAGCTAGAGATATGTTACTATGTTTATAGAGACAGATTAAAATCGGATTTTGCACATAGATATCTAGCACATCAAGGGTTATGAAAATCCTCCTTGACTGGTAAAAGCACAATAGCATAGTCGTTGGTTGCCCAGCAAACCTGAGGAAGCTTGGCTCTGATTCATGTCAACAGACAATAAAGAAACCACACAATGAACAATTGCTTTTGTACTGAACTCAGATCTCTTCCCTTCTGAGGAAATCTTCTCAAGTGAAGGAGGACAAGATCTAAAGGGTAAGATTGTAGTTACTCAAATGCACCTTATCTTTTAGGTACACCTCAGTAAACTATTACTCAGACCCTGAAACCATGTGTTCACCTTCTGTGCCTTCTCATAGCAAGCATTAAATACAGTCAACCACCTCTTTAAGCCTTTGAGCAACCTTTTTTTTTTTTCCAGTGCCCTAGCCGAACATGGTGAGAAGGCAGACATGACATTTAGTATGCAGACAAGAGCCAGGATTGCATGTGCTTTGACCAAATGCCAGCCCAGCCTGCTTGCTCTCTGAGCTGCCCAGACCAGAAGCAGTCAGTGACCAGAATGCGGTCAGTGCTGAGTGGGAGCTAACGTTGTTGTGCCAAAGCTAATAATGCTTCTCTCCCAGATGAGCTAATGGAAGCTTCATGGTGGCTCACAGAGTGGCCCAAGCAGACCCTCATCAGCTTGGAAAATACCATGTAGATAAACCCAGTGTAGCTTTCAAAGAAGGCAAGAAATATATGTGCTTATATGCAGAAGAACAGGGCCTTTACATGCCACCTCTATCTCCAAAGAATTTAGCATGTGTGATGCAAACAAAGTCGCTCTAGCTATCTGAATTCTGTCTTGCTCCAGCGCTCCTGTATTTCCTATTAATGACTGCATTTAAAACACTTTAGCATGCAGATCTGGGCACTCTTAGTCAACCAGTGAATCAGTAACTTTTTTGCAGTCTGGATCTCATGCAGGCTATCTACACTCATAACTTCTGATCTGAAAACAATGTGGGACTCTGTTAAAACATGATACCAGAAGGACATTCTCACACTAAAAAAGTAGGAAAGAAAGAGGTTTTAGTATCTCTCTTTGCTCCCACAGTACAAGAGTTGAAGCCATACACACTTATTTTTCAATCCTAGAAACATGTTAGCCAAAACTAGCTATTTCAATGCTGTCTCCCAAAGGAATATTTTTACGTGTTTTCCATTAAATAAAATGAAAAGGTAATATTTCTCCTTTATGTTTTTCTGTCATTCCAGCTCAAGGAAACTCATAATCATGAGTCTCACTGGGGCCAAAAAGCAGGTATGACAATGTCTCAAACTGTAGGGACAATATTCATATCCCATAGGCAAGAAAATAGAGCATGTTACTATCAAATTACTGAGTGTTAACCAAACCATGCATGCATGGAGGTGTATTTACAGACAGTCGTATCACAAAGCTTAACTCAGCTGAAGCTAGGGGAGGATCAGTGAAGACAATGTACGCCCTTATGTATGGTTAGATGCTCAGAACGCTGTATTATAGCTATAAACAGACTATACTTTAGCCAAAGTTTTATTATTAAGGCAGCATCTTAGCTGCCTTCTCCTCTTGTTTTTGTACTCTGAATAAGCATGTTTATTAAGCCCATTCTATACTGTCTTCAAGTACACTGAATCTTCTGTAAGGAAAATATAATAGGTCTGTGCATGGAAATTTGCGTAGCTCTGGCATGTTAAAAATATGTCATAAATGAGTGACTCCTCATAGGCCCCTTTCACTACCTGGGAAAAACTCCCTATAAAACACTTTATAGAAAAATTTTAGTGAAATCAGACAAGAATAATCCCAGAAGAAGCCTCAGGGGGTTACATAGTCTATCCTGCTGCCCAAGACAAGACCAACAAACTTGACTGAGGTGTCTCCAAAATCTTTTCATAGTCTGTAACCTCTACAAAAAACTCTTCTTAATATTTGAAAGATTTTTCCTAGTAGCCAGATTAAACACTCCACCCTCCAGTTTGGCCTATTACTTTTAGTCCTATCCGCCATAGTCATAAGAAAATACATTATTCCCTTTGTCTTTGCAGCAGCCTTTTAATATATAGAGATGAACTGCATCAATACTTTTTCGTGTAGACTATTCATCCACAATTCATTCAATTTTTCTGTACATGACATTTTTTTCTAAACCTCCAATCATTTTTGCTGCTATCCTGTCGACTTCCTCTTCCTGTGCAAAGCCAAAGAAAGCAGGAGAGGTAACACACCAGTTCACACAAACTAGTAGGAATTTTGCCTTTTTTGCAATTAGATTATTGTTGACTTCTTTTCAATCTGTAACCTATTATCTATAGCGCCTCTGTGATCCTTTCAAATGCCAGCTTTATTTCATTCTTCAGAAAACATTCTGGAGAATTTTCTCATTTATTTTGAAAGGTGTTGCAATAGATATACTAATTTAATTTCAGCCACATAATTTGCTCCCAACACACTAATCCATCTTCCTTAATATAGCAGATGGAAACCACAAAAAATTCTGATATTCTTGAAGGAGGCTCAGCTTGGGCAAGGTTCTGTCACAGGCCACAGCTTCTGTACTTACATGTACATATATATATATACACACACACACACATAAACACTTAATTATCTTAAAGTTTGATAAATTAAAGCCCTCCAGGGTTAGATAAGGAAACTATATCTTTTGGAAGCGGGAATTTCCCAGCATCCCAGTGAAACATACAACTGTTGCTTCTAGCTATGTAAGGGCCCAAAATAAAAGTAATTAAAGACTAAGACCAATGTAAGTAAAATTTCTCTAAAAATAACCAAAAATTTGCCTAGCCTGAAAGAGCTCTGTTATTTTATTCTGCTCTTGAGTTTCACATGTATTTACAATAGCTAGGGTATCAAAACTGAAAAAAAATTATTTCAAAGCTTTTTAAAAATTAATTTTTGTGATTTGTGCACTTATTTACAAATTTATTTAATTACTCAGCTGAGATTATATACACACTTGCTAATTTTTATTATCCCTGATCCAACCTAGGATTTACCTATGTACTTGGTCATAGTATATTTGTAAATACTGTACGTAGATATTCACACATACAGTTGATTTACAGGAAATTGATGTGCTATGGATGAAATTTTCTGAAGTGCTGAAAAATGAAACTTTGAGTCTTTTGAAAACATAATCCAATAAGTTTCAACATGTGCAAACTCGAGTAGCATTTCTCTGGGGACTGATTCTTCTGGAAAAAATACAACTAAATGCATATACATTTTAATCTGCCTCTTTCCAGACTAAGTATAAAATGTTTCCCATTTCTCTGGTATGCCATCTTCAAAATTGCCATTTGCAAGCCTGCAATATAGTATGGTCTGTGTCACTTTTGCACAAGCACTTTTTACTCATCCAGATATGAAAATAAATAATAATTGCATTCTAACTTAGTAATGATATGATCTTTTCCTCACTGACATTTCAGGTCTTTGCTTTCTACCTCTCTTTCCTTCCATGGTAATTTTAGCAATTTATACAGTAGAACTAAGAACTTCCAGCTGCACTGTATTAATATCAGTTATTAACTTGTACTAAAGAATGAAGTTCTTTAAATGACAGAAGATTTCTTTAGAACAGTGCATCTCCAGCTTTGGAAGCACAGACAATATCAAGGTGTCTGTGTAGTAATTTCATTTTGCAATCGGTTAGTGCCCATGGATTTCAAGATACAACTGAGCATATGTCACAGTCCTGTAAGAAATATTCATGGACATGGAAATATTCAGGCAACTGGTTACTCTCGTCTTTTTCTTTAATTTTTGCATGAGTTGGATAGGATGTGAGGGGAAAGCAGAACAGATGAGAGTAAAATCAGACCTTCAGCATGAGAAGAATGTACTGAATTGCTTGTAACTTTTTGTGACAAAACAAAAGTAAAGAATAAAATAAAGAGCAGGATCATAGCAAATATTCTCTAAGCTCTGATGTCTCCACTTTCCATGTTTGAGGAGCGGGACTGAAATTATTGAAGTCTTTCTGCTCAGTACATCCTTTCAGAGACTGGAAAAACTGTAAGCCTGGTTCTTTTCTTTTGAGATTACTTTCAGAGAAAGGTGAAAAGGTGANAGGTGAAAAAAAAAAAAAAAAAAAAAACCAAACAAACTATGAGGACAATTTCTCTGAACTTTGGCCAATACTAGTCATGAAAATCAGCTGTTCTGTCTTTAGAAGTGTTTTAGTACTGTGCTGCTAAATGAGTTCCACGATCACAGAATCATAGAATTGTCTAAGTTGGAAGGGACCTTTAAGA
>RSEF01000001.1:89264949-89287584 GCA_003993805.1 Himantopus leucocephalus | reverse complement strand
CCTGTAGCGCTGCATGGGGTTGTTGTTACCCAAGTGCAGGACCTGGCACTTGGCCTTGTTGAAACCTCATACAGTTGGCCTTGGCCCATCAATCCACCCTGTCCAGATCTCTGTGTAGGGCCATCCTACCCTCAAGCAGATCAATGCTCCTGCCCAACTTGGTGTCATCTGCAAACTTACTGAGGGTGCACTCAATCCCCTCATCCAGTTCATTGATAAAGATATTAAACAGAAATGACCCCCATACTGAGCCCTGGGGAACACCACTGGTGACCAGCCACCAATGGGATTTTACTCCATTCACCACAACTCTTTGGGCTTGGACATCCAGCCAGTTTTTTACCCAGTGAAGAGTATACCCATCCAAGTCATGAGCAGCAAGTTTATCCAGGAGAATGCTGTGGGAAATGGTATCAAAGGCTTTACTAAAGTCCAGGTAAACAACATCCACAGCCTTTCCCTCATCCACTAGGTGGGTCACCTTTTCATGGAAGGGCAGGTTAGTCAAGCAAGACCTGCCTTTCATGCTGGCTGGGCCTGATCACCTGGTTGTTCTGCATGTGCTGTGTGATGGCAGCGAAGATGATCTGCTCCATAATGGGGTGGTTTGGACTCTCTCACTGTCATAAGTTGTGTCACACGTACTTAGGTACTTTTTCAGCACTACAGATAAACAGCAGTGAAAGTCTGCTTACAAAAATTTCTCTGCTTTATCTTTTAGGCTCAAGGTAGGCCTTTTCACAGAAGATACCTGCTAGTTCTTTTTTATGCTTCTCAGTAGAATTCCATGCTCACTGAAAAGGTTGAAGCTCGTCAGTGGCACACTTTTTCTAGAAAGCATGAAAACTGAGCAGGACGCTTTTCCAGCACCCTAAATTTTGCATTTGAGCATGCACTGAACTAAACAAAGCATGACTTCTTCACCCTTCCCCTGAGATAGGGAGTTAAATGCTTCCTTTTGTCAAGTTTGTTAATATGTCCATATAAATCAGAGTGGGTGCCATCACCTTTAGGGAAGTATTCACTGTCCATTTCTTTTGAATTCTGACATTTTTCATTCTGCATTAAATGCACTAAAGCATTATTAGTGGAAGGGGGAAATGGGCACAATTTACTGAGGACTTGAGAGCCCTGAAGTGGTCTGAAGTTATGCTGAACTTCAAAAAAAATGTGAAAAGGGAAAGAAGGGGGGGGGGGGGGGGAAAAAAAAAAATGACCAAAAANAATGACCAAAAAAGGCAAAGTGAGGGAAAGGGAGAATAAGGTGGGGAAAGGGATAAAGGGTGAGGAAAAGTGAGAAAAGGGGTGAAAAGTGGGAAAAGAAGAGGGGGGAAGCAAGAAATAGGGAAAAGGAAGAAAAGTAGGAGGGGAAAAGAAAGGGAGAGGAGGGAAAAGCGAAGGTGGGAAAAAGACTGGGGAAGTGAATGCATGACTAGAGTTCCAGTCAAGACGAGATGTAAATCTGTACAGCTTCAGGTCTCATCTCTTTTAATGTTTATGTATATCTATTTGTAGATCCTGACTGCTCTTTTCTCTAGTGCACCAGTTTCTTATCCTTTTAAAATCAGTACACATACTAAGGCATTGCACTGTCTAGGAGTCAAAATGAAACATAAAGCCCTTGTCAGTCACCAAGGAAAGGGGAATCTTCCTGTTGCAAAAGCAAGATGCCATTTTGATAGCAGAGCTTCTGCCTAGAATACAAATAGCATGCAGACACCTTCATTTTTCTTCAGTCAATTAAGTATCATGTATGATTTTACCAGTGAAAGCCGGTCGTGGAGAGGAGTCCTCATTTAGCCTTCCATGGTGTTGAAGAAATGATTTCATTCATCACAACTTTCTACAAAGTGTTGGCTTAGAATATAACCTGCTGGAAAATTTAGCATGAGTTCTGATTAGCCCAGTATAACTAATTGCAAGCAAGGAGTATGTCTGTATTTTTATTACATTGTTAAATCTCACTTAAATTCTACATTAAGCCTATTTTTGATACTCAAGTGTTTGCATGAGCCTCATTCTGACTTTCAGCACAGATATTAATTCCTTTCTCAGTGCTAGCAGTTCAATTCAGTGCATTTTAAATATATTATTTATAAAATGGATTTCTTCATATATTTATCTTCATATACACATGCAAAGGCATACACATTTATAACTTTAGCAATGCCAAATATTAAAGGAAATATGCATTGATTAATTTTTAAGTGTGGCAACAAAGCAGACTTCCAAGAGATATAAGTTGATGCAAAGATTACAACTTGAGAAGACAAAAGCAGAATTCAGAAGAGGTGTGGTGAAAAGGAATAAATAAAATAATTCTACCAGACTTTCATGTGGGTGGACCATGGCCAGAGGCACCCCATTTCCACCTCCTCTTCCAAAAAAAAAAAAAAATCTCTTTTGAAAGCAAATAAATACATTAACAGAAATCAAGACTCAGCATGTGTCCATTGACTTAGCCATGAAAACTTAGCAATAACATCATTTAACAAGAATATCACATACTGTTTTTCTTCTCCTGTTAATAAAGTTCGATAGATTTTATTTAAATTGTGCAAATGTGAAAAGAAGTTATGATTGGCATTTCAAGAGGATTCTTCACAAATTAACCATATAAAGAAGTAAGATGATGGGAAGGAGACAGGGAAGTGCGAACTGTTCAGCTAAGACCTAGGATTTACTATCTCCTACTCCTACTAATTTTCTTTTGTTCAAAGTGTGGGGAACAGTGATCGTACCAAAAATAAATGAAGCTAGCAACTGGCATGTACTTATGTGTTGAAATGGGCATGGCAGCTTTTACTAGAATCCGATCATTCTCCATTGTATTGAGAAAGTGTAAAATAATAGTGCAGACCTGGCATAATTAAGCCAACTGTGTTTCTTCAGTCAAGTATTAGTTCTCAGGCTTTTCATAAGGCTTTTTTTTTTTTTTTTAACAGTGAGTAATATCCCAGACCATACAAATCCTCTGTCTCCATCACCTCTTTAGATCAAGATATCTGTTGGGACACAGTTTACATTTAGCAGCAACAATGTATATAGTCACAGGTATCCATGAATGAACACGGGCAGACAAAGTTTTCCTCTACAATCATGCTTGCCTGGGCAAAGAACCTGAATGTAATAGAGCTACATAAAATTCTTGTGCTACATGTTGCTTGAAAGTCAGATTTTTTCAGCATAGAGTAGATGACATGCACAGAAAGATATTTTCAAACATACCCTCATTAAAACACCAAGACACGGTTTTCCTCCCTTTACTCACCATCTATTATCACAGCATTTCCATAACCTAAAACCCAGCAGACTGAGGAGTACTGCTGGAAAATTCCCCTCGCCTTGAAGGTGTAGATTTTGCTCCCTGCCAAATAAAATTTAAAAAAAAAAAAACCCAAACAAAAAAAAGCAGCTTCGGACCTCACCCTGTACATCTGGATTGAGGATATTGACAGATACTTCATAGGGATACAGAGTATGGGTAGCCTGCTATTACATTCACAACAGCTGGAGTTGCAGACCCTAATTTGGCATAGTAGTAATACCATGAAGGCAAATGGTTATTTGGGTTTGATTACGGCACTTCAGCTTTCACAACACATGACCCCACCCACACAGAGATGGTTTCACCTTACAAAAATGGGGATAAACCCTATTACCTGTATAATTGTGTCGGTAGACAACTGCATGGCTTACATTTCCAGATTATGTTCCGGCAATAGTCCTTCTAGAGGAAGGCCTGTCCCCTCCAAGGCTTAACTGTAACTTCAGCAACTTTCTTGTCAGCTCTCTTCTTAGACAGTCCACTTTTTTCTGAGATCAGCACATTTCCTTGGTATCACTCATTCTCTGTGGCACCAAGCCCCTTTCAATATTTTGTTTTGCTACCCTCCCTGATGGCCTCCATCCCTCCAGTACTAACTCATTCCACAGTAACAGCAGACAGCATGGTCCCCCAGCATGGGGACCATGTTTAATATGGCAGAGCAAGCCTTTCTGATCTCACCATCACTTTCCTAACAAGGGGCCCTTGCCCTAGCACTTGAAAAACACCCTAACATTAAAAGCAAACAAAAAAAAAAAAATCTTCCTTGAAATGTTAATAGCTCACCTAGTGGTGGTGACAAATGTCAGATTGACACCACTGGAGAAGAGAGTTTTCAGTGATGCACACACAGGTTCTCGTTAGGCACAGATAGTCCTTTTTGCCTCCTGTGCCACCCCCCAGACCTCCCCTCATGAACAACATGGTGCTGAAGCCATCATCTGGAAAGACCACCTTGAAGAACAGTGTAATCCCCATACCAAATTAATGCTTAGGTTCCTAGCTGACACTACCAAGAGAGGTGCCAGTCTTGATGGTCTTTGTAATGTAGATACCTGCCACCCACTGAGAGCCAGACTGAGAGACCATCAATTCATAAATTTATTCTATTTATTTTATGACATCACATCAAATAAACTTCTATTCTGAAACCTCAGGTTGTAGCTGAAAATACCTCAAGGCAATACCTTCACATTTAAATTAGAAAAAAATCTCACTTCATCTGACTTCCGTTCCTCCTTCCCCCTCATTATAGCTTCGAAATGACATACAACAGATGAAGGAGTATGGAAACAAACTTAAAATCACCATTTTAGACATTATCCTAGCAGGTGTCCATGTTTTACTTGGAATTTATGAGAAGTAGTAAATATTGCTAACTCAGCTTTGCCCATCTTGCTGCAAACTCTTTCTGGCCAACTTATATGCAGCATCCTATTGCCCCTGGTGGCAGTGGACATGGCTGTCAGAACACACTATGGTAGACTGTAAAGAGCTAACACTTTCTAGTATTGCCTCCCAGTAACGCTTCAAAATTGTCATAAAAGATTTTATATTTTATCTGTTTGTGTATCAGCAATCAGCAGAACAAATCTCTTGGTAAAGTAATGGTTTGGGCCCCTTTCTGTTCAGATGCAAATCACTTGGCCTAAATAAACAGCCTGTCACTGCTGAATTTCATTACTTGTTTCCTGTCATTAAATTAGATGAGATTAATAAATATAAACTGAAAGACAGTCAGCCAAACTCAGCTCTCCAGTGAAACTTGTCCTCAAACAAAACTGTGAAGAGAACCTGGTCATTCTCCATATGTACTATGGGGTCTGTTTTGTTCATTGTGGAGATGCTGAAGTATAATGGGATTGTTTTTCCTCGTCTCTTTTCTTAACCCCATTTGTCCCAGACAGGCATCCCAGTCTCACATCTGATGGGAAGTACTCTGAGACACCAGGCAGGTTTTGAAATAAATGAGAAGAGAATCCAGTCACACATCAAAAGCAAGACAAATTAATGACATTTCCATGAAACATGATAGTCACCCTGTCCTAATGAGGCCAGAGAGGCAAAAAGATTCACAAAGAGAAGCACCAAGCAGCCTACGCAGCATTTGAAGCTGTTTTCTCTGCAAAGGTATCCTATTCCACATGCCCCACTAGTGCCCATTCTTCTGAAGTGCTGACATGAAACTGTCCCCCACATCCCTGTCTCCCCACTTTCCTCCCCAAGATTAGACTGCTTGGTAAAGCAAAGTGAGCATGTGAGATAAGCTGAAAAATCAGACTGCAATTGACAATTTGCCCTGAATCTGATCCTATAGTGCCTGGGCATGGTGAAACAGAGGAGAATGTTATTGTAGTGGGAGCTGGCACCAGCCTCCGTATGTAAGTTGCCTAATGCTTTCCATTATAAGATTATTGCAAACAATTTTTGAATAATGTTAACACCTCTATTGTTTGTCTTTGAAATCTGGCAGAAGCAGGGATTGCCTTAGGGCCAGTGTCATGCCTTTTGTTCTACTGTTAATAAATTCAGATTTGGACAAGTAATAGAGGTGTTGAAAATCACCTTTTTTTTTTTACTGTAATTTCCAGAACCCAGAGTTATTTTGGTAACTAGCTAAAACTCCCAGAGATTTGATGCATCTGCCTTCATGTTGTACCTACAACATCTCCATGAATGGCTATGTCTTGTGCTGGTACAGACAAAAGGGCTCTGCCAGTCTACCAAGGGCACTTAGTGTAACAGGCACGGGATTACAATGGCCACTGTCGGGACATGGTGTAGTGGCAGCTACATCAGGAAAGAAGGAAGGAAGGGCAAGTCACTGGGATGAGAAATCCAGAGCATGGGAGCAGCTGACAAAGAAAAGAGATCGAAATGATAGGAAAAGCGGGGTTTATGGGCAAAGATGTGATGAAGACATCACTGCAAAGGAAAATTAACTCAAAGAAATAGAACTCACTGTAAAGCTCCCTCAAATGTCCAGTTCACGCAGGGAATGACCTTTTTTTAATGAACTGAATAACCTGTTTCTGTTTGATGATGCTCAGCCAGAAATTGCTTGTGTTGTTATGCCTGGAGGCTGAATTTTATCAATGGAGAACAATAAATGACTGTTAGAATGGAGCTTTTTTGTTTATTAATTCAAAGCCTGCAACTAATGTGAAATTACACACACAATGATAGAAGGGTGTTATTTTAGTTGCCATCTGAAGGATTCCAAAGGTAGAGAAATGACAATTTTACAGTTGCCTTGTGTAAACCTATGTATTGCAGACCTTAATGACAGGAAAATCTTTCTATTTTCTTACAGGAACCCTGTGTCAATCTGGAAACCAAGTTAGCTCCTAGTCACCCTGAGGAGGTGGCAACTTGGACCTAGTACACCAAATGAACTTGGACCTCATACACCAAATGCTGACACACACAAAAAAAAAGGCAAATGGATTAAGGAAATACAGCATGTTTTTGGTCACATATGTAGTCACAGTTCCCTTTACTGGTTTACATTTTTCTGCTTAAACGTAGACCCCATAGCAGCATCAGAGAATGATCGAGAGGGAGAGGGGAGCACAAGTTTACTAGAAAGCAGTGAGGCGGTCACATATACTGATGGAAGGTGGAGGCAGTGGCAAACCCTCAAAGCATCATGAACTTGGCACAACGCCTACGTTTAAGAAAATGGGAAGCAGGGCTGAAGTCTTGTCTGCTCTGACCTAGGCAGAACAGCTGCTTTTAGCTCAACTAGCCATGTAGCTGAGCATCCTAGCACAGCCCTGGGGACTCATCCACCTTCAGCCTACCTGCAGTTTTCTAGCCTTTGTCTTCCCAACAGCCGAATGAGCGCTGCAGTTGTGCTTACAGTGCTCCCAGGCCCAGCACTCTGGCACACACTGCTTGTCTGCTACTGTCTTCAAAATTTGGGAGCTCCAGCACTTCAACGGTACATTTCCAACTGTGGAGTCAGTTATGAAGTCGTTATAACAGAAGTTATAGTAATTGAGTGTTACATCTGGCTTAGCTAAGACTTCTAGATATGATGATAGCTTGCAGTAAGATTTTGCAATTGTTCAACAGGGGTTGAACACAAAGCATTCCAACAAGGCAGAAGTCACAGTGGCCTGCTTTGGCAGGGGAGGGGGAAACTCTATTCCTATGGTTTCCATGTCATCTCTAGACCCATTTTTACAAAAATCTCAAACTCAGCATGCTGTATAAGCACAGATTCAAACAAATCTTGCAAGGCCTTCTGAAATTCATCCGCCTATCTAACAAAAGGGAAGAATTTTGCAAAGAAGAGTGTGGAAACTAACTATTCCCATTCTGGCTGAGACTAGTACGATTACCTCCAGGATTACTGTTTACTCATTTCCCAGCAATGCTTACCGATTATTATTTCAAGGCAATGTTCCAAAATTTTTTCCCAAGGGGCTGTATAAATACAACCTTCCTGAACTACTTTTTAAGTCAGTATATGCCAAACAAAGGCTGCACAAAGATTTGACAATGTAGAGGTAAGGTCTTTTGCTATATAAAATTCCACAGCATTTTTAAGTAGACTAGGAGAAGATAATGTTCATATCCCACTCAAACTCCTTTTAAGGTATTGTGTTTTAATTACACTGCAGATTTTGCTGGGTGTTATATATATATATATATAAACCATATATATTCTTTTTCTGTGTGTATTTTCTTGAAATATTGCTGAGTACTGCTGTGCAGCATTGAAATGCTTTTTTATTCCACCCCATTTTAGCAATGGGTGAAGTTATCGTATCTAAGACAGACCCATCAAAACTAATGGAAGTCATTCCCTGGGCTTTAAATCAAGATTATGTTGATTTGCAAGTCATATCTTAAGTCTGCACAGTATTTTGAAAGTTTCTGGAAGAAGGGTGTTCTGGAAAGAGGAAAAATCTTTGTAAGGCGTAGCTGTTCCTACAGGTTAAATTATTCTTCAAGAACAGAATATATAATGTAATTCTTTTAGAATTGTGTACAACAAAATAAAAGAAACCCCAAAACCACCAAATACAAAACCAAAAGAAACAATTTGTTAAAATACACATTAATCACAGTTTCACAAAATAACAAAACAGTCATTTTTATAATTTTAAATTAATTCTTTCCATTTGGCAGGCAGAGCATAATGGGAGAACTGAATCAGTTATGACATGGAAATAATGCTCAAACCAATATATTTAACTTTAGGGAAAAGGCTTGTTCATCTCTGCATTAAATGTAGAATGATTAATACTTCAGCTATTGTTGTAATACCTAAAGGGCAACAACTACTATTTTCCCATTAAATGTTACTACTGACTCAGCATGGGGTTATAGGAGGTGTTTCTCTTTGGATGTGTCAACTGAAAAGGAAGCCTATTGCAATTGCAGTGCAACTCTGAAGTCAAAGTAAATGGAAAGAGACACATAGTCAGAACTTGATGACGATGGTAAAAATCTTTTTTTTTTCCTGTCGGTCTACCTGCCCATTAAACAGCAGTTTTGTTTTAAGATTTTATTATTTAATCATACATTATAGTGATACCTGTTAATATTCTCACTCACCAGCATTACGTACTGCTAGGTGTGTGGTATACCAGGAGAAACCAGGAAAACCTCACAATGGATGCTTTCTAGGTACAGATGTGCAGTTTACATAAGTAGAGTTTAGCATTTTGGGTAGTAAAAGCTAAAGTTCATTTAAAGTGGATTTACTGAGAGAAAGGAGGGAAAGGGAAGGAACTTTCAGCTCCCTCCAGTACATATTGGTTGGTGTGGTAAATGTTTCCTTACCACAAGATGCAGTCCCAGACATGAGGTTTCATAACTCCCTGCCAATCCTTTCCCCTAACCAGATCAGTCCTGAGTCCTCTCCTGCACACATTTTTAATCTTGGATTTTGAGTTGCTTAAAACTTTTCCAAACCAATTCACTTTGGGATGAAGCACCTTGTGCCCACTTTCTACTAGAAGGCAGTTTCTTCATTAGCTTAATTTCAGTCTGAGCAAATCTCATTTATGTATATCCTCACTCTCAACTCACACGCTTCCCATATGTTCAAAGTCTTGCACTCACACAGCTAAAAGTCGTAACCAAATCTGTAAATTTTGCATGTGGATACAGGTAAAGGTTCCTGCATCTCCTACTGACATGAATAATGCTAGCAAGTAATGCTACAAATTTCATGGGCCAACTCAAGTAAATGTTACAACAGATATTCACCCTAATGAGCCAGAGCTAGAAATAAAAGAATACCCTAAATTAGTGTCATGGTTTAGGAAAAAAAATAACTAAAAAGAGACAGAAAAAAGAATAAATGTAGTCCAGGACTGTAAGGCACTCAGCACCAAACCACAACTCTGTTGAGCAATATGTGAATTTATGTCAGGTTCTCAAAAGTGGAGTTTTGCATGAACACAAACACTATACCTCAGTTGTTTGCCTCAAAGAGGGTCTCCCTAGATGGAAGAGCCGGCTGTTACTCCCCAGACTTACTGCTGTTTGCAAATAGATCAGTCTACATGTACATACATATACGGTGTATATATCAAGTATATATCAAGTATATGCATATGTATACTATATATGTGTGAAATACATATTTAACATATTTTTTCTATTACATACAAATCACAACCTACCTAGAAACATGTATAGGTATATATGAATAATCACATTTTCTTTTTTTATAGATTGGTCGCATAAATTCAGATGATTGGGACCGAGCAACCTGAAGTATAGCACTTCATTTCATGCCCATTTCTCTCTGTGATAAGTGGGCTCCTCAAGAAAGTTGAGCTTTTCCCAGCAAGGGACAGCTTAAAATGCTGAACATGGCTTTTTTCTCTAGCCAGACCGCAAAACTCTTTCTCAAAAAAGAATGACCTCATATCTTATTAACTGGAGCACAAAGTGAATGGGCTCACACACGCACCAGCATAAACACACACACACTAGCACACATATACACAAGCAACCAAACAGCCAAGAAAAAGCTGAGACAGACTTTTAGGAGCAAGACTTCCAAGGAAAGGTAACTACATATAGATTTTGGAAGCTAAGTTCTTTTCTAAAGGTAATGCCTGATGATGGTTTTTCAAGAGCTTTGAAAATTACATAAAGAATTTGCGGACTTATTTTATACTTTCTCTTTTTTTTTCCCTTCTCTTATTTGAATCTAACAGACAAATAAATAAAAAATCCGTATTTGCCATCTCTTTGGGTTGCTTAGAGGGGAAAAGCAATTTGATATTTTCTTCATAACTACTCCAGTAGGACAGAATACGCAGAAACCATTCAGGACAGGAAACACTGAAGCTGTGCGTGTAACAGGTCATTACTCTGAAAATGACATACTATAAATGTGTGAAGGAAAAGCAACCTGAGTTCTGCATAGTCTTACATGGTGTGTTTGTACACTTCTGAATTTCATAATTGTGATTGTCCTTTGTTGATAATGATACAGTAGAAGTGGAAAAGATATGGAGCATAACTATTCCGAGAAAAACAACTTGAATTAAGGAAAGGCTTGCACAGGAAGAGAAACAAAATGGACTACAACTTCCCTGCTGGAAAAAGAGATGACAGGGGAGAAATATAATAGGATCTACAAAGTAATGAATGGCAAAGAGAAGATGAGCAGAAGATTACTATTCCGTATTTCTCATAACATAAAAAATTAGGGAGAATTCAGTTCCCTCTGCATTAAAAACAAACAAAAACATTAAAAAAAGGAAGTACTTTTTCACACAACATAGTAATTAAACTGTGGAAGTCTGCCACAGAATGTTGTGGAGCCCAGCACTGTAACCGAGGTCAAAAAAGGTTTTAGTAAAACTTGAGAAGAATAAGTCTATTGGTGGCTATTCAAAATGATGGTACAAATGCATCCTCCAGTGCCTCTCTAAATCAGTGATTTCTGAGAGACGAGTGAATTTAACTGGAGATGATTCACTTTATATTAGCCTGTGTGTCTGCTGCTGGCCCCTGCCACAGGCAATCCAATGGGCTAGTTGCACCTTGATTCTGACCTAATATGGTTATTCCTAGCATCCCCAAAACCTTTAGATATCAAGGTCTGTATAAGTGTAGGTCCTATGAAATAATACACATTAACAGAGAAATATGACATTTTCCTTTCATTTTCATTGCAGTGTAATATCCTCAAATTGATAATGAGATGACACTACCATACATGTGAACATGAATGAGCAAAAGACTTCCCAACATGGGGAAGTCTTCCCATATGGGGGTCATTTTTCCCCTTAATCTCCACATAGTTTCACAGTTTCCTTATTTTTGATACATGTGCATGTTTTAACATGTGAATGCTGATTTAAAAATGACTAGTTGCAGGCATAATGGTAGGCATTTGCTTAGTTCAGTTTGTATCATTGATTTCATAACTGTGACATCACCAAAGAGTTGGCTTCTTTATAAAATTAACAAATATACAGTACAGATTGATGCAGGGCATTGTCTGAGCTTAATTTTCATTGAAGGGGCTAATACTGTCTGAGGCCAGGCATGAACTGGAGGTATTCCATGTAGTCCTGCAATGCCTCTCAATCCTGACGTAGGTTCCAGCGCTCTTAGTATTTTAGCCCCTGTTGTGCTTGGTTCTGAACCAGAAAAGCTCAGCAGCCTTTCCTTAGCTTAAGCACTTGGGTAGTCTCTGTGAAGTCAGTTTGGCTATTTGTACTTCCTATATGCTTTGTTTTCTCATAGGTCTAGTGCACAAATCTGGCTTTCAGCACATTTTCTGTTCCACTTCTCCGGACTACTTCAAAGTATGGATTTTTTAGCAGCTGTATCTTTATTATTCATTAGGTATCAGGATGAAGAAACAAAACTCATGTCAACTTATTCAGGATGTTAGCCCAACTCTCATGAGATGAAAAGTCAGTCGGGGCATAACTAAAAGGGCACTGTCCCAAATTCATAATTTATTCCTAACAAATCCTACTGCAGTTTTCCTAGGATTGCCATAAATTTTCAAGGATTAACATTACTTCTGGAATGCAGACTACCTAAGCAAGGATCTTCTATGAAAACCAGAAGGGATAAGTAGTAATTTTTAAATTGGTTTCCTTTGAACTTTTGCAAGCACATTATTCTGTTTATGTTCTTCCCATTTGCATTGTTATGTGAGATGTTAGTAAGTTTTCTGCCAAAATGTAATCCATAGTAGCTGCTCATATTTAAAGCATGTCACACTCCTGACATTTTGGGAAGTATCACAGCCCAGTATAATATTTGGCTTTCAAATTTTTGTTTTGCAACAAGAGGACCGACAGTCTAGATCAGCAAAAGCAACTTTGGTTATTGGAGTTCAGACATGAACTTGGCTTGCTAACACCATAGAAATACAAGAGCCTTCTTTCATGCTCTTAATGAAATCTTTAATTATGTCAGCAGCTCAAACGATACATCTCCAAACACTTTACATTCCTTTGCAAATGGGTAGTCACATAGAAGACTTAGAAAAAATATTCTTAAATTCTAAATTCATAAATTCTAATCATAAATAGATTTCTAGTTGCAGGCATACATCCAGACATTTTCCCTCATCCACTTACTCTGCCATACAGTGACTGAAGATTCTGTTACTGCTTGTTGAAAAAAAAAGTAAACTGAACAATAAATCTATATATTGTCACTTTGTTGCAACCTAAATGAACTTCCTGAACCTGAAAATTTGCCATGCATCTGATTAGCAAGAAAACCATCTCAATAGACTTCTTTCTGTTTAGCTAAGCATTTACTGTACATGTGACCCTTGTTATATTTCCTATAATTACTAAATAGCTTGTTTTGATTAAATAATCAACCTGTTGATAATACTATAAATAATAATTAAATTATTTGTCTTTCTTGATTTAAGTATGCATTGCTTCATCTTTTAAAACAGCCTCCATTACAGAAATGATCTTTCATATATGATAAATAAAAACAGATTTCAACTGTTAAAAGTAGTCTTGGGGAAAACTGTTCCTAATCACAGAGCTAAAATAATGTTGTCTGTGCTTTATGCTGCACTACACTTAAGGAGATAGAGAACTTGTGAAGTAAAGCAAGGACCAAGATTCAGATTGTTTTTGTTAATCTTTCGCATAAAATATATTATCTAATTCTTTATTCCAAGAAGGCCAACTCCATTGTTACTGTTTTTTTCAGTAAATCAGTCATTGCCTTTCCCACATCACTGAAAGATGGAGTTTATCTGTTCTGTGACGGCATAAAAAGAATGAAAAACATAGTAGCATGATGAATAAAGCAAAATAAACAGGATGATATAAATAAATCAAAACTAATCCATTTTGTTACAAAGTCTGTCATTATGTTTATGGCCGAGCACTGTATTCACATGCCTTGTCACAACATAATGAAACTTATAGTGAAACTTCTGCAAAAGAGACTGGAAAAAGAAAACAGTATTTCTTCACACAGCAGTGTTTTCATGGAACTCTGTTCATAGAATTTTTGGTGTGATTTCATAATTTATAAAGTGCTTCCAGCAAGGCCCTGGAAATAATGACAGAAATGCAGAAAAACTTCAGATATGTCCCCCGGCCAGTATTCTTAGGGAACCTTCCAGTACAGAGGATAGATTAAGCAATCAGCTATAGCTGGGATTTGGGAGGGTGGTTTCAGGTCAGTGAACTGGCTAGCTTGGTTTGGTTCTTCGAAGCAACATGGAAGACTCAGTATCTTCCATACAAATTACTTAAGGAGATAATGTAAAACTTAAGATGTTTCTAAGATAGCTATGATAGCAGAGGGCTATAATCAAACTGGACACAAAAATAAATAAGCCACGATAGAAAAGCTTGGGGATCAAGGTATAAACCAACTGTAAGAGGCAAACTTATTGCAAAAGTGAGACATCCACAAAGGACAATGATGGACTTGAGGAATTAAAAAAAAAAAAAAACAGAGAAAAGACATACTTTTCATACTAAGGTAAAAGTTCAGGAACAGGAAGACTGAAATATGCTGTGTTGTAACACAACCAAAGTTGATTGAAGTTTCTTGTAAGAATTATATTATACAAGCAAAATTACATACCTGTGAACTTTGCACTTGGCAAAATGTTCCTGTCCTACACTGATGGGACAAAAGAAGACAGAGAAAGCCATGGCATTGTTTTAAACATGCTGTAGTTCTTCCTGTCTTTTAATAATGCATGCTTGACAACATTCCCATTTTCTTTCTCCCTTCAAATAAGGAGGAATGCCTTTTGCAACACAACACAACCAACCCCCCCAAGTCCTTCTCACTAATACTATCCACAGCTGTCTCTAGTTTGACTTCTAGCCTGTCCTTTTGATTAATGCAGCTCTCAGATAAGTTTCCAACCTCTTTCAATTGACTAAGTCATGAATCTCTTCCTCTATCCACATCCTCATTCAGTTCTTCTGTTCAGCAACACACTGTTTAAATTCCACTTTGCACTGGGCATTGTGTTTCACTATGTTTCTTTACTTGGTCATTTAGAACCTTACTCAGATATCTTTCCTCTTTTTCCCTCTTCTCTTTCTTTGAGCTTTACACTGTGCTGTTGTTGAACCTTTTCTTTATGATTATTATGTGTTTGCACTACCATAACAGCTAAGAGCTGAACTATGGGCCAAGACCCACAGTATGAGGTCTCCTTAAACCTTTATTCACTCTCAAACTATCTTTAGAATGATGACACATTAAATTGCCTCCATCCAATTCCATCCTTTATTCCATCTCTCATTTGTATAGGCTTGAGCTTAAGCTAAAGATCTCAGCTGAGCTCTTCTCCAAACCCACACTCTTGTTTTACTATTTCTCCCTCTTGATAAGAGTCTTACCAAACACGCAGTCCCTTGGGTCCATGGTTATGGATTTTGATTTGGGGGGGCGGGGGGGGGGAGGGGTTTGAGGCATTTTGATGCTCCCAACACTTGGCTTATACTCAAATATTTTCCTCTTTCAACATCTCCAGAATGTATCCTGAATACAAAAGCTTTCACCTGTGTGCTTCACCCCCTGCATCTTAACCATCAGCCATTGCAAGCTGTTCATCACCTAGTCTGCTCAAAAAATTGCCCAAATCATCCTCTTTGTGAGTTATTTCAGTCCTACAATTTATACCATTCATGGCCTTCTGCTACCTACCCCCCTTTAAAATTACCAAAAAAAACCCTCCACCTTTTATCCCTTCCTTTAAATCTTTTCACAACTGCACCACACCTTACATGGCTGTTCAGTTCTTGCAGCATTGCCATCTTCACTGTACTAGCACTACCAGCTTCCCCTGCCTGTTCATCCACATCTACCATGCACCCCTCTGTGCTTTGTCTCCTTGTGTCTCTTACGCCATTAAGCCACTTCCTTACACACCTTTAAATTTCACCTGAAGCTTTACTTCTGCCATGTGGTCTGGCAGTTACTGCCTTGTACACAGTGAGCTGGACTGATACAAAGCTAACTGAAATGGATTTGGGTTTATTGTTATCCTGTTTGTTCTCTCCCTCTTTTCTTGCTTTTTTTCCCTGTTGCAACTTGCACTTAAACTGGATTGTTAAGCAGAAGCTATTTTTTGTACCACAGGACAGTATAGCACCAAACACAGCAGAGCCCTTATGCTCATTTGCAGCCTGTAGATACTATCTATTGTGCAAAAGCTCTGTGGAGCATACGTGGGATTTCGGAGGTGACAGTGCTTGACAAAGCTTAACAAGACTGTCTTCGTTCAGCTTTTGAGTGTTTATGGAAAAAGGTCCTAAAATTTAACAAAGACACTGTTTTGTGCACTCTTACATGCACGATTTTTCTTTTTTTTTTTTTTTCCAGCAAATGCATTTTGAGACATAACAAGTAAACAGCTTACACAAGCCTGGACCTGAAGCTGAGCACCTGCAACTTCAATAAGATCATCATTGTTTGAGTAGGTTTTAAATAATTTAGTACAAATTGGCTTTCCTATAGGTGTTGAAAAGCACATCATCACTATTTACTAATGAGTACAGGATTCCAGAGGACTGCACAGATACCACACTCCTCCTCAGACTGCGCATGTGTTCTTTGAATCAAAGTATTTCATAAACAAGCACCTGGAGACCTCGATTAAAAAAACACCTGCTCTGAAGTTATTGGGAGGACAGATTGCACAGCATGCAGAGAGCCTTCTTTACCTTGTGAAGTAAAGCACGGACCAACATTCAGATTGTTTTTGTTAATCTTTCACATAAAATATATTATCTAATTCTTTATTCCAAGAAGGCTAACTCCATTGTTACTGTTCTTTTCAGTAAACAGTCAGTCATTGCCTTTCCCACAGGGTTGCTGATATTTCTGATATCCTTACTCACTGAAATAAAGTTTCCCTTCCTTGCCCACACCGACCCAGCCTTTTATGCTGGCTGCGCAGTGGTTGGTTTCACAAAAGGAGTTTATGAATGTCTCCTCAAAAAGGTGGTTGAGGGAGAGTCTGCCATGGTCTGACAGTAACTGCAACCATAGAAATTATGACTCTAACAAACCCTGCTTTTGTGACAGGGCAGGTTGTTGTTGTTATCACTGATTACCTTTTGGCCTGATATTGCAAAAATAGTGATATTTGGTGAAAAGAGGATAAAGGCATCTCAGGGGTAATTAGTGATAAGCAACCATCTGATAAGCATCACCACCTATTGCACAATTTTTCCCTATTCTTGCCTGTGACTCCATGGATTGTTATTGAAAAACCGTACAGATTTAATCAGGTCTGACATTCCCCTCTGAGTCCTGCAAGGTCTTTCTCTCCCTGCAAATGGGATCCCTCAATTTCAATGTCAGTTTTTCTGTTCTACCAATCCTGGTGCAAAGTAGGAGTTTTAGTGCTGTGCTTTCAAGGATGGAAAATAATAAAGCAAGGAAGAGCTCAGTCAGATCCGAGGATGTGAAGAATTTCTGCAATGACTAGGGTCTGAGAGGGCCTCTGAGAAGGACTGAAATAGCCATATGCCCTGAATGACTTAACTCTTTGTGGGAAGCCCAGGACCCTTTTCTGTCTGTGTGTATGAATAATTTCAAAACTGATAGGTCACTCAGGGCTGGAAGCTAGAAGCTTGTCACATTTCCATGCTCAGATGCTGGCCCTTTCTGAAAAGTACCATCAAGCAGACACCTTTTGGTTACTTTAGGCATGGTTGTTATACTGCAGGGGCAACGCTTATTCAAGAGGGTCCAGTTAACTGGACAGCAAGTGCGATACTCTGACAAGATGGGAAAGCCACTTAAAGATTTTTTTTCTAACCTGGTAGTCTCCAAAGCAAATAAGAAATTGAAATAATTCCAATAAAATAGAAGCAAATCCCTTGCTGTTATTCTGATCTACAGGTTGAAATGATACCATAACCTTCTTTTGTCGGGGCTGTGTATTATAATCTTGGATGTCAGTCCTGCCAGCATAGCAACCTACAGATCCTTCCTAGAGCTGTCCTCAGCCTGCACTAAGTATAGCTTGCTTTGTTTTCATATGTGCTATGACTACAGAGGCCACTCCTGAGTCATTTGGGCTGCTCTTTGAAAACCTTCCCATGTATCATTCCCTCATTGCCCAGCTTAAAAACCTGTATAAGGCTCATGTCATCTCAAGGGCTGGGAAGACAGAGTGATTTCAGTAAGGGCAGAAGAGACCAGTAACTCTTACTGTCAGTGTCCAGTTCTGCTCAGAGACAAAACTCTAACTACTTTTCTATTTTTAGCAGGAAATTAGACCTTGCCACCTTGGCTTGCTAAAGCCAAATATCACTTTACAGACTTTTCACTACCTTTACACTTCCATCTACTACAGCCACTGAAACTGCTTCAAGCATTTGGTAGAAATAAAATAGGCAATATTCCTAAGAAATGAAAATCAGTTTTTAGACCAATTTGAAAGGCACAAGTGATAAGTCAGTTTTTAAAAGAGATAAGTCTGTTTTTAAAAGAGATGAAATATGGACATGAAGGAGCAATTAGCTTAATCTCAGTGTAAAACACGGTGTTAGAATGATGTAAGCAGAAGTTTAATCATCTTGGGATAAACAAATAACAGCTAATATATAACTTGTATAGTTGACCCTTATTTATTCCTTCAGGTTAATTGAATTCCATATTTGATGAACTAGTAAATTTAGAACCCTAACGTGCAAGGGTTAATTGAAACTCCTCTAAAAATATGCTTGCTCACATCTCCTGCTGTCCAAGCTGATTGTGCGGCATGCCATGGGCAACTCTGTGGGTTACCTTTCACTACTCATGGCCTGTTTAAAGCAAGTCAGGTGGTCATTCCACTTTGCTTATTACAGTTTGGGCTTCACACCCTATGGGACATTGTGCCTGAAGAAGTAACCACACTGTGAGATCAAAGAACTTTCAAAATTTGTAGAAGGGATGGCCATGTAAGATAAAAAATAAAGCGAATGAAAAGAAACAGTTTGTCTTCAGTGAGAGCTGGACCAGATCCCATGACTTCTGGGAAAAGTTTAAAGATGGAGTTTGTTTCACTGGGAATTAGGGATATGAAAATGGATAATTAACATGGTATGAAAGGATATTATAAAAAATTATTAGATTAATAAAAAATAAAATGCATAAAACAATGGTATGCATTTAAGAAATGGTAGCAAATGAAGGCTATGCTCATGGTAGAGCATGTTACAGTACCTTGCTGTCCAGATTCATAGGCATGACTTCAAGCTTCACACAAACAAGTTATTTCCATCAGCCCAGGTGTGGAAAGGCCGCCTGTCTTCTGAGCTGGGAAGTCAAATGAGGCTAGATATGATCCTAGGTGCAACCTTCTCTTGTGTTCCATTTGCTAAAGAAATAGAAAAAAAAAAATATATATCTAAGGAAAGCATACCTTAATCATACCAGCCCTGTGTGCCCATGGGGAAGGACAGAGTCCTCATTTTTTCAAAATAATCTGCAAACCTAAGGCTAAAGAAAGTATGTCTTAACCACACTAGCCCTGTGCACTACTGAAGAAGGAAACACCTTCCTTTTTCCTAGCACACCGCTTCTTTTCACAAGTTGCAATTCCCTTCCATTGTTGTGTGATGGCAGTCTGGACTTCTCCTTGTTTAATCAAAAATCCCAGGCTGCTCAGCATAACTGTTAGATGGGAAATTTTCCTTAACAAAACATTCATTTTTCACCCATTGGAAAATATCAATTAGTCACAAATGTCACCGGAAAGGTTTTTAGGTCTGGGATGGAACTAAGAGAAGCCAACAGTCCAGGGATTAGGGCTCTGAATCAGAGAAGGGAAGGACTTGAATTCTGGTGTCCCACATCCCAGATGAGTACACTAACCACTAAGCTATTCCAAAGCGGGAGGTGAGTCTGTCTCCTCTCAGAAAAATGTCTAAAGGGATGGATTTTGTTCCAACATAGTGCAAAAACAAATTGCAAAGCTTCTACCCCCACCTCCTTCCTTTAAATTGAATTCTTGTTCTCCAGCGAGCTTTGTGTAAGTTAAATAGACTAGACACATTTAATAGATCTTCAGTAACAAAAAGTGGAACAAATAAACCAGCCCAAGAGTTAAGAGATATTTAAAGTTAAGAGATATCTAAAGCTGAAGTTAAGACCAGACCTATAGAGGGGCAACTTAACAGCTTAAGGTTTCAGAGGACTAAATAAAAATACATGCACCATTGAAAGCATGGTTACTGTTAGCATTTCAAGCGCTATGAACATTTGGAACCGGTACCTTTTAAGTCTCCCTTCAACAGGGGTCTGCAATAGCTGCCTGTTTCTTTCAGGTGACAGACCTCCAGATCAGGGTTCAGGTGGAGGCTTTATGAACAGAAACGGCACGGATTGGCTAGATCGCTGTACCTTAGGCGAAGGCAGGGTCAGGCAGCCGGCGACACACGGTGTGTCGGCCTGCGCCCCCACTCCTCACGCAGCCGGGAGCCCCGAAAGCCGGAGCGGCAGCGCCCGCCGGGGCCGGGACCGGGGCGGGCGGCGGGAGGCGCCCCGGTGGCAGGCGGCGGAGCGGACCGGAGCGGCGCGGGCGGAGAGGGCCGAGGGACCCGCACCACCATGGACAGCTCACTGGGGCGCACCGGCCCCGCCGCCGCCGCCCGCGGGAGCCCGTCAGCGCTCCGCCGCCGCCCGCCCCGCCGCCGCGGGATGCCAGCCACCGGCACCGCGGGGCTATTGATAGTAGGGACAGGCTTTATGAATTAATGACTGACTCTTTGCCCTCAAATTTGAAAATTATTCCTTTCAGTGTCTACTGGATTCTAGGAACCAGACAGAAGATTTGGCAAAACCCTCTTCAGTTCCACGCAACTTTTTTTTTTCCTTTTCTCGAGCACATTAAATTAAATGCATATTGTCTAAATCAATCGCGCGTTGTGTCAATAGCTGAACTTGGGGAGTTTCATCCGCCTCTCGGGTAGTAGAGGCAGCTCTGCTCGGCTACTCTATCATTGTTTAATAAAAGAGATTAGTGTGCGCAGATGGAATGCCACGAAACCTCTGGGTCTTGCTGATGGGGAGGAAAAAAAACGGTTTTCTCTTTCTCCCCAGTCAATCTTTTCACCCAATGAGAAGATTACACCACGTCAGACGTGGACTAAGGAGTTTCTCATCCCTGACTGCCACGAGAGAGTCAGCAGGGAGGAAGGCAACCTTTATGGGAGCTGGGGACAGCAGAGCACAACAAGGCTAGGTTGAAGGCAAGAATGAATATATGCTAGAAAGTCTGCTTAAATCTGCGAACAATTGCATTTGCTTCTAGCTGCATAACAGCCATGCCCTAAAGACCATCCTGGGACCTTTGAAAAAAAGCACTGGGACTTCACACCTCGCCTGCAGAGAGCTGCACTCGCTGGCTTTGAACCTTGCTAAGTCACAGGGGTTGTGCAAGTCTCAGGGGGGTTTCTGGTCCTCCCAGGGCGAGTCCAGCAATCCAGCAGCTCCCTTCCCTTCCCCACCAGACTCTCAAGCAATCAGCACGCCTGGTGGTTTTCTTTTTTTTTTTTTTTCTTTTTGCTGAACACCATTTTTTCCGGCCTGGGAAGACTGAGGAGGTTAAACTCCCTGGCTGAAGCGAAGCCCTGGACGAGTGCAACTGAGGCTGTAGAAATCCGGGAGGGGAATGACGACGATGTTTTATTGTGAATAAAACAAGAGGGAGGAAGGAGAGGCGGAACTTCACAAAGGTGAAGGATGGGAAGTTTGTGGAACTGAGGGTTTAGCACCGGGCGGGGGGTTAATCATTATTTCCTTCTGTCTCTCTGAGGCTGCAACGGCACCTCCTCACCAATTAGCTGAACCTGCCCCACTTGTCTGCTTTTGTTTCAAAGGGAAGGTTTTGCTCCTGAGAGGCTTTTGAGGGGAGCCCGGTCACCCACCCGCCTGCAGCCCCCGGCGCTATTCCCCGCTCTGGAATTACGTGCCAAACCTGGAACAGGGACTTATCTTCCTAGCCAAGCTCCCAGGTCAACTTTCTCGTAGGAAAGCTGATTTATGCCTGTTTATACGTATGGAAAAAGGAGGCAGAAGCCAAGAGCGGCATCCCTCCAAAATCTCATTGTCTTTGAGGCGGGAAGACGGGAAAAAGGGGAGGCAGGAAACCTAAAATGATAAGGTTTGCCTTCTCGCGGCAGGGAGCACTTGACCAGAAAGGCAAACATAGGGTTTTGCCTCATCTCCCCGCGACTGAAGCCTTTTCCAGGTCCGACAAAACGACCGGTCCCTCCGTGCGCCTCGGCTGGGAAAACAACCAGCCTCCGCAAGCGCCTCGCCTTGGCGGGGAACCCTGACGTAAGCGAGGCCCCGGCAAGTGAAACCCGAACAAAATCGTGCCTTTTCCTCCCTCCTAGACACAGGATCGGCCGTGCCCGGGGGTGCCCCATGCGCGGAGCTGTGCTTTGGCGCAGGTGTGGGAACGGGAAGCGCGCCGTCCGGCGTCCCCACACCTGCGCCAAAGCATCGCTCCGTCGGTCCTTCCTTTCGTCCAGCCTCATCCTCTCACCAGCCCCACCGAGGGCAGGCAACAGCCGGAGCTGGCAGCGAGAAGCGGCCGGGAACGGCGGGGTGAGATGCTGCAGGTGGTGGCGGGTCCCTCCCGGGAGGCGCTTCCCCGGGTGGGCATCCCCAGCTCCGGCGGCGAAAAGGGGGATTTAAACCCTGGTAGAGGGGATTTTTCGCCCCGTCCTGCCACGGAGGAGGGCTCAGCCTTGCGGTGAGGCTAGGTAGCAGGAGGAGTTTGCTCACGGGTTAAGCATTTGTGTAGGTGGCAGGTGAAAAAGCGCTGCGCTGGTTGTTGCAGATGACAAACAGGCTTA
>RSEF01000001.1:89213859-89263061 GCA_003993805.1 Himantopus leucocephalus | reverse complement strand
CCCCCCCCCCCCCCCCTTTACTAACGTACAATTAACATCATTAGGAATCAACCCTCCAGCTAATAGGGGAACTGCGACGAACAACGGTAGGTGTGTGAAAGGAGAGGCGACAACGATCGCAGGCTGGGCTTTTGGGCTTGATCTAAAAAGCGCCCGCAATGATGGGGGGATAGCCCTTTCCGCTCTGCTACGGCAGGGGAGGCGCTGACCTAAGCGTAAACACAAAAAGGGAGAGGTGAAGGGGGGGAGAGAGAGAGGGGGAGATGCAGAAGATGAGAAGAGCTTGGCCGGAGTCCTTAGGGTCTGCTGAGTGCATGTGCTGTCGGGTGTTTCCCTTTCTTCCCTTCTTTTTGATTCCGGTCCCGGGAAGCGCTGATTTCTAGTCTCCTTTTTGGCTGTGGGTATCCTGCCCGGGCTCTCGCGCTCTCCGCACATGTTCCTAGGGCGCCATCTCTTTGCAAAACCCTGCGTCCTCTCTCAGGTCTCCCAGAAACTGCTTCGGAGCGTGTGAACATCGCAGGCTCAAGCCCAATCCAACCTGCGGAGCCGACCATGCCTTTCAGCCCCTGAGCCTCCCCGGGCTACCGCTCCTCTCAGACCTCTCGGGCACTCCAGCTAGGCAACGCTCTTTGCTTGAGTTCACGTTCCTTGTCACAGTTGTGGACCCAACTTTCCCGAAGCAGAGGACGTGAACCTGATTTTTTTTTTTCCAGAGGTATACTTCAGGACAGATGTATGGATGCATTCCCCGCCCCCCCCCTCCCCCCGCGCCTAATCTGTGTGTGTGTGTGTGTGTCCCCGTGCATGTGTTTACAGAGAAGAGGGTAGCTGAGCTGACTTTGGGGTATCTTTCCTTATCTGTAAAGAGGGCTTCCCTTTCAACGTAAAGCCCCGAGACAGCCGCTTAGCGGACTGGAATTGAACAGGGCTCAGGGAGCTCTAACGCGATTCTAGATGATTTTTTAACTAACGCTGAAAGAGATCTTGCCACCGGGCAGTGAGAGACGGAGAGAGAGGGAGGGAGGGAAGGAAGGAGGGAGAGGCAGACAGCAAGGGAGAGAGGCAGAGCGAAGTTTGGAAGAAGTGAGCCGCTGCCGAGAGCTCAGAAAGTTTTTTTTCCTTCACAACCTCGGAGCTGCTAGAGCCGAAAGCAGGGACTGCTTGGGGACGGCGCTGGCGCACGTGTCCCTCGGGACTGATCTCCCTTTCCTTGCAGGTTTTAAGACCCGGAGGATACAATGTTCACTAAACTCTTCCAGCGGTGGAGTTTCGCAGTGTTTCTGCTGAGTTATTCCGTGCCCTCCTGCGGGAGATCAGTAGAGGGGATCAGCCGCAGACTGTGAGTTTCTCTATTTTTTAATTTATTTATTTATTTTTTTTTTTTTTGTCTCTGGCTTTTTTCTTCTCTGGGTGCGGGTGGGGAGGGAGGCGGCCGGGACCCCTCGAGTCCGGCGGCGGGAGCTGCCCGGGATGGGCGGGGGAAGGTTTGCAGCCACCAGCAGCGGCTCCTCGGCGGAGTGGCTCCGGGTTACCTGCCCCAGGTGCTCGCTGGAGATTGTCTAAGCCATAGGCGGAGGGCGTTTGGGGCAGGGAAAGGGCGCTTTTCAGCTGTCGGAACTTACAAAGCTTTTGGGAAGGAGATGTTAAGCTGAGGGTCTCCCGAGGGGAGCACCAGTGCAGCTGGGTGCTTGTCCAACCTGCGCTGCTGCCCGTGCACCTTTCTGCGCCCTGGGAGGGTCCTAGGAGGGAGCATCCCGTTTTATTAAACTGTTATATGTTACACTAAGTACCATATACTTCTTCAGCACTGGCACGGAGCCAATATTGATAAGGGTAGGGGAAACACACAGTAGTGAGGGCTATCATGAAACTGAAGTATTGAACAATTTATTTGGATTTCTGCCACTTCAGAAAAAAAAAAATCCAAAGGGAGCCCAGTATCTGACTTGGTGGCAGAAGAACATTTTTTGATAAATGATAAGGTAACTTAAGAGAGTCTGTTCAGGAAATGACCTTTTTGCTCCTTCCAAAATAATCAACATGGTTTATACTAATACCCCTATGCAAAGTACAAAAGAGAAGCCACTGGGCTGATGTAGGAGCAGCTGTCTCACACATCTAACTCACTGGCTTTCCCTGGACTTGCATCAGATTTTCTAAGGAAGAAACACTTCAGTCATACTGTGGAGGGCTGTATTGTTACTAAGTTCAAAAGGAAGTCAGCTTGGAGAAAGAGGACTGGAAAATTCAATCACAACTTACGGTGAAACATGACACAGCAAACTGAATTTCAGATGGGTTTCCTTGTAACTGTTTTATTGCATACATAAGGACAAGATCTCCAAATAGCACTTCCTCTGCCATTTAAGCAACAAAAAAAATCCCCCAAGTGAAGTGAGTTCAGACACACCTAAACCTTGGCACCAGGCAGACAGCTATTACAAATCTCCTACAACAAATTGTGTAGAACATGTTATTGCTGATAATTCCTCCCAGTCCATGAATGCTTAGCTGTTTTGTACTCCAGCACACTATTGTTGAGATATTTCTTTCATTTGAGACTATTTTCTTCTCTTAGGATACAGAGGAACCAAACTTCATTTTCAGAAGTAAAAAGTACAGTCAAATGCTGTATTTCCTTGGCTAGGAAACTCTGAACTGGACCTAAGCCAAATTTGTTTTTAAAAAAGTTAGATTTGCTAAGAAATACTCTTTCTCTTTTTGAAGCTAGCATTGTTCTAACATTTGGTTTTGAAGGTCAGGATTAGAGGTCTTCCCAATGTTCCCATTGCATTCTGACAGGGGGGAAAAAAAGTGGAAGCTAAACAGTCAAAATGCATTTCTCAGCTCTCTTTGCTATGGCATGTAAAACACACAAGAAACCAGTTAGCTGTCAGTTAGTGGCATTCACGTAGTTTTGTTTGTGGGTACAGCACAAACACAGACACCACACTCAAACATGTGTCCTGTTTTAATATCACCACAAACCATTCCTAGAGTTAATGGTTAATAACTCACTTAAGCCTAGAGATTTTTTTTCAGTCAAAGGCTTAAACCAGTAATGGATGAAAATACTGAAGCACGTTATTACAGTCATGCAAAAATAATCAAAATGACATAGGCCTAGTTCTACAGACTTTACCAAGGCAAATCTCCCATGGAAAGCAATAGCAAATTGTCCCAAGAAAAGCATGCCAGGCATATTATTTGTTATAGAAATGCTTTAGCTGCTAAAGAACTTCTGAAAAACCCAGAAATACCTCAAAGTGAAATTAGATATTTTTATCAGCATGCCCAGACACTGCAGCATCATGTCCCCAGATCTCTTCAAAATATTTTTCCTAAGCCTGAGATAGGTTAAGCAGCTTTCAAGCCCTTTGGAGCCAGTGGCAAGGGCACTCAGACTTGCAAAATCCAGACAGAGACCTGACTGCATCCTTTCCAGTTCTAGCTGAACTTATGGTCAGATCCAATGTGAATAGTCAAAGATAATAACGGTTCAATAAGAGCAACTCTGAGACAGAAAGTTGTCGCTTGAAGAATGTTTCCTCTCAGTGACACTAGATAGCCAGTGAAAAAAAATGAAGCAAGCATGTGCCTGAAAAGAACAGCTTACCTGGAAGTACATGAAGTCAGAAAAGTCACAAGTCATGGATTATCTACTGTTTTCCCCATAATGAGACATTAAGTCCCATATGTGCGTAGTGTACTTGGATGCAGTAATTAGTTTGGATACTCTGCTGAAATACAAACCATCAACATCCTTCTCTCAAAAGTGCCTACCACATGCAAGCTTAGCATTTAGTGCATTTGGTTTGGGGTCAAACTCTTTTTCCTTGAATGAGATGCGCATTTTATAGAAGGGTGGAAGGGACCTCTAGTGGGTCATCTTAACCCTAACAGCCTAATATTTTTTTACATACTGTACCCAATATGTGAATGCAATCATTCCAGTTTCCATTGCCTTCCTACTCTATGTGTGTGGGTGAGATATTGTTGATATCTCCATCATGAAGCACTTCTTACATCAGCCTTCTTGGCCAAGTATTTTTCTGTGATTTACAAACACAGGAGTTGTTTGAATAACTGAGGCGGAAGGAGGCAGAAGGTCAAAGAGATATGTATCTACCACATCTTCTTTGTTTTAAGAAGATTTTTGATCTAGCGCATACATAGGAAATTGGTAGGCAAAATGTAATCCTTAAGTCTGGCTGAGTAATAAAAGTCATGTGAAATGTAACACTATGTAATGTTATACAATCATCTGGAATAGCAGAATGTTATTTGGGGCCAGACGATGCTAAATATCATACAGACATTTAAACAGAAACCCACCCTCTTTGGCACACTAACCCCTTACACGTCAATCCCTGTATTATTTTGGAAATGCATACTCACACAAGATGTAGAGCTTGAAATGCTCTTTGACTGCCTTGTGTGTACTGGAAACAAATCTTTAGGTTTTAGCTCTGTAAAATGGAATAGCTTTTCAATCAAGAGGACTTTAATAACAGGTTTTAGAGATTCAAGATTTTGTCACAGTGGGTAAATTGACCAAACAGACATTCCAGGATTAAGGCAGCTTTAGGTTGTCTGTGATAAAAGGAATTATCCCTGGTAGTTTACAAGAGGCAATAGGAAAGCTTTGCTCATTACATATGAGATGTACTGTTTAAGACTCAGTAAAGCACTAAGATTTTGTATGCTTTTTATAAACTAGAAGAGTGAAAGGAGACCTGCATTTCCCATGCAAATATCCTGGGAAAATAGATTACTAAAGGTAGGAGTGTAACATGAGCCACAATGGACGGCTTGATAAGCAGCAGAGAAGTATGCCACTCAGAGGAGTCCAAGGTGCCAGTTTTATTAGCATACTTGCAAATCAGACTGACCTTAATGAGAAGGTTGTTAAAGATGGCTATTGGAGAGCTTCAGGGAGTGCACTGGTCAAAAAAATTCTCCTGGGGGAGATCTTGAGCTTGCGTTAATGGTCACAGCTGCACTGAAAAGAATGAAACAATGTGGGTTCAGCACAGTATTATCACATTGCATTTTTGCTTAGGGACATTGAGTTGAAGGGCATAAAAAACTTGCCCTAAAGTCTGAAGTAATTAAAAACTGATTTTGGGACACTTAAAACATAGACAATGTTTGGTGAAATGTGTGCTTCCAAACCTGAGTATAGCTAGGCCTGATTTTGAGCAAGTATCCCTACTGTATCACTTCATGCAAAAACAACAGTCATTTTTCAGTCTCCTTGTGGAATGGGGGAAAGCTGCTGTTTGAATTTTACACTGAATAATAGAGATGTAGTATCACTTGAACCCAAAGTGCAGCTCTACAAATACAAAAAGCAAAGGGGATGCTCTTAAACCAATGCTACTTGAAGCTGCCAATTTCAAATACCTCCACTGTTGATCCCATCACAAATCTAAAGTGTTTGGCTGAAGGGACTGAGAAAGACAAATTACAGAACACTCCCCATCATTTAGCGTACTATCTTTGTCCACCACATTTTGAAACCTGGTAACATAGCAGGATAATTAGGGACGGAAGGAAGGAATATTCACTCACAGTTATGAGTCTTCTCCCATTTCACCCACATGCAGAAACAACTTCTTATCCAGCTAACTGACCAAATGATTATACAACAGGCAAGGCAGTGAGTTCATTTTCTTTGGCCAGTAAGAATTCAGTCACATGCAGTACCCTGATGCAAGATGAGGGGATACATAGCCAATCTCAGCACACTGAAGTAGGGCAACTGGAAGGATATACTGTATTATAGCATTCATGGGAACATAGCTAAAATCCCAGCCTGCACTTTCTGTGGTTCACAGCGCAGCTGTGCATTTATCCTACATCAAGGAAAAAGCATGTATGTTCTCACGGTTATTTATTACCTAGGTGCCACTTGTATCTTCTTTCCTCAGACACTTCATACCTTCTTTCCCAGTACAACACCTCTAAATGACAGATAGCTAACCATCTCCCAGTTCCTCAAAAACAGGACAGAAATCATGAACCAAAAGGTCATAAACTCTGGAAAAGTACCAGAGACCCACGCAAACAAACCAGGATGCTTTTGAAGAAGATCCAGTGAAGAGGGCTAGCATAAATTCAAAGAGCACAGCAGACAAGAAATTTGGCCCTAAAAGTTCACGTTTAAAGGAATACTGGAAAGGCATCTAAAACCATAATTAGACACAAGTGGCCAAGCAGGAAAATCAACAGGAGTGGCTGAGGCTCATCTCTGCTGATGCTCAGGCTGCTGCCTCTCTGGATAGCTCATTATGGACTGAACTGCCCATGTTTTAGGCACCCAAATTTGAACATTTTTTCCATTACGCTCCTGCAATTGCACTCATTTAAATTTAGAAATGAAACACAGTTTCATGTATTTATTTATGTTTTGGAAGTACATGACAGAACAGAAGAAAATTATTAGAACAATGCTGTATAAACACTGCTTCCTGCTTCAGTACAAGTACTTGTTATTTCTTCTCTTGCTTGACTGCAGTGCTCCATTATCTGACCCTTTAGTTTTCCTATCTCTGACAACTGCCTTTCTGCTTTTACTGCCTGAAGTGTGATACATTAGGAGTTGTAATGCTTTCCTAGAACAGAGTAGTGACTAATCTAATTCCAGGTTCAGTGGTGTGTGATTGGTCATCTGAGAATTATTACCCGCTTAGGTCTTTCCCTTCTCCGTAGGGAGCAGCTACTCTGAGAAGCAGAGCTTGCTCCAGCAGTCTGACTTAGCTGGGTGTCTCCAAGCCTGAATGCTGGTACACAGTCACTGTGGCTGCCACTGCCAGAGGAGAGAGGAGCTCTGCCAAGTACTGGGCAATACCCAAACCCTAAACGTTTTTTTCCCCTCCTCTCTTCTCTTTCTTTAGCAAACGGGCTGTGTCAGAGCACCAGCTATTGCATGACAAGGGCAAGTCAATCCAAGACTTACGAAGAAGAATATTCCTTCAAAATTTAATTGAAGGTGTCAACACTGCAGAAATCCGTGCAACTTCAGAGGTTTCACCTAACCCTAAGCCTTCTACCAACACAAAGAACTACCCTGTCCGATTTGGTAGTGAAGATGAGGGCAGATACTTAACTCAGGAGACAAACAAATCACAGACCTACAAGGAGCAGCCCCTGAAGGTATCAGGGAAGAAAAAGAAGGCAAAGCCTGGAAAACGTAAGGAACAAGAGAAGAAAAAGAGGCGAGCCCGCTCAACTTGGCTAAATTCTGGCATGTGTGGAAGTGGCATGACTGACAGCCCACTCTTGGACAAGTCTGTTACTACACATAATCACACTTTAAGGTAATTCTTCTATATCCTTTTTGGGGGCATTCCATATATCTGATGGAATTGTTATCCTTTGGTGTGTGAGGCCGAGACCTCACACAAGCCTGGAGTACTAGCACACCTTTATGCTCATAACTGGGCAGTGGCTTTTCAAGCAGTGCACAGTCTCAAGGTGCTTTCTGGACAAAGGCTTTCTTTCCTATGACAAATAATTCAAGTAAACCACTTATTGCCAAAATGAGTTTCCTCAAGCTGAGTGAGTAGTGAGCAAAAAGAAAGCACACCCTGGCCATTAAAATTTCCTTTCCTGTTTTAACCGTAGTGTCTCTCACTTCAGATCTTAGTCCCACACTTGAGTCTCAGCAGATTGAAAGCTTTGAGTTTTATTTAAGGCTCTGCATCTATAAAATGGCAAAGTTTTCTTTCCTTCCTCTCAATGCCTCCCCTTTTTGGCAACTTTCCTACCCTCACTTTACTGTTTTTCATTTTACTGTTTAACCTTAGGGGAGAGCACGGAAAATTTCTCTTAGTAATATCTGCAAACAATGCAGACCAGCCTTTCACCATAAAATTTTCCCTGCCATTAGGACTTTTTCATTCAGCTCCATCTTTTTACCAGCTTGTGAAAAAATTACTTTGCTGCTGAAAAATGTTGAGCTTTTGGAGAGATACGTGCTTCCTTCATGTATAACAATGAAGGGTTTTCAGGGCAGTGTTGAGCTGGAGACTAGGTGTCCCAAGCAACTCATCCACTTGCAGTCACCTCAGCTGGAGTGGAAGTCTGCACACTTGCAGAAAAAGCGAAGGAGTCCACTCCTCAGTTCTTAAATGTTTGCATTTTCAACAGCAAAAATCCCACCCTTTTCTCTCATACCCCTCTTCACTTTGGAAGATAGGGACATAAGAGAAGTTCCAATTGCTCACAGTAAATGCCTTAGAAAGAGACACCAGCTATGGGATTTACTAAAATCCAGCCTTGGCTTAAGCTTTACAGGCCTCAACTTCTGCTGGCATTCACAGCAGTTACTGGCATTTAGTGCTAGGCATTCAGTGTCCTGGACCATAAACCAGTTAGCATGACTGTAGTAGTTAGTAGTGAAGTACAACAGGCTGTTTTGTCTCAGCACCTTAGGAAAGGCATGCTCCAGGACTCCAGTCAGGAGTCGCCCGATGTTTCAACAGGTGTTAAGGAACTGTGGTGGCCAATAGATAGCACCTGTCTTTGGCACATAGAAATCTTGAATGCAGGGGAAAACATCCTAGAGCATTTTGACTGTTATTTCTTTTTCTTACTACTCCGTCTTTGGTTGTATATCCAGTGGCATATGCAAAAGAATGACAGGTACAACCCTGTTGATTTTCCTAGTTCAGCCTTCCTGTTTCAAGTATGGTTGGATGGCTGAAGGAAGGCAGCCTTACTGTGGAGTCCAGAATGCTGAAGCCAGTCTCCAGCTTTAGCTTACTGATATTATTGCCTGAGATGCAGTATTTCTCCAGGGCAAGAAACAGATTCCTAAAGAGGACCTATATTTTAAATACATAATTGAATATGATTAAAAAAGAGAAGCCATAAACAGGAAAAAACTCCTCCTTCACAAGCACAGAGCACAATACGCTGGTTCAGCTCCTAAGAAACTGCTACTATATGAGCTTGTAGGCTGGCAAAAGATATGATTTCTAAACTTTAAATGAAAGAAAGTTCCAACTCCCTGATGTACTTTAGGGGAAGTCAGGTTCAGTGCAGCTGTCTATGGGGTTGTTGGCACAAGGTGGGCAAGCACATTTTAGATGGAGGGAGGACCACATACATCTGAGTGAGGTTGAATCCTCAGCTGTCCTGAGCTGAATCAGGAACTTCTACTTTATCTGCAGGTGAGGGACAAGGAAGGTGTGTGCAGACAGAATTTCCATACGCTACACCCATAGAAGCTGCTTTTGTAGCACCGCTAAGGCTAGCTGCAGCTTAGGAGAAGCATCTTTACTTTACAGTGAAGGAGTGGATATGCATAACGCAGCAGAGAAAATGTCAAAGTGCAAAATAAAAGCTAAACGTGTTCTTTTTACTGTATTCCTGTGCTTCTTTTGGGCTCAACGCACTGAACTAAAATCCTCGTGCCAATTTCCTCTGCACAATCTCGATCTCTAAATTTTGGGTTTAGGTCAGAAAAAAGACCAAAAATAATTTGCTCTGTAGATCTTTTGACTTACTACAGGTATTATATCACAAAAGAAGCCAATCTTGCAAAATCTGGGACCAAATTACAGAAAGCAGCTTGCAAGCAGTCATTACTACAGAGCCCATTGCCAAGATGTGGCTTAGCTTAAACTCTAAAACAAAGACCAAAATCCAAGTCAAACTGAAAATGTAAGCCCCTTAAAAATAGGCCTGTGTAGTGCAGACACACATATACAGTCACACTGTATGAACTGTGTGCCATTATTATATGTATTGTAACATAGCCTGAATACACCCAAATATTACTAGTTAATTATTAAGGAGCTTCATGCTAGCATTTCCATTGCAGGCACTTAAAAAATTCTTTCTCGTGGACATTCCAGCTGTATTCCCATTCCAATTCAATTAAACTGTTGTTACTTAATTTCCTAAGAAACCGTTCAAATTAGTAGACTCCCTAATGTTAAATTTAGACTCACTTTCAACATGCACATAAAGAAACCCTCTTAAACTCTCAAGGATTTGCTTTTTTTGTATGTCTCACACCCACACACGTCTGTCATGTGGAACCCACAGCTTCGACAATCTGTCCAATAACAGAGCGAATCATGCTCCATTCTACAGCTTCACATTCCACCCTATAGCTGTTTCCCAGGGAAACAACGTGCATTACAGAAATGGGCTGTTCACAGGGACAGAAGGGAAAAAAGCTCAGCCCTTCAGCATTTCCTGCAGCACCACTAAGAAGTAACTTAAAATAATATTGTACTATAAGAAATATAGTGTCAGGCTCTGCTTTTGTTCTCATGCCATCACAAGGATGGGAGGAGTGCAGAACTCACACCAGGCTACCAGCATCCCTTTGAAAACTCCCATATCTTAGGACTGTATACAGCTGACTGTTTCAGTTTTGACTGAATGCAACAAGAGTTAGCGCTTAACACGACGAGATGCTCGTTTTCTTTCAGGACCCAGCTGTTTGGCTCACAGAGGGAATGTTTCAGGATTATAGTCTTTCAATTCATCCAAGCACTTAAACAGACACACTATCAAGCATCTGCTCACTTCAAGACCTGAGCAGCCTTTACTGCATGAGAACTGCATGTACTCATATACATGACAGCATAGGAATATTTACCTCTACCATGAATGGACCCTTGTCTAACAGGTGGTCTACCAGTGGGAAAGGTAGACCAAGTAAGCCCCATGGTACTGTTTTAATCAGACGCCCAGCACCACACCCAAGTGTTTAACACAGCAGGGCCTTGATTGCCACAGTGTTCAATAAAGACTTTCCTTTTCTTATCTTCAAAACAAATTTCTCATTTCTTCAACTGTACTTTTTCTTTTTAGCACTTGGTATATTTATTACAGGTTGATACAATTTTTCTACCTGTAGCACTTGGGAATCTTCTTGCATAAGGATCTAAAGAAAACTAAGGCCCCTTCCTGTTTCTCTGAGTGGAATAGATGGCCTCAGTGTCGTGAAAACTGCAGGTCTTCATATAGCTAGCTGAGTTGCATTGAAGGAAATATAATTGAGGTCTTGAAAAGATGTCTAAAACCGTAGCATTGTTAAACAGGCCCTATTATTGCAAATGTTTACAAGCAATGCACACCCATTATAGTCTGTGGCACTCTTGCTATTAATTTTTTGTCCATGTATTTGAAGTGAAAATTAATTTTTCTATTTCTTCTGGGTTTTTTTCTTTGCAGGAGGCGCTGACATTTTCAGCAAGAGATTTTTGGAAGACATATTGCAGTATTCTGTAATAGTGAACATATGGGAAGTATTAAAATATTTATTACTTGTAAATATTGTAAATGCTCAGAATAAAACCTTTTTCCCCCATTGCTCTTTGAAACTGCACATTTGGTTATTGTGAATTTTCCTTTTTTTTTGTTTTTGCTAAGGCTAAGACAATTATTATTGTCACATTTACCATAATTTATTTTGTTGACTGGTGTATTTATTTTGTGAACGTATCTTGGTGCTGCTGACTTTCTATATTTTTTGTAACATAATGCACTTTAGATATACACATCAACTACATTGATAACTGACATAAACTGTTCCTGTTTTGTGGTTTACTTCAATGAATGCCTACATAAAATTGTTCAAGCTGATTTTCCTTTGTGCATGTATAATAGCAGTATTTTAAATTTGTAAAGAATGTCTAATAAAATATAATCTAATTAAATCATGATTCAGAAGGAAAAATATGTCCTTTAGGAATTTCAAGAGCAGGAAAGTTCTTTTATACATTTCAAAATCGTTTTAAATTTAATGTGTTTACATTGGTTCAAAATCCCACATTTTCACATTAGCTTTTACTTAAAAATCACTCAGAACATATTTTGTTCCTGTGTTCTGTTTCAAGTCAGCTAAGCTGCTGAACTACCTGGGGGTACTGTCATATAGTTCAGACCCCACTGCAGGGAAAGGACGATTCCCAACATTTCCAGCCCTGCAAAGGCTGAAGAGTTACACTCTCTAAATGAACAATGTGAGAAACTGCCCCAGGGGATGCATCACTTACTACACTCTTGGAAGGTTCTCACATGTCATACCCTGTAGTCTTGTTCAAAAATAGGCAGATGCTCAGTGTCTTTGGCTCCCACCAACTTTACAGAAAGATGAAAATGTCTGCCACATGAGCAGAGTCTCAGCTCTTTGTACTTTGAGACCAACTTAGGTTAATGTAAGGGAGGAAAAAAAGAGTGTTTCTGGGGTGAATATACAAAGGAAAGAAAAAATGAAAACGCCAGCAGGTAACATCACTAGGTATAGTTGCATTGCTTGAATAACTTTTCTCACCACAAAGATGTCTCACATAGCTCTGTTTCTGAAAAACATCTGCATTAATTTTACTTCTGCCTTATACCCACAGATAATTGCAGTTAAGGGGGAGACCATCTTCATTACTTCATAGTCACTGGCTGCAGAAAACAACAGAAAAAAATTATGATCTCCTATCACTTGTTTTGAAGTGAACATACAAGACCTGCTTCCTATCCCTTTTGCTACCACCCACATGTTAATCACAGCAGCTGCTGTGGGGGCAACATGAATAAAGGAGATTGTTTCACAGAGATATCTTCACTTTGTAAAATCCTACTGAATTTCCTCTGTCTCACTCCCTTAACATCAGCAACATCAGAAAAATGCAAGTGTGGAAAAATAAATTACAAATCCTGGGAATTTTAAGATAGCTCTTGTAATTGTTGCTCCATTCTGTAGTTGCCAAGCTTTTCGTTTTTATTCTTTCTTTTTTTTAAGTACTATTTTTTTCCATTGCCAAAGCACAGCCATCATATAATATGAAACAGATGTATTTATGCTCCCTATCCAATCTTGCAGAAAACTACCTCCAAGAAAGCACTAAAAGCAAGAAAATTTGACAAAAATTTACCCATCCTCCCCCATCCACTTCTCTGAAATGTGAAATTCAGCGCTTCATTATGTCCAGTTAATTACTACAGTCACAAAGCACATGCATATTGCTTCCTTTTCAGATGAAAAATATTTTACATGATAAAACAAAGCACAACTTTGGGGTTGCATTAAAGAAAAAAGGCACAGTTTCTGCGCATTTTCAACTTGGCCTCCTTGCACATTCTGCCTATTTATAGTATTCAGCTAATGCTTGAATTTATACAACTGAAGTTAACTGCAATATATTCAGAAGATGATTTTGTACGTCAGGATTACCAGCATATCCCAGCTGGAACTAAAACGTAAAGCTACAATGCGCCGGGGCAATTTATCTTTGTCAGAAAGGATGATCCTTGGCAGACAGGCGGCCCGAAGGGCATAAAAAAACCCCGTACACCCAGATGCTAAACCTTGGCTCTGTAGAAATGGCCACTTCATAAGAGGAGGCCTGATTTTGAAGTGCCTCTGGTCTTCTCCATACCTTTATACTGTTCATTAAGGACTTGCAATTTTGTCCTAGTCTCTATATGTAAAATTTGCTATTGTAGCGAATTTAAGCAAAAGTCCTGTTTTTCTTATAGACCTTTACACAGGTCTTATAAAAGCTGTCTATGGATCCTGTGGTTCACTATGGTTTCAAAGTCACTGCTGTAGACCGTTGGATTTAACTCTGCAAAGCTGAATGCAAGCTTTTTTGAGGTCTCAGGAAAATAAATCCTGAAGACCCCTATTTGTGAGCCAAACTACAGCAGCTTTGCCTTCCTAATTGTGCAGGATTATAATTTTCTAGAGATTTCAGTTTCTCAGAGAATTCAGCCCAAGTGATTTGAGTTGTCTCAGAGACCCTGCAGTAATCAGGTCTTATCCTGATATTTTCTGGTACACATGATGACAAATGTAGGGCATGATTATTTCAGAGGAGTAAAAAAAATAGTGCTACCGCATTGTGCATTGTATGACCTCTTGGAAGACTGTAGTTTTACATTCATATATGTCTGCCCACTTGATGTTCTACATGACACGTGCACACCTAAACATGCCTAAAATGGACAGCATTACGGATAAGGAGGGACCCCAGGAGTTTGGCAGTACCAGAAGAAAAGTTGCTCATGTAACTTTTATTTGGCCTCTTTGCTCCCACGTTACAGTCAGATGTTACGGTTCTTACTTCTGCCACTTATCTTCTCTTCCTTCTCCCTCCTTCCACCTCTGCCTCCCCATCCATGTCTCAGTCCTTTTCCTCTGTTGAAACCGAAATCTAGCTCTTGTCTTTTGATCTGATGTCAGCTACCCTGTGCTCTCCTTGGCTTACTGTCTCTGTTCCCACCATTTATGTCACCGTTCCTCTCCTCACTCCTCCTTCCCTCTCCACACCCCAAGAAGCCCTTTCAGCTCTGTTTCTTCTGGTCTCCACCATCTCCAGCAACACTGCAGCTTTGGCCAGCTAATCCCAGACCTCATCTCACCCATGTCAGCTTCCTTCACCAGTCTTTTTGTTCAGCAAGTCCCTCTTTTGCATCCTGGCTCACAGTCGCTGATCTTGTGTTTCTCCAAGCTCTTTGTCCCAGCTTTTCTCTACACCAGCTTCCTCCAGCTGTCTACCTACCTGCTAGGAGGAATACCAATCAGACCAGGGCAGGGGTACCTTTGGTTGTTCAGTAAGGGATGTGCGCTCAAAGTCCAGTCATGCACAGCAGTTGGACCATGTTCAGTGATGAAGGTTTTTGCTGATAAAGGAGCTTTCATTCAATGACTGTGATTTTTCAGAGGGTTAAAACATGGCCAGGTATTCTTTAAGGTGATAAAAGAGCATTCCTAATGCAGAGGATGCACTTCAAAATTTCCATTTTTTCCCTTGAGCCACGAAGGTGCTAGGACTTCTCAGAAGGAATTCCAGAATAGTTTTAACATGGATAATACAGTGTATTTTCCTTGTTTTGCATTTAAAAATGGTATGACTATTTTGGCTGAAATTTTCTAAAAGACAGTTTACAAGTTTTCAGCTTGAGAGGTCAAAGATGAGTCAGAATTACAAAGAAATGACGCAAGGGTGTCATACTAGGAGATGGCTGATTACCTCAGAAGTGCACTGAAGAGCTGCACTCAGATCCAGCTAACAGATTTAGAAATGTTGTTACTGCCCAAGACCTCCAAGGGGAACCTACATTTGGCACCCCACTGCTGCTCTATTTCTAAAGCAGTCACCATGTTTACTATAGAACTTAAAAGCTGTTAAGAGATATCAAATAACGACAGTTCTTCACAGCAGCTAGGCTGTTCTGGACCTCAAAACCAGACCTCTTTAAGCTCTGTGCACTTGGCAGTGGTAACTCACCAACAGTGGAGTTCCAGTGGAGTTTGTTTCGTGGTCCTTCGTAAATACAGACATTCATTTGGCTTTCAAGACACACACAAAAAAGCCAACATAGTTTACGCTTATACTATGAAATGACTCTATGCTCTCAAGGAAGGGATTTCAGACACAGGAACTCTTTGGCTTAGTTTTAGGCATTTACCATCTCAACCTGTGGACAGCACTATTCCTAATACAATGCACCTACAGTGCAGTAAGCGTGCGTGTTCACTTATGAGTAAGTGCCCTTGATCTCCTGAGCCACCACAAAGAATTTGGCTCTCTTGTAGTAATTCAGAAAGTAGGGGAATGCTGGCTGTATTTAGTTACAGTCTTTGAGAGTTTAAAACATTTTGTTATTTAGTCATAGTTTACTGCACAGAAAAGGTGCTGGAATAGTTAGTTTCTCTGGAGTCTGAAGGTCCTCATTTAATTACAAAAAAGATACAAGTAGGGGAAGCACAAACTACCTTTTAAGGACCACACCATAATACATCCCATAATAAAATGGAAATCATCAGCATGAAGAGTCAGGTCATGTGAGCAACAAACTGATTAAAAAGTATACATTTTGTGTTTTACTAAGACCACCACCAGTTTCTTCTAAGGGCTTCAAGAACAAAGCAGGGAAAGATGCACATGCATTCGCCCCTAATTTTAACAACAGGAGCACTGGGGCTCCTTGGAGAAGTCATTTTACTTCTTTATCCCAGTTATTATTCAAAATGGGGTCAGACTTGCCCATTTTTCTAAAATGTTCTGAGCTCTACTGAAAGCTTGGTGCAGAAAGGCAAAATAGTATTGTATAGACTGTTCCTCCCCCTCCCCACCCCCCTGCCAAGTTTTTGTTGGTTCAGTTTTGGGGTTTTTTTCATGGTTGGTTATTCTAGTTCTTTCACTCAGGCTATGAATACGGTCATCAGATAGTCAGCCATACGTTTCAGTATTCACCCAGATAAAGGTGACCACACTTAAAGACAGTTTCTCATCACCCATCCACCACGGTGCTCCTCTAGACGTTGACTTCAGTGGAAGCTATGCACACAACTTCCCACACAATTCTTTGAATACATACCCCCTAGAGTCCTCTCTTTTAATCAATTTCCTGGTCTCTTCTCACAACTGCAATATTTTTTCCTATCGTTGTTAATTAATTTACTGTGGAAAGTATCTATGACCTAACCCTCTCCATGCTCCTCCTTCTGAACAAGTTAGTGATCCAACAGGGTGGTTTGCATTGCCTATGCAATGGACTGTCCTTTTCCAACAGCTGGATCCTGTTCTCTGACAATGCAGGTGAGCATCCTCTGCACCTTACTGGGTGCACCGCTACACTAGAATACATGCTTGGACTTTAGAGAGCACATTTAAGACCACTCTATGTATTGTAGACAAGTTTCCCTCAAGAAAAACTTCAGAAAATTTGAAGATCTTTCTTTCCCAGTGTAACTGCAAGGTAAGCTGTATGTATGGACTAATGAAAATCCTTCATTAGCAGAAAGATACTGGAATGGCCTTTCTTGCCATGACTGTGCATGTACAAGCATGTTAAAGGCAGGAGGGATTTGTGTGGATTAGTGCCATTAGAACTACATTTTATAAGATCCAGATCAGTCAAACAGAAAGCAAGAGAAAAACAAAAGGAAAAAATATCCCACCTTATAACCTGTTTTCCAATATGTATCCAAATTTTCAATTTTCTTGCTACAGTAGAGGAGTGAAGAAGACCTACTCTGATACATTTCAAGTTTTCATACTGTTACTTTACCTGTGTTCAGAAACTTATTCTTGCCCTCTTTGACCCTCTAGTAGCTGAAAGGACATGGAAACATGCAAGCGTATCAGTGTAAATCACTGAGTTCAGCTAAACTCTGGTCTGAATAAGACCAATTTTTTTCCCAATAAGAAGAAAAAGTGGCTGTATACCACTTTGTCCATGGTTCAGTCCTGCAACCAGATCAGCCCTCGGTGTGAAATGTGAACTGCCACAAGGCTCCTTTCATCCATGCTGGGGCTCATAGGAGTGGTGGTGTAAAAGAGTGGGAATGTATAGACTCTGCAAAACCAACATACTCCTAGGAAGAACAGGGGCAGAGCCACCAGCAGCGACTGGGAAGATCTGAAGGCTCATCTCTCAGTACAACTGGGCAGCACAAAACAGCATTACTGACAACCACTTGTGTGACAGTCAGTTCTGAATGATATGCTATGAGGAATTGGCACCAGTATAAAAACTTGACAAAACCGTGGGTTTTTTAAAGTGTGAAAGATAGACAAAGACTGTTCTTTAAAAGGCCTCTTCTCAAGTAGCCTAGCTGTTGTGCAATGGCTACAGGAAGTTCCTTACCCGACAGAGCAGATTTGTTTATATTTGAAACACCAGATCATGAAAGATACAGAAAATGTTATCTACGTTAATGAAATGCAGCTGACATCCACTATTCTTTTATTTATTTTTTTTTTACATTTCACTTACCCTCACGTCAGGACTCCGTAGGGCTAAGCAGATCCAGAGCTCTCAGCTTTGCTCAGTTTCAGAGGCTCACTATTGGCAGGAGAATGAAAACTTTGAATAAATATATCACAATCACTATGACTATATTCGAGTTATTCAGATAATGATAAGATGACATGGGGTAAATACTTGGAGTTAAGAGCAGCTCTACTGACAGATGATCTGTCATTTATATTTAATCCATTTAAGAGACACTTTTGTCAGACAAAGATCAACCCACGGGGACCATTAATAGTTACACTTATAAAAAAAGCCAGCAGCCAGAGACCAACAGAGACAGACATAACAAGAGTTAGTCTCACAGTCCTAAATCACCAGTAAATTTAGAACACAGTAACATGAACAATTTGCTGTGCCTGTTGTTATTTAAACAGCATTGTAGTAAGAATATACGCATGCATAATGAAAAACAACTACAAGGATAAAATTAAAATTTTCTGAAAAAAAGACCTCAGGAAAATGTGTGGATCATCCTAGGTGATTTAACACACTAAGAGGAAAGAGAGCATACTGGCAAGTCACCTGAAACTGTGAAAGAGCAGTCTGTGATGCGGTCTTATTTGTCAGAGCCTAGGTAGGGTTATATGGAACAATCTACAGTGGTATATACAACGCCTCTTAGGTATTGTGAAAGGAATGCTTGTCTGGGTGCACTATAAACACCCTGCAGAGCTTTTGTTGACGTTAGCAGGAGCTATCCCCCGCACCAGCACACAGGCATCAGATGTTGTGCTCACTCGCTCGTCATCTGCCTCGTGCACAGGCGGACTCAGCTTGTCTGAAGGCAGGCTCTTCATCCAACTGGAAAAAAAAATATCAGTAGCTAGCACATAATCCAGAGACTGATCTCACACTGGATTCTTGGGAGAATCCACTTCACCAATATTTTCCCTTCTGCCGCTAGACAGGGCTAGCAAGAATGAGGAAGATCACACAGCAGATGAGATGCATAGCTGTCTCAGAACTAAAGTGCAGGCATTCCCAAGCAACAAAATGTATGTGTAAATTTTTCCTGATACTGTTTTCAACAACACACTATGAATTCATTCGTGGTCATTTTCTTTAACACCCAGACTTCTGCTTTTTTTTGTTGAGCGTGGGCAGGGGGGTGGGGTGGGGGTGGGGGGTGGGGCAGGGATGCCCTAGGGCTGTATTCAACTGCCCTTAATCAGGCAAACCTTCCATTGAGTTCGCTGGTAGTTTTGCCTGCATAAAAAATATTCCCAAGGGCCCCTCGGAGTTTGAAAGTATTTAACTTGTTTTCAACACAATTCCTTTTCCAGTCTATAGTGATTTGTCTCTTCTTTGCATACAGAGCTGCCTCAGTCCTAGCCGCTGATGACCTTCCCTTTCATTCCCATCTTCCAGGACTGTCCCAGTGTCCCTCTTTAAGAGTACAGATTTATATGCTGTACATATAAGGTGAGAAGGCTTATAGCTTCAGAGATTCTGGCACAAGGTACAAAGTAATAGCAACAAAAACACTGATATACGCAGCTGTTTCTTTAAATCAGGGAAGGCCAAGCAAGGTGACCAATGCCAGCCAAGTCTGAATGTATAAAAAGAACCACTTCCAGAAAGAGGGCTCACAAAGTTCTTGAAAGTGGGACCACCTCAGAGATGAAGTTAGTCCCTTCCCCTCCCCCAGTCTTCCCTGACCTGCTTCAAAATTGAGCAAATCAGTTTTTCCAAGCCTCTCACCCCCTCCCTCCCCTTGAGCAGTCTGATTTTTCTACATGAACATTCTGGCAGATCTCAGAACAGTTTTACTCATTCATTTAATAGTCACAAATAATGGTTCTGTTTCACCAGCTAATTATTTCACCAGTCTCACAGATGCATGCCTTTCCTGCACGTTCGGCAAGAAGGAAACCAGTGCCCACACGAGCAACAATAATAATCTGGTTAAAAAACTGATGCATTCTCATTTCTTCCCTTCAGCAGGTTTTGCTCTGTGGATGTTTAAAAGAAAAGAAAAAAAACCGAAAAAAATAGCCCAATTTCTTCAAAAGGACACAGAGCGCAGGACATAAATGAAGAGAACCACTGGAGGTCACTGTGACAGAAAAGGAGAATGAGTCAGACGAAAGCAGGACCTCCAATGCACCAGCCACCCGTTTGAGGCGGTGGCGGTGGTGGTGGCGGTGGCGGCAGGGGCTGAAAGGGCGAGAGAAGAGACGGCATCTCCAGTCTGACTTTACTGGAACTTGGAGGCACTGGCTGCAGAAGCAAGGCAGGAGACGAGACTCGTGTCCACATTAAAAGCTTGAATTCTGACCAGGTTTCCCTCCAAAGAATCTCAAACTTTTATCTCCCGTATGTGTTTACCATCTTCAATCTGACTGTGAAGTGTCCTGCCCTGCTCAGAGCCTCCCAGCTCTGCACCACGCTTAATAGCATCTTTTGTGAAAAAACAAGTTACGTTATATCTTACATATATAGTACCATTTTGCTTTCAGAAATACTGTTTTTCCCAGCATTGGGGGAATATTAACCAAAGGCTGTAGATGCTTTGCCTCTGCCCTGGCTGGCAGTGCGGCTTTTGCGCCTCAGCCCTGTACACAGCGCATGAGACTCGTTCCTAAAAGGAGAATCACACATCGCTTACAGCTCTGCTGGCTCTCCAACCTATTTCCAAGAACTGCATAGCCTGAAATCCTTACTTGCTTTATTAATGCGTGTGTAGGAGGGAGGGAAGGAAGTGTGGCGGGAGCGAAGGGACAAGGCAAGAAACATCAAGCCTTTTAAATACACAGGGTCATTTTCTGCTTTTTTCACCCTTTCCCCCACCAGCTGTTAAATCCCACGTTTCTCCAGCAATGCCTGCTGCCTCTGCGACAGAGGTATGCACAGCAATCATCATTTTCAATGGCTGAAATCACTTGGCTGGACCCACAGAAGAATTTTGCAAGCTCATTTGGAATAAGAATCCAAAAAGCTATACAAGCTTTTTTTTTGCCCTTTAGAGGCCCCCTCTTTAGCTGGCAGCTTCTTTTCCACCCCATAGTCTCTTTCTCAGGACAATATCTGCTGTGCCCTTAATCCACCCCGTTGCCCTCCAAAAGTTTCTGGTAACTTCATATTCAGCACAGAATACCTTACAAAAGCAAGAGAAACATGAAATATCTGCTATCAAATAAAAGAATAAAAATGAAGCTGCAAAGGCTACAACTTGCAATCGAAGTTCCTTCAAGAGCAGCTTTCTTTTCTGCCTTTTTTTAATCTATGTTCACATGTATTTTTGACTAATAACTATGCATACATGCACATGCACGTACAAGTGTGTGTGGGAGTGAGAGCCAGAGAGCATATAAAGGGTATTTGGGGATTCTTTGGTTTTGGACTCTCACACACAGTTGGGGGAGGCAAGTTATAAACATATAGGTAGATCCAAGAATGAATACTTTAATATTTGCAGATCTTGATGGCTGCCAAATGCTAGCATTTCAGGGATGCATATTCACATGCAGCTGGTGACACACGTTGGAAAATACCCATTTTGCCAGTTAGGTTCCAGACCTGAAATACCTCAACAGATCAATATGCGTATCTTAACACCAAGTAGGGCATGTTTCCTCCCTTATTCTCCATACTCATTAACTAATAAGCAAGCAAAATGGTTTGCTGAGAATAGGAGAATGGAAATAAACCCTTTAGTAGAAATCCTGGCCTTTTAGAAAGAGCAAGTTATCCTTCCCAGGGCCTCCAAGTCAACCTGTTAGGGAGCTAACCTGGAGAATGACACCAAAGCTTATTAGGCTCAGTAAAAATCAGCCCACAGTCATCCCCCTTTGGGATGCCTCACCTTTATGGTAGTTTCTAGGCATTTGTGCTAAACAGTTCATTGCAGCTGGGATTTTTATTTGATTTCATTTTCTTAAGGCTATCACACAGCTCCAGCATTCCCCAGCTTGTTTACTGTTAGTCTCACCAATAAGCCAGGTGCCAGTTTTATTTAATTTGTTTTTCCAGTGGCAGCAACAATCTGTGTGGAAAGCATAAACAGAGGGAAAGAATCTAGAATCAGCAAAGGGTGTGCACAGCTGCACACCATAATTTCTGCTAAGTGAAAGTTTTAATTCAGTTCATCAGAAGAAGAGCAGAAGGGTTGGAGGCAAAGAAGAGGTGGAGTAGTGGAAGAAATATAGCAAGAGGAAATAGTAAAATCCAAGGCAGCTGGAGAATCTTGGAGCCATTATAATTAAGGCCCAACAGGTTACAATTTCTCCAAAAGAGAAGTCAAAACCAGAAAACAGCCAACAGGTCTTCATGAGGGATTGCTTAAAGATGTGATTCTAAAATACATTGTAATGGAAACAGGAAAACTGCATTCTGCTTTCATTTCTCTTGCAGATAAGAACATTTCACCAAGACACAAAATGAGGGAAAAAGAAGTCGTAAGAGGAAGAAAACTACAGCAATCCAAAAAACGAAGTAAATAAATTTAAAAAAAAGAAGTTAAGAAGCATTACTATTGGAGGTGAAATGTCCAAAATGACATTTCAAATCCCTCTTTAATAAGCATATAACAAGTAAAAGGTAAAGTTGTAAACCACAGCAAAAAGCAAATGTAACTATAGAAATTAAAAGAAAACATACCCATCACCTGTTCCTCAAAGGCACCACACAGCAGCCATTATTGGTTGTAGAAGCAAGTTAGGCAGTGAACAGACTGAATTGCTAATATCTATACATTGAAGTAATTAGGAGAGGTAATGGAAAAAAGTATATAATCAATAGTGCCATTTAAACAGAGAGGAAGAAAGGAAGAACATCGCCAATTAACAGTCAGGAAATACAATTTCAGCCCATAATTAGAACAAAACTGCAGATGCTCAGAAAAACATCCTCAGCATTTACAGGCTGGTAGGTGAGTCAGGAGTAAGAAGTATGGTTCCTAGTTTGTTTCTGGCTAAGTATCTTCTGATGCCAAGTCTTTCACTTTAAAGGGAAAGCAGTTTTTGTACTTTCTGGACCACCACATTTTAATCAATCCATTCATCCAGATGGATTCTGTCACTTGCCTTGCTGAAAGCTTGTAGACCATGTTCATGCTTCCACAGTCATAACTGCCTTTTTTACCCTTATTCATGAGATACTATTAACTGGCCCATGTTCAGAGGCAGGGGATGATCATGACTATTTCTATTATTGTTAAGACTGGGTTAAACAGAGTAATTTAATCCTCCTGTGGGCCTGGATGATTATTCCCTACCCCCAGCAGATCTATTTCACAGGAGCATGTGGGCTTTCAATTGACCACCTGTCTTGTAATTTTCTTAATGTATGTGTTTGTGTGAGCTTAGGGAGGCTTCTGCAATGCTTTGGGGCTGCATTTGAATGCCCAGTACACTTAACTGGTGTTTCTGTGTAGGATCCAGTAGTGTCACTGCTTCTGGGTAAGGAGTTCACTAAAGCTGTTAGACCAAGCTGGAGATGACACAGCGGGAAAGGTTTGGAGTTACCACCAGGACCATGTTTCCTCCTTCCTCCTTATGTTCAAGGAACCAACAGTGGCAGCAGTCCTGCACTTCTCCTGCTGGGTCCTGTATTAGCATGGTATCTGGATGGGCCTCCTCTTCCTCATAGTCCTTGCTTTCCTGTGGCTGACAAACCTGCTGAGAGGTCGCTACTTCTTTTTCTTCCCTGGTCAGCATTTATTAACAGTTAGCAGAAGTCAAGAAGAAGAAAAGAGAGAAGGCAATGGCCCACGGCTATAACTTCCCAGTACAGCGTGTACTAGGAGGCCTTCACTTTCTGCCCTCATCCCCTTTCAAGATAACAGCTGCACATGGCCTTGTCAGGCTCAGATTTTGGTCCAAATAATGCTCATTGGCAGCCACTTAAATGCTTAACTGGCTGCAGATATCAGCAAATTGCTTGTTTTGGTGATGGCATTAGTACAGAAGCTCAGCATGCTTGTGCTGCATGTACTCCACAGCTACTTGCTACCTGTGGGGGCAACTGGAGACTTCAGCTTAACCCCGGCTTAGGATGGGTACCATGAGGCTGGTTCCCATTCATATTTTAAAGTCTGCCTCCTCCCCTGTTTAACCTTCCTCAGCTGAAACAGAAACAATCCAGATAAACTGTTCAGCACACAATACTTGATGGAAGAGCCAAGGGCTGGGGTCATGGTTACGTGTCTACTTTAATTAGACACCGGTTTGTGCTGCGCCAGGGGAACAGTGCTGCCCACACTCATCCTTGTGCTACTGCACGATTTTATGCAGTCATGTGGCAGAAAGAATAGTGCTAGTGCCAGCACAGGAGAGGGAGAAAAAATCAGGATCCGAGGGTGCGATTGAGGGGAGGAAGGCAGAGATAGCCCTTTTGGCAGCATAGATTTCTGTGAATTAAAGTGGCCGTTCAATAACTGAGGGAGATCTCAAAATTGATTTTGTTCATAAACTGACATATTCTCAAGCATTTTACAAATGTTGACAGCCCTTGCAATTTTCTTTTAATCTACCATTACATAATCGATTGAAGACTTCTTCCTTTTTAGCAGTGTTTGACATTCATATTAATGTATTTAAAAGAAAGGATGTTAGAATATTTATGTAAAAATACCTGAGTAGTAGAGGTGCAAAAAGAACTCTTAAAACCACAAATAAATACATATAAGTATTTTCAGGCAAACAATACCTATTTTTCTTTTGTTATTCTTTACTTTAAAAGAGCTACAGATGAAGTGAACACAATGAAACCCATATCTGAGTTTTAGCAAAGATTTCAAGGTATTGCTATCGAACTTTACTCATTTATTTGAAAATTGACTTGAACTTCTACACTGCCAGACTGGAAATTGGCTGAAAGACCATAAACAGAAAGGGAGTAAGAAAGACTGCATTTTTGTCACAGCTGTCATGTGAGTCATGGATTTTCATGTGCTTTCAAAGTATCCGTAACTTTTGATATTTAGGGATTTTGCATGTGGGCTGGTAAATGGGCTGAAAACCTTGAGTTCTGCCAAGTTAAACCCTAGACTGCACGGGAGGCTAATAGAGAGCAGGAGCTCAGCAACAACACTGTGGTTACACAAAGGATCAGACCAGTGAATTCTCACTAAGAGCTTTAATTCCTCCAGGGATAAAGAGATTTCTCTTTCCCCACAACATTTGCAGTTAGGTTGAATTTGCAAAGGCCAGCTCTGGCAAAACAATGACTGAAGCTAAATGGCTTCTCACAGCAAAACATAGCATATTAATTACTTGAAAAAAAAGAAAAAAAAAAAAGAAAAGAAAGAAAAAAGAAAAGAAAGAAAAGGAAAAAAAAATTACTTATAATAAAAAAGCACTTCTTCACTGGCATCTGTCACATCTCTCTCATGACACTTCCGTAAAATTGTAACAGTACTGAGTCAGACCAAAGATCTGTCTGGCTCAATACGCTGTCTCCAATGCTGGCCAAAAGCAGATGCCCAGGGAAAATTATAAGCAAAAGATACAGTGATACTTCCTTGGAACCTTCTTCCAACTTCCAGCAATTTGCAGTTTAGAGACTTTCTGGTTTTATATTTAATAGTCTTAGTAGATTTTTCTGCCATGAATTTGGCCACAGGCATTTTGAAGCTGTGTATTTTTTTCTTGAAGTTACTGTCACTGAAGATTAATCAGAGAATTCAGTACTAAACAATGATACTAAATAAACATTCAGAAAGCACAGGCAAACTTGCCAAAGGAGTTGCCCTTGGTCCTGTGATGAACATTTCTTAAAAAAAAAAAAAAGGAATGGGGAGAAAGAAATCTTTCTACTTCCTGGTCACATAACTAGTATGAAAAAGTAGTCGAGTATCTCACAATACACTAGACCTAATTATATACCAGAACCTCTATATATACAAAATAAACAAACGAGAAATAAAGATGGAAAAATAGTGTTTACAGTAAAAGATGTTGTTAATAGCTATTACAGCAATGGAGAGAGACTTCAGACAGACAGATGATGGTTTCCTTAAAAAGCAATGATCAGTCTATTCACCCTTTTCCAGCTGCACTTGTTCAAGTAGAAGATGGGTTTTGCAAAAGGAAACTGATTTTTCTTCCCTGAGTTTTGTTTGGTTTTTTTTATTTTATTTTATGTAGCCAGCGCACCCAAGGCTTAATTGATCCAGCCAAAAGCCTTAGGACCTGTTGTTCCTCCTTTACCTTCTGTGCTATAAACAAAATAGCAGGAGCTGGAATTTGCTTGATCAACACTACATTTTTGAAAACTCCAACTCTGTAAGGCCTTACCACAATAAAATCTATTAATTCATCATAACACTGATAAAAAAGTTCCTGTATCTTCCTCATAAAGCTCTCTCATTTTGTCAGAAGTGGAATCCTGTGCATATGCATCTATACATAAAAGCGTCATGTTGTCTGCTCTGACATGCCAAGTTCCTTGGGGGTAGAGATTATGTTCTCCACTAGCAATCATATCATTTCTGATGTCAAACCAGTTAGAAACAAAATAAGATTATTTTTTTAAGGTGACATTTTATTTTCATAAACACAAATAAGGAAAAAATCATGGCAATCAAAAAATCAAGCTACAGAAAATATTCTTATGGACATTGTGGGAAATCTGTTGTATAGGCCTTTAAAAACAGATCTGTTACAACAAACAAAATAAAATTCTGTACTGAACCTTAGTTTTTGAAAATGCCAGGGCAATTACATGTCCTTGATTTGCATGCACAATTATAGCATTCATGCATACAATGCAACATTTATAAGGGGAATTATGGAAATGACATACCAAGATAAGGCACTTGGTAGGGCATTGTGTATTATGAAAAAGCCAACCTCGCACATTTTCCTTATTCCCTGTATCTACTAGTCACTGTGGATACAACAAAACTCAGAAATAATCATGTGCATTGAGCCAGACCTGTGGTGTGGAAGATGTCAACCGAAATTATTGCAATTCAATAAATTCAAAGTTCACTAGAAGTGGGGTCTTATACCAACAGATAGTGCTGCCAGCTCTGCCTTAGTTCTGTAAACTGTACTTTTCATACTAGGCTTTGGAAAGCCCTAGGGTCTTGCAAATGATGTTTCCTTGAGCTCCAGAACCCCACAGGACCAAGACTGCAGCATTGTGGCAGAGTTGGAAACTCATTATGGTGGTGTTTTGCCCAGCTTTGCTTACTTCTGTCATTCAAAAATAATTAGTCAAATTAAAGAAAAGTTTTTCTTTTTTAATGCTGCTTTCAGAACCTATTACTTATCTTTTGATCTGAATTATAATATATTCATTTTCTGTTCCATATACAAATCACTGAGACCCATATAGTGTCTTTAGTGCCTATATTACAGACAAAAAAAACCTTCTTCCCATTCAGTTTCTGCTTTTGAGTCTACTCACCTTTAATGTTTTTTTGGGGTTTTGTGTGGGTTTTTTTAGTTAAAGTACACATTTTCTATCTTATTTTCTGTCTGCTCTTACTAGGTTAATTTTTACTTTTAATGCCCTTGATCACATCCCTTGAAGAGGAAAAGAAATATTTTTAAATTACTCCTGCTTCAGCCTCATAAACCGTAGTGGCCCATGGGAATTCCACAGTGCCATCTACTGCAAGGGACTAGAACAGCTGATAACACCATACATTTTTTTCCAATTGATCTTACCTTCCTGACTTGTTCCAGGGTCTCTTTTCCTTCTGCGCAGATCCTAGCACATTCTGTTACCATTCCCGTTTCTCTGGCTCTCTTTTGTGCTATACTTGTGGTCACAGCATTGCACTACTTATTTCCAACCCTAATTTTACCATTCATGTTATTACTATTTTTTTTGTGGGTAGGTCTTGCAGAGCCATGGTGGTTTCTGAGGCATGACTATGCCCCCTTGCCAGATCACTGGCATCATCTTTCCTTCAAGAAGACCTCGAGAAAATTCCCTTCAGTGTCTGCCCATGATGATTGTTCATTGGCCAGAGGGTGAGGTGAGAGACTCAAACCAAACAAAGCACTAACATCCTTCCGGAGGGAGCCAAATGTGCTGTTTCTGCAGCTTCTGCTGGCCTTGGAAGCAAGAAATCAGGAGAGAGAAATATACCACTGCTCAGTTTGAGAGCAATAGAGTAGAGCCTGCATTGACTGACAATTCAAGCACAGCCTGGCACAGCTCATTGCTTGGCAAGGATTAAAGCAACTAAGGTTCACAAGAGTGATCCTTTGACACTGTCAGTTGTTCCATTAATGTTAGATTTGGAAGCCCAGTGCTTAAGTGGGATATAAGTGGGCTGTACAGGCCTTCGGTTAACACTCTGTGATGGTCTGATTATCAGGCCTTGTTTTTGTTTTAGGGAAACTTCAGGGTGCAGTGAGACAAAGTAAGAAATGTTTATCAGTTAACATGATCACCAGCTGACAATGTAAACCTATATTTGGAAGAAAAGTTTCTTCAGTATCTCAACAGTTTTTTAGCTTTAATATGTGTTAGAATAAAAATGATATTAAAAAATGAATATTTGATATCATCAGGCTCCACTACACTCAGACAATTATTCTATCCTGCATGGTTCTGCTGCTGGGTAGACCAAGGAAGCTTAATCTTTGACCATGGAGGTCAGCCAGAGAGGCACTTACCTAGCACTTGCCTACAATCTAGCTAGATCATGTTAAACTGAATGCTCTTCACTGTAGCTGCCAGTAACTGTAGTCTAAAATTCCCTCTAGAATAACAAAAAGGAAAAGGAATGGAACGGAATGGGGAAAATATTAGGCTGCAAATCACAATATCCCTCCAAGCCAAAGTAAGACATGTTTATTCCCAACACCAGTTCTCACCTCAAATTTGGTTATCTAATCTTACCTCAAATTTGGTAATCACTGTTCTGACCGGATTTGAGAGATAATAATGAATTACGCATATTATGCAAACACAGAAAAGAGAATGAGGTACAATTATCAAATTTATATGTTTCTTTAAATCATAGGATTTCATGTGTACTGGTCATATACAAATGTTTGAACATCAGTGTACCTTTGACAATTCCAGGCAGGAAGATTTTCTTCATTGCTATAAATAGATCTGTAACCTGTTAAGCACTAACATAGTCATTAACAAGTTATGTTAATTCTCTGAGCAGAAAATAGGTCTACCTAGCCATGCCAAAGAGACATAGATATTTCTAAAATTAGGCAGGGGAGCTCGGTAATCTTTTAATAGCACTGTTAAAAATTGGCATCCTAATGAAGTTATTAATTACAAAAGGCTTTTCAAGCTGGAGCTACTTGCTCAAGGACAAAATAGATACATAAGGAGAAGTTCCTCATCGAGTTTCAATTCTGTTCTACATAAGTAATTCCCAGGAATCTTGAGTAAGGATTGAACCCAGTGTCTTGAGAGCTGGTTACCTGGTTAATAGGTAATCTAAGGAAAGGGTAATTGTAAGTGTGGTGTTATTTTATTTCTGTGTGTCTGTTTTGTTAATCTTGGAGTAAGAAGAAATGCATTCTTTACTTTCGTTTGGTTTTTTTTGTTTGTTGTTCCATGGAAAGGGCAGCTGGCAAACCATTGAGGAATTTTAGCAGAATCAGAATATTCCTCAAGAGGGAGAACAGGACCATGGCTGTAACGACCAATGTTTCCAAGGAATACTCAAGGTTACTGAGGAGGTAGTGAGGTAGTTCCTTGCTAAGCAGTATGGAGGCAAGTCGGGCAGTGCTGCTACCAGGAATTGCTGTGGAAGTAGGGGCCTTACCAGGGTGTCTCCACAGAGGGACAGTGGCTTCAGCACTTGAGCCTTGATGGTCACTCACAGTTTTCTAGCACACACAGAGGAAACTGGACAGTGTGACCCTGTTTACCACAGTCCTAATATGTTTTTTAAAAATATTAAATTACATCTCTTCTACCCCAAAAACAAAGGACCCCCTTGGAGTGTTGATTGTCCACTCTTGGAATTCACTCTAAATGACCACAAAGGACACTCAAACTCTCCCCACTGCAGAGGAGTGCAAGTTTTCATTGGGTTGGGGGCTATTTTCCCATGCAGAAATGATCCCCTGGACATTATAACATATGCTCAGTTCATATTTACCTGATCTATTAGAGGCAAAAGCAGTTTTGACAAGAACAGTAATTACAAGAATGTAATGTTCATTTCTACAGAAGGCACGGTGTCTGCATGCCTGGGAAGGGCCCAAGCTGCTTACAGCATTTCTATTTTCCATGCTGTGGTGAATTTGGAACCTTTACACAGCTTAAGACAGAATAAATTTCACTCCAGCACAAATCTCTTGATCATTTCTCCTTCAAATGTGGGAAAACAACACTGAGAATGTGGAAAGTGTAGAGCACATCATAAATCCATGGACACAGGAACTCAGAAAGCTGCATAAGGCACATAAGGTCTGCTATAAAGGAAGCACTGTGCTTTCATATTATTTTCTGTTTAAAATCTACATGTGTGGTTTGGGACAAAGGTCTTTTAGTGTGGAAGAAAGAAGGTTCAGTGTTTTTCTTTTTTTTTTTTTTTTTNTTTTTTTTTTTTTTTTTTTTTTTTCCTAAAGAGAGGTACGTCTCTGGAGAGACAGTGGAGAGATGTGCTCCAGTCTCTAGCACACACTGTTGCAGGAAAGATGACATTTTTGAAACCACAGAAATAATAATGAGGAGAACTCAGCACCCAGGATATAGTTCACATCTGAATAACCAACAAGTGTTTAAGCAATGATAAAGGTTTGCATGCTGGCTGTCATTTGGTGAGTTTCATTACGGATTTCTGATCCTAAAATTGGGGTGTCTTAAGGAAGTCTTCCTCCATCACCTGATGCTTTCATAAAGCATACATGTTCTTTCCCTCTTCTCAGGAAGGCAGAGTGACCCTGACAGACTCACCCTGTAGCTGCTTCTATCTCAGCAGCAGTACTAGAAATGCCACCTGCATATTCCTACTGATGCTTTAGAAAACAGATCCCTGACACTGAAGAAGAGTTTATATATCTGTGTTGCCTGGTTTCTTCGGACATCTGACTCTGTTTCACAGAGCCTGGGAAACCTTCAGGTTTCCTTTTTGCCTCCGTATGCTCAACATGCCTTATCTTTTCCTTGTCACAGGTGAAATGTAGAATTAAAATCCCCAAAGGACTTTAAGTACACATAATCTAGACAATCTAAAAACAAATTGTCGATGAGTCATCTATTTAATGGAAGTCAAATCGTCAGCATCAGCTGTCTCAATAAATGCTATCAACTCTATTTTTGTTATCATATGCTCTATATTGGGGAGAGACACAGAAGCTGAATTTTGCAATTCACATTCACTGTGCCTATCAACAGCAGTAGAGTTTATGTGGGGCTTGTGTCCCTTCACTTTCCATCTTTACACAGTAGATTTTGTTCTATAGCCAAATGAGTCATTCTAAGGTCCCTTGAAGAGAAAGGGGCATTTTAGAGACCCATTCAGTTGGACTAGATGATCGTTGTAGGTCCCTTCCAACAGAAATATTCCATTCCATTCCATTCCATTCCATTCCATTCCATTCCATTCCATTCCATCCCATTCCATTCCAAACCTTTCTAAGCCATTGCTATTTTAGTTGTCTAGCTTTAGATGGGATAGATTACGTTCTAGGCACCGCTAATTATACTGACTTGAAGCTGTCTCTAAATAGAGCCCAGTGTGAACAGTTCAGATATGGTCTTTGATACTGCAGCCAGGCACACCTGCATGAGCCCACCCTTTTGTGCTTGAAGCAAGGGAGATGTAGTTCTCACAGTATGCTGGCTGCAGACTCACACAACTTCTACTCTCTTTGTTGTAAAGTTAAATGAGAGGTAACCAGAGTTTCACACATGGTGAAGCCCAGGTTTTGCCCTATTTCACACCGATGAAAACTCAGAGATTGTTCCCAACACAACCATGGAACAACGCCTAATGGAAAAAAGTGATCATGCCATGGAAACACAGTGGGACAATATTATGCTAATAGGTTTCTAGCTCCTTTCCTGAAAACATGTATCAGGATATATTCTCACCTACCCTGTGAAACTGTCAAAGGAGTATCAGTAGGACAGTTATAACCACAGTGTGGGGTGACTGAGCTGGAACACCTAAGACCCCACAGACCTCCACAAGCACAAATCAGACCAAAGCTCAGGTTGTTTTAGGAGGAATATGGCCTGACTTCTTTGAAAGAAATCATAAGCTTCATATTATCTGTGACATCTTAAAATGTTTTTTTCCTAATTCAGCCTAACTTTTGTTATATTACATTTTCCTCCTTTCCTTATATAAATGCACTTTTTGCTCATTCAAAGAAGTATTTTAAAAACTACACGCCTCACCAGCAAGATTTCTAATCCAAATAAATCTGTACAGTATACACACTTGTTTATACATATTTGTTAAATTGTGTGGTGGAAAGGAAAAGTAAGATAATATTTTCTTCAATGGAGGCTTGTTCAGGTGCAATGAATTTCAAAAGTTATTATTATTGCTTTAAGAAGAATTATTTTTGCTTGCAGCACAAACATGAAGAAATGCCAGAGTGAACTAGAATTAAAATGACATGAAAGATTAATCAAATTCTTGGAAATCACAAAGCCTGTTTCACTGTTCTTTATGTAGATATTCTACAGCATTGCAAATTGCAGAGCAGTGAGGTAGCTTGTATTTGGTTACTGCTGCTCCCGGTGGGCTGCTGTGGGAGAACAATTTCTCTACTCCATAAACGTGGGTTTTGACAAACTGGGAGATTGTAGAAAATCCAGGTTCCCTATTCAAGGAGGTTTGTCTGTGCCTGACCATGTATGATTCAAAGTTACAGCCACCCCAACAGCATCTCCCATTGTGATGGGAGTTGAAAGTCTTCAGTAGGCTCCACAGAGAATCAGTGGGAAACCCTCATGTACATGGGATTTTGATACCAGTAGCAGCCATTGCACTACCTGATCCCAGGCCCCTAGTTCCCCTGGGGTCCTTCTACAGGTGCTGCTGGAGGCAGTTATGACCCCGTAGAGTCAGCCTCAGGAGAATCCTGTCATCCTTGTCTATACAAGAATTCCAGGGACACAGCTAACTAAGCCAGCTCAGCTCAGTTCCTAAAACTGGACTTTCCTAACTAATTTCATTTGACATCTCAGCAAAGAAAGGAATAAAAGCTGTTGCACAGTTGTGAGGGAGGCACCAATTCTCTGGATATCTACAAGGATCTGACTGCTCACCATAATGCCATTTCATCTCTGTTTCAAGACGTTTGTAGCAGAGAGATCAAGGACGGCAAGATGTCACCTCAAATTTCTACATGTCTCTGGGTTCTGAAAAAAAGCACAGTGGTGGTGCAGATACTGGGATTAAATGGGTTTATTCATCCTTCCTTATACTGGACTGGAAAGCACTTGTAGGAGCATTAAGTTTCACCATTAAGATGATGATGATGATGTTCAGTTACAGGTAAAAAGCTATAGCCACAGAGCAGATAATGAAAGCAGTAAGAGTACTTGGGATATCAATCTCTTTACAATACCTGTGCCTACACATAGATGTTTGCCTACACATGTACAGTACCTTCTGTGACAAAGTATCTTCAGTTCTGCAGAAAGTCAACATGGGAGTCTGGGTCAAACAAATGTCACAGTCTCTCACACGTGCAGAATATTCTAAATACTAATGCAAGCTTTTATTGCATTGTGTGCAAAGAGGGAAACAGCATTTCAAAAATTCTGCCTTAAAATCCAGGCAGATTCCAGCAGACACCACAAACATGTCTTAGCACTACAAGCTGCAGGAGACAGGGGGTTGTATTGAAAAATTTTGTCCTACCATACCATGTAATAAACAGCTCTTTAAAAGACCTCTTCTGGTTACTGGCAGTGTAGGTAGGAGAGCTAACCTCCCACCTACCGGAACTCTCTCAAATCCATGGAAAGAATATCAGTGATTTTACTTTGCAACTGGCTTTAAAAGCATGCATGTCTCACATAAAATAAAAGAAGTTGTCTGTGTGTGAAACAAGAGTACACATATTGTCAAACTTTTCCAAATAGAGCTGGCTTATTTGCCATTGAAATCATGCCCATCAAATATCTGAAGACATTTGTTACCACAATGAACTTTGTTATTCCTAGAATCCACAGATAACCCCTACTGAGAATTGCTATATTTCCTATAAATTCTCAAGAGTAAATATATTTTTTCCTAAAACTGTTACCAGGTTATCATAGCTGACCGTCCTCTGCAGTTTTCCAAGGAACCTTTGTGATCCTATATGGAAAAGTATGGTGTGTTACATACGGAAACATGTTTGCAGTACATACTGGGCTTGGAAACTTCCATGGCTTGGAAATGTCATAACACTGACGGATTTATTCTATCATCAATAGAAATATTAGATCTTTCTGAGAATCTTTCTTCAGCCTAAAACCTGAAATAAGCATGGATGTAGTCTCTTTGGATCTATAAAGAGAGTGAATTTCAAGCTCAAACAAGTGCCCAGCATAAAAATCTCCATCTTGAAAGGACAGAGTGAGTTTTAATAGGCATCTCAGTGCCAAAACATGTCAGTCAAATTATTATTGGCTCTAGCTGCGCTCTCACAAGCTGTTACATTCTTTACCTGCAGCAGAGTGGCACTCAAAAAGGTGCAAAATTCCTCTTTGCTTTTGGAAACACCAATGAAAACAAACAAAAAAAACCAAACCCAAAAAAACCCCAACCAACAAACCAACAACCCGAACCCTCCAATCTAATTCACAGAACTGAAAACCTCTGATCTACACACAGAAGTGTAGACCCACAAAATTCAGTAGGAACAGTCCTTTGAGAAATAGAAGTAAGTCCACAAAGCCAAAATATTTAATAATTACTGTGAAATCCATAGAAATGTCTGGTTGCTGACAAAAACTGAAATGGACATGAATTCTAGCCTTATTACTCCCAGTACCACACATGCATGTGTGTGCATGTATGCACAGTATTACATCAAGTTGCACAAGTCACAATAGTCTCAGGCTTACTCTTATCCCAGTTCCCAATTTTTTAAAACATGACTGTGCATCGCAAATAAGATCAGTCTCACTGAAGTGTGACATGGTTCATATATTCCCAGGATTTCTTTAGAGAAAATGAATTACATTGAGAAGAAGGGGAAGGAGAAGAGAAAGAGAGGGAAGGGGAAATCAGAATTGTTATTTTTAGATCACAGTGTTTTGAAATGTGATCTGCCCTTTAAGATTTCCCAGGTGCCCTGTCTTCTTTTTTGTTCCCACTCTTCTTTTTTTTTTGTGAGAGAAGGGTTGTGATGGGAGGGAAAATCATATACACACAAAATAGCTTTGTCTAGAAACTCTAAAAGTGTGTTTGGCCTTGCAGAAAAGAAGTCCTATATGAATTTGAGGAGTGGAGGGTAGGGGGTGTTTTGTGGGGAATCACACTGCTATGTAATTACGGATCCCATATATATATAAACAAACTCCACCTTAAGATCAGCAGAGAAAAGACTTGCTTACTTGTCTGATGGCCAAGAAAAATTAAACTAGAGCAGGCTATAAATAGAATGAAGAAGAAAACTGAGAAAAAAAGCTCTGATGGCTGAGAGAATGTACTTTTCCTTGCAAAAGGGTTAGAGTTCTGCTTACAACTTTGCTAGATCTGGTATAAGACCCTTTTTCTTCAAACTTCATGAGAGCTTTCCTGTAGAGCTTTTAGACCATGCCTTGGGCATGCCTCCAAATAAGCGGCAAAAATTTTGTTTCAAGACAAAGCTCAAAGTGCATTTAGGTAACACGAAAGGAATAAAGAGCAAGAAATTCCACAAACAAAAACCTGAAACCATTCCTTGTCTGTGTTTTTTTTTTTTCCAGGTAAGAATAGTACAGCCTTTTATCATTCCCAATCTTCCACAGCTCACTGTGCTGATCCATGCTTGCTGTGACAGTCTCTAACGGGTGATCTGCCACCTGAGAACTTCCAGACACAACAACATCATCTGCTCACAGCTCTCCTGCCTCCCGACATAAGAGCTGGAGCTGGAGCCAGGCGGCAGGAAGCACCTGTAAGTATTTTACATCCACCAGGGACAACACCTCCCAACTCGCAGTTTTCTCATCTGGCTGAATACAGTCAGGGACCTACCCCATCCTGCTCAGGTAGCCAGAACCCTGGCCAGGGTGCTCATAAGAAGCCACAGCTCATGGGATGAAGGTATTTGCTCTCTGCCACAAAATGCATCATTTACTGTCACAGCCTTTTTCTCCATTGGGAACGGCTGGCAATGGGTATTTGCTCCTCTCACCCTTCCTCCTCTTCTCCCTCCCTTTTTCCACCACCCCTGTGCATGCTGTGCCCCAGGAGGTTTCACAGGAAGGAAGAAGGAGGTTGTACGTTGTCTGAGAAGGGTTTATAAGCTGCCCTTCTGGCACAGAACTAGAATCAGGACGTTGTTTAGCTACATGTCTGAACTAGAGGAATAGGCACAATGAAGCCAGATGCCATTGGGTGTTCACAACGAGTAAATTAGTCATTAACCAGCACATCACCACAGCTGCAATTCTTGCTCCTTTCCTCTCTGACTTTCACTATGCCCGGTAATATCCTCACAGCTACAGTGCAATGCCAAATGTACTTTGGATTATTCCATGTTTACTGCATAACACAGCAGTTTCTCAAGACACCACTGGAGACGAGGCTACCTACATGCTCTGGGGTCTATCCAGGAAGTCAAGTCATCTAGTCAAGATAGGAGGAGACAGAACCAGAGACAAGACTACCAACGACGTAACTCAGACCAGAGACAGGATCAAAACCAGGGCTACAATACAGGCCAGGTGTCCATCCTGGAAATCCAGTCAGCAACTCAGGACAGCAAGAGACAGGCGCATCCACAACATCACTCTGGCATTCTGGGGGCCCAGGACTCAGCTTAAGGAAGTTCGTGGACCAATGGACAGGGGCTGCATGGATGGAGGCCCTGGGTAATGTCGGTTAGGGCAACTAAGAGCTTGTGGTGCAGTCAGGGCCCTGACCACTGTAACTTGACAACAGAGCTTGTAACATGAGGGAATTAGTGTCCTTTAGTAATCTAGTAATGCTCTGTCCCATTAGTCAACCCACCTCAGCACACAGAGTCTTAAAGGGATGGTCCTTCAAGGGATTGGTAAGCTCAGTAGATACATATATTAAATTTCCAGATAGTAGTTGTCATGCAGATAACCAGTGCTTCTCCAGCTGCCTTGACCCAAGAATTCAGTAGTGCACATGAAAGAACTTAGCATCCCTACGTAGACGCCCAGATCTATAGGGAGATACAGTGTACTTCATGGCATTTCCAACATCTTGCCATCTTTAAGAATAAAGCTGTGAATGGAGTACAGAAATTTGCAGAAGTCTGGAAATAAAAGAAGCATTTAAATTGTGCTCCCCAACCCTTCATCCTGGTCTTTGAGATCAACATATCTAACACTTTGACTGGCTCCTTGAAGCCAACTGGAGGAAAAAACTTACTTGCTTTTGTTTGGGTTCAGCTAGACCTCTTAGTAACACTTAGTAATGCTTGGTTACAGTAATCATTCAAGGCAGTCAGAACGTTCTCCTTTTTTTTAAACTCTGTGAGATAAGACCATCAGATGTTCCTGCAAGCCAATCTGAGGACAACATATCTCTGCCTGAAGAGATACTCAACCCTGTTTTCTCATGTAACATCTTTACCAACAGTACTGTCTCTGCTCCCCTGCAGCCTAAACATATTTTTGCAGTCTAAATCCAAATTTCCACTTTGGTACAACCAGGCGTTTAAAGAGAGAGAACAAAACCCGTCATCTAAGGGGTGCCATTTCTAGTCAGAACCACCCTTGCTGTAAAGTATTCCATTTTATAAACCCCAGTCCTTGAGGGCAAACAGCTAATTGTTTAAAAGGTGTTGTGCAAATATTCTAGAGGTGAACAATCCCCCAAACACCTGCTGCTGTAGTTAATGCCTGTGCATTTACTTCTAGCCATAACATGCGTATGTGTAATCTTTGCCTGTGAAGAACCATTACGAAAAAAGTTTTAAAAAGGCAGACATGTTCAAGCCACCTTCTTCCAGCTTTTCTTTACCAAAAAGACAGAAAGAGAATGCACAGATAAGTGTGATCTCAGACCAAATGGCAGGAGGATTTAATTCCTTTTAATATATTCATGTGTCGGAAGGCACACATACATAATGAAGGGCTTCTATTTTGTATGGAAATGTGGCCATGCAGTGACTAGATGATAAATCACTTCCCAGCCTTGACGATTTTCTGCAAACACGATTTAATATAAGGCAGCCCACTGGCTGCGCTACTTGCCTCCCACATGGGCTGTGGAATCCCTCAGAAGCAGGGCAGGGAGGGGGATCAAAACCAGTGCGGCAGCCCCTGCTCCACAGGAGGGCTATTGACCGTTCTGGTTTGCTGTCCTCCCCTCCGGCACCAACTTACTCGGGTGCCCCACACCCTGTGAAAGCATCCCAAAAATGGCTCGGAGCAATAAGTGAGAGCAGAAATGAGTTCTTTCACAAGCTGAGATGGCAGTTTATGCCCAGAAGCAAAAGAACTGATAAACCTCATAATACTTTAACCTCACCAGTTAACTGCAGGTATTATTCCTATTCAAGTGCTTAATCCTGCTCTGACTCTCAAACCATTTGCCTCCATGTCCCACAGCAAAAAATTCCACATGTTGATTAGATGCCACTTTAAAGTTTATTGCCTTTCAAGTGCTTTAAACCTGTAGTCTTCATTTTACCATGTTGATCCAGCATGAAGAGATAAATAGAAGTGTCCAGTTAATTACAACCCAGTCAGCTCTCATCCTAGTAGAATGACAGCTGGTCAAGTAACCAAGAACTTCTAATGGCAAGGATGTTCTTAAACTAAGGAGGTAAGTGTTGAGGTTCCAGTCATCTGAGATGGATGTGAGAAATGACAAAGAATGTGAGGCCATGTTTTCTTAAGTAGCCTACCCTTGATCCCAGAGAAATTTTATAACTTAGATTAGTGATATATTGGAAGAATCCTCACTTTAATTAACACATGAAATCCAGAAGTTTATTCCCTTTATCAAAAACAAGATAGAATACTATAATAAATGTATATTTCTTTCAGAGGCAAATCAGCTCTCACAATAATCAGTATAGCTGGACCTATTCGGCTAAGAAGGAGCATTGCAATGGTAGTTCAAAAACTTAGAATCAGTATGTGAAGTTCTTCAGTACAACAACTCTTACTCCTTCTTTGCCTGAGTCAGGATGTTCACCTTGCATGAGTCTGCAGAAAAACACAAACATACATTAGTATGCTTTTTACCACATATTTTATTGTCAGGAAGACTAGTTCCATAAAACCAGAATTCTTAATAGGAACATGTTAAATTAGAATAACCTTGTATCATGAAATCACTTCTAAATTTTGAATGGAATTTTCTGCAAAGTTTACTGTTTCAGTAATTTGACACTCACCTGGAATATAGGTCAAAGCCTTGTTTCATTGAAAAAATACTTATTTATTTAAATATGCAGGACTGATCTGAGATGACGGAAAGACTAAGCTACAGATCTTCCAATAGACACACAGCCAGCAATCATCCAAAATAAACTGTAAGTATCTAAGTCTCAATAAAGCAGTGGAGTGGTAGGCCTAGCCTACTAGTATAGTCACTGTATATACTAGTATAGTCACTACTAGTATAGTATACTAGCCACTGTATAGTCAGGACCTGGGGGGAGCCTGAACCGGATTAAAATTACTCCATTTGAAAGCTTGGCAGAACTTGCTTTTTCTATATGCAAAAAAAATTAACATGGAAATCCTCTTACCATGTGTCAGCGATCAAACTGCCTGGGAAGGAGGAAAACCAAGGACCACATTGATATGAGACAGGAGAGAGACACACAAGAGGCTGACCAAATAACTTCAGTGTAGATGATGGCCTACTGATTGGGGCTGTCAGCTGGGATATAAAAAACTGAATTTAAACCTCTGCTAAGTCATTCTCTGCCAACCCACACAAGTGCCCTAAGTAGACAACTCTTAGCTGTCCCAAGATATCTTTGCACACGTGTGTGAAAATAGTTTACAAGGTATTTCAGTTTTCCTTGGCCTTGCCACTATACAAGTAAAGACCTATCTTGAACCTCAAACACTTTCATGGGATGAAGCACTCATCTTTCTGCTCTTGAAAGTGGTGCAATTTTAAAGCCCAGCGTTCTGAAAATTTTGACACAGGAACTGGCTGTGTTAGTTCTGCAGAGGATTCTGCTATGCAAATGGGCATTGAAGTAATAAAATCATCAAAGCAATGCTAGCTATTCAACAATGAGCTGCCATTTGTTGCCAGAGAGACACTGTGTTGAATGAAATGTGTTTAGAAAAACATCACTACAAAGGGAAAATATGAGTAATCAACCTAAAGCAATGAGCCATGGAAGCTTGTTTTATCAAATGTCTTCCGGACTGTCTCAAAACATTAGACATGCTGACAGAGGTATCAGAGAGGTTTTCTGTTATTTCTTATAGAGGTGGTTTCAATTTTAGATTCAACACCCCAAAACTACACCATCTTCGTCTACCTGTCATATTAAGTTTTTGAATGACTGAAAATCTGAATGTCGTGAGACAACCTGAAAGAACTTCATTCCAATCAACATGCTCATGGTTATGCCTTTTTTGTGGTTTATTTTTGGTGTGTGTGTGTGAATGTCCTTCTCTAGTTCTTCCAATACGACTACCTCCCCCTTCCTTGAAGACAGAGAATCAAATCCTATACCTTGAACCTTATAATATGGGTAAAGAAACTCTCATATGAGTAGAGAAGGAAAATTACATTTCAGGAAATTAAGCTGAGGTCTCCAAAATGATCTCCAACTTTGAAGTCTCTTGTTTTATTCAATCCATAGACTTGAAGTATAACATAGCCTAACCAGCTTACGATGAACCAAAAATTCAGTTTGCACATAAGCAGCTTTCTTTATGGCATGCCATATTCTGCATGGTTGCAAAGTAATCTGCTGATAATATGGGCTAATACAAAAGTAATACTTTCTCTACCAGGAGCAAGAAGACAGCACAAAAGGAACTGTTCCTCTTTAAAGCATGCATTTTTTTCCCTCAGGTGCTCCTGAAGTTACACAACTTTGATTTTGCTTAGGTTGAGAAAACATACTGGGAATCACATAGAAACACACTGTAGGCCTCATTAGCCTGCTGGGTGATTTTAATAACCTGCAAATATTTGATTAGGAAAAAATTGTCTCCATACAAATTAAATTAAGGCGATATACAGGCAAGTCTGGTCATATCAACATTCCATTTATTGGCATACAAATGTGACTTTGGTCATCTTCATGGAATAAATAAGTGTATCAGCATATTCTCTATCCTGTACAAATAAGCAATGCCTACTATATCAACACCAAGAGGCCAAGAGACATGGAAGCTTGCATCCATTGCCTTTGCCTTTTTTGTTTCAAGGGTATATGATGAATTGCGAGTTTAACAAAGTACATTTTCATGTAAAACATGGAGGCAAAGAGAAATCACAAGTGGGTATGAACTCCCACCCAGGTCTGGAGCTTTCTTGATTAGCCAGTCAACAGACCAGGAACGTAGAAAAAAACAAACAAGACCTAATCCTCTTATCCTTTGTGTTTTAACTGGTTGTTAAAACACAGACTGCAAAACACTCATCAAGTAACAAATACACAGACTCATAGCAAATCTTTTTCTTTCCTTTTAATTTTATTTTCCTTCCATCTTGTTTCAAGCCTTCTTAGCTAATTTAGGTGTCAACCTACCTTGTAGAAATGCTGCCAACTTATGACATTGTTTCCACTAGAGCGTGTACTTTTCCACTTTGGCAACTCTCCTTAATAAGAAGTGCCATCAGAATTAAAACACTTGAGGGCAGGATTATGTCTAAATATATCCATTACTTTTTCTCCAGGAAAATCAACTGCTGTTGTCACTTGATAGGTACTTAATCTGTTACAATGGGATTTTTTTTTCTGTCATTCTGCTTTGACTGACTGATGCAGATTCTCCTATGATGTTTTGCTGGAGAATTTTACCTCTGGCCATATACATTGGTCATCAGCAAAGAAAATAACATTCCAGGCATGCAGCTGTTTCTAACAAATTGCAGGCATGACATCTGAGCCCTTGCCAAGCCATCATGTCTGTTCTGTAGTGCCATCATACCTCAAGGACCTACCTGCTCTACCTCCTCTGAAGGAACCCCAATGCTAACCCAGATAGCTCTGAGGTCAGATGAGTAGCCTATCAAAACAAAGTGAAACAAGATGACACATTCATCTGACAAAATCTTACTGCCTAAATACTCTTGGTAGCGGGCATACAAAAAGTCAAGCAATTCTATGTGATTTTTCTCCTGAACTTGGAGTGCACCTGAATAAAAGGCTTTAGTATGACCTTGCCATTACTACCCACCTAGTTGAATGCCCAGGGAAAGGTTGTTGATAATATAGACACATTTGACAATGCCCAGAGGGGAATGATAGAATTGCAGACCAAAGGACAGCAGCAGGGTTAGATGAAGATCCACTATTCAGAACTTTTCTTGCTTTTTTCTCACTCTCCAAAATCCTTCATTAGTGTTACCTTCATGCTTATCAATGATGTAGTAAGTTTGCTGATATCCCAACAATCCACTGAAAACACTCCACTTCTTCCTGTACCGAGTGGACCCCAACCCAAAATTCGGTTATGCCAGATGAAGTATTGTCTCCCAAGTGTCTCTGAATGGATTTAGGCAACCGAGGGAGAGGGATTATTCAAATATTATCATTATACTCAGGCATATTTAGTGCCACATGGTCAACCTCAGGCATCCAAGAGCTATGAGTAAGCACTCTACTGCCACAAAAAATGGCGAGATTTAGTTTCTTTGAAAACAGAAAACAATAACAGCAGGTTTTGTCCATGTTCAGTTTTTAACTCCCATTACCTTGCTTGTGACATTTAGTTTGCCAACTCTCGCAAATTTGTATAAACGGATTTTGGCCCCATGTGAATTAATTACGCACTCCTTCAGAAATCTGCCTCAAAGAAATCTGCCCTTTGTGTCCACTACACATCTGCTGGTCTGCATCTGCAACAGGTCTTCACCTTCTGACCAAATCTGGAATGGTAGTTTCCAGAAGACTTCTTTACACCTCACTCAATGCCAAGCTAGAAGTAATTACTTGACAGGTATTTTGTCCCATTTATTTCCTGGAATGGAAATTAAAGGAGGATGGTGAGGAGGGAAGAGAGAACCAGAGTATAAACTGACTCATTTTTTTTGTATAGTGATGGAGACAGATCAGCTGTCCTAAAATGATGGGTAGTTTCTGTTCCACTCCCATCCCAGGAAAATAACATCAGATGCTGTCTCTCCTTTAGATTCTCTGGTAGCCTGAGTAAAATGAATAGAGGAAGGGATGGCTTAGTCTCCTGCAGAAACCCTCACTGACTGCTCTTCCCCACAAGGCAGCCAGTCAGAAGCATCCTGTGAAAAAGCCAGCTGTAGACTCCAGCTTGGCACAGCTACCTGACTGCTAGCAGCAGGGGTCAAAGACATATGATTAAGGTGAGAGGTTCACCAGCTGGCGCTGCTGCTAGAATGAGCTCAGAGACAAGGGTGGCTCCAGATGGAAGCAGTTGCTGATGCTATTAATAAATCCTGTGCTTTCTGTCCAACCCTCCAGCTCCATTCTACTTCCCAAATATCCAACTAGACTAAAAAGTAGATTTGGGCTTCTTTGCACAACTCCAGCAATAGAAAGTGAGAGGAGCCAACCCTGCAGAGTATTCATGGCCTCAAGAACTTTCCTGAGTGGCCAAGGGAGGACATCATGACTCAAGGCTCTCCCAGCCTTGGCATGACAGGCATGGTCATGGCAAGTGCCTTGGGCTAAGGCAAATTAATTTAGTCTTGTGGCTGTTCCAGTTCACCCTAAGCCAATCGGGGATCTGGTCTAGCTGGGTGTATCAGCATGTGGCATAAAGCCAGCTGTGCCATCCCCTTCCCTAGGGCTCCAAAGTCAAAATTCAGATTTTATTTAGCTGGGTTGCTGTGCTCCAGCATCGCTAGGCTGGACATCTTTTTTAGAGATTACATTTTACATGTATGTTTTAAATAAATAGCCTGTATTTTAGGAGCACTTAGCCATAAGTATATAAACTGCTCTGAGGTTTACCCCATTGGAATTAGAATGAACCTAATTCATAATTCAGACATCAGGCTAGAAACAGCTCAGCTTCACTCCTTGGACCTATAGCTTGATGTCTGAACTGCCCACGAGACGCCCTCTAATCCCAATAGCTGTAACCTAACCTCAGAGTGGTTTCTAAACTTACTAAATAAATATACTTTTTAAAGAGGAATGCACCATATTTATTAGGGGTTTTGCTCTGTTCAGGCAGACTGTCATTTTAGAGCTGTTCCTCTGAGAGAGGCTGTGGAGAGACACAACTATATTCAAGAAAAATTTCAGACCATACTTCTTTTTTTTTTTTGAAAAAGAAAAAATATAGATGACTCTCTTTAACTGAATACAGAAAGTATCTGAAGGTAGAAATTCTTAAGCTACAGAAGGCCACCTCCCATAAGCACTTACCCATGCAAAAACTTTTCTTGCGTGGTTAGCCATACTGCATTCACTATGACTGCCCTCTTCAGAAGGTTACCAAAGAATGAGCCTAAGCTGTCTACTCTTGTGGTCATTTTTCAGTCAACATTTTTATTGCATGCTCACACATTGTACTCAGGTAAATCAAAAAATATCTTCCCAGTTAAACTGGAGTGACAGCCTGTGGGTGTTCATTAGTTTTTCATTAATGTCTCTTCACTCCCACTTTGTACCAAAATCTTGTTCATTACCAAGAATTACTTCATAAGCATCAGTGTATGAAGACAGAAAAGCTGAATCTTCAAAACAGTGCTTTTGCAAGAGGAAGGAATACATTAATAGCCTGAAAGTCTGGCTGTCTGATCAGATCATGGATTTCAGATTTGATCTTCATTGATAATTTTTCAACTTCACTCAACACTTTGTATACTGGAAAAGGACTGTGCAGCAGGGACTTTTCTGAGTGCCTTAATACCACAAACTGTATCTGGTCAGTCTGTCTGCTCTCCATGTGTGCCTGGCTTCACAGCAAATAAATGCCAGAAATAGCATTCCTACAGGATTTCCAGTTCAAAAGCCACAAGAATGCTCTTTCTCATGATATGGCACCGTGCAATAAAATGGTGTCATCTGGAAAATTACAGTCTTGGAAACAAATGTTTTTCCCTCTTCACTGATTTAAATCATCTAAAAATAGATGGGTTGTCACATAACTTTTATATTTGTCAGGGGGGCCCCTCGTTTCATCTTGTGACAGTACAAGAAACGTATTCCATAACAAGATAGACCGATCTTCCTAAGGAATCCCCTAGGAACATCTTTTTTTCTTTAATTGTGCAAACTCCTCAGAAATAAAACCTGAAAGCAATTCATCAAAGTTGAGAACCCATTCAAGGTCACTCCAAGCAACAATTTCAGGGAGTATTTATATAGTACAAATTTAGGGTAAGAAGGAAGGAAATGTCACGGACTAAACTTCTCTGCAGTTCTTCTTTCTGTTTTCTTAAGTAAGACTTCTTAAAACTGACTCCATATGAAAACAGACTGTCACATTTGTTGGCTGAGAGAAGCATCACTTTAATCTGTCTCCCTGATCAGCACAGCTGAGCCTCTCTTGAATGATGTTTATCTCGACTTCAAAAAACAGGAAAACCTTGCAGGTGAGAAGTCATGGAAGAATTTAACATAAGAAATCAAGGCTTCTAAATGTTCAATTGATCAAGGAAGAAGCCTTTCAGTTTTTAACTAGGATAACAGCTCAAAATTATTAGGATGGATTATTTATTGTTTAAGGAAGGTCACCAAACTATCAAAGCCACAGGTATGTTCTTCTCTATCCATTATTTCTGACTTCCCATAAAAAAAAAGCTTCTCAACACTTTTGTCACCGTTTGAAGCCAGTGTAAGCACAGATGTTTTTGAAGGGGTTTCAAAACATCGCCTGCTGTCTCTAAAATCAACCAGCCATGAACAAGCAATAGTTCCAATCTCCACGTACTTGTTAACTTTTGCAGAAGCTCAAAGAAAAAGCATGATCCCCATTTTAAGAGTGTCTTACTCCCATCTTTTTTTGACCATTTTTGCATGATCGGTAAAAAAATCTTCAACTATAAACTACCTCATTACAAGTCTAGCTCTTTATTTCCATCTGACAGGATTCACGCTTTCACTATTAAGAGTTCAAGGGTTCAGGACACACTGATGGTCTGAAGCTGCACAGACACAGAAACTCTGGCAGTCTCTTGAATACTACGTTTGCAATTCTATATATATTCTATATCACATCAAGGATCAGAGAATCCTTATAAGTAAAGTAAGCAATAAATTGCAGTGTCTGAATGTGTCTTTGCAGTTTTCAGTGACTCACTTCTGAGATGGAGAAAAGAACACGTTTACAGGTAGAGAGTAGAATACTAATTATCATGACTGGCATGCTAAATTTCAGACAATGAAAGTGCACTGCAACAATTAAAAAGAGTGTACATCAGCTAAAGGCTGGACTGTTTTTCTTCTGGTGATGATCCTGTTATTACCTCTCAGTTTGGTAGCAAACTGATACATGTAAGCAAAACGCCAATACACCTTACAAGACTTTTAGCCTCTCTTTCTCTTAGAAAAGGATGTTGTTTTCTTTGTTGGCATGTAGCTTTCTGATGGCAACTCTATACTAGTTAGTAATAATATACACTGCAAACTGCCCTATAAACTCTAGAACGAAAAGACATATTAAAAATTAATTTTTCTAAGTGGGAAAGCCTGCCATTCCTCAGAGCAAGTCCTTTGCTGAAAGCACTTCCTTGCCCAGCCCCAATAATTAACATCTCCTGGACTGAAAACAGAACACCTCTATTTGGCATATGTAGAAGAGAAATTTGCATGCAAGCTTTCTTCCACATACTTTTGTTCAACAGCTGTATACAACATAAGTCAGGACAGGCACATGACATGTTTTCACATGAAATACACATGTGAGCCATAAGCCTGCTAGAAATTCCCAGAACCACAACATCTCACTTGTCATATTACTTGGCTTGATTCCTACACTGATGGAGTATCAGCTTCAGAGCCTCACTAGGAAAAACAGACATCTTACATTTTGGTTTCAGGCGTTTGGTCATCCACATCAACAGCAATATTGTAGCCATGTTTTAACCATATATCATTATTTTTCTTCATCTTTACTTACACTTTCTGAAAGGTTATCTGGCAATTATGAACAATGGACATATCCTTCTCTTACAGGTGACAGAAAAACAATGGCTGGTGACACTTCCAACACAGGAAAAATTGCTCCAAAATCTGTATGGAAAGAAAGTTCTGATGACCAGATTTTTAAAAGTAATTAAGCACCTGAATAAGCAGGGAGATGGCTATCAGGATTTTTAAATTACTATTTTTTTAATCGTCTAAAAGCTAGTCCTCTTTAAGAAATGGAAGATATTAAATAAGCCTCAGAGCTAAGTTACTTTTTGTGAATATTCTTTTTTAAATTCATGGTAGTTTGCTTTCTGTTTGACTGTATTCCTTCTCTGCAGACCATCTGTAATTGTGCCTTGGGGCACGTCCAGTCATCTGGGAAAGATTGAGGGCAACGAAGGAATGAGCAAAAATTGTGTTGCTAAAAGCTTGTGAAGGTCAAAGCACTTCCACCACAGCTTCCCACCCTCCTAAAACAAAACTCAAGAGTATTTATGCAGGAAAATACACCATTTGCAAAAGCAGTAGACTCAGCTTCTTGGCCTGTCAGAGGAGTATAGCTTTGGAGTAGAGGGCTAGGAATGACAGGGAAAAAGAGACATGGAGCTATTCCCTACTCCTTGACCTACAGCACAGAGCCCTGCCCCAGATTACAAACTCAAAACCATCCGTAGAGTTTCATTGCCAGATCCCACCTCATTCTTGAGCTCCTGCAAGGTCACCTCTTTCCTTTCTACCATTCAGTCACTGAGCCAAGGGTTTACCATCCGCACAAGGCCGAAGTAGCAGCAGGACTGGTAACTAGCTGACAGGAGAATGAAGCTCCAAGCTGACAGACAACATCAGCATCCCCTAGAGGGCAAAAAGGAAGAAACTGTGAGAATGAAAAGAAACTTTCTGCCACTCTGAGCTATTTTCATCATGGGAAGGAAATATATGCAATGGAGTAAACTTATCAGGTTGCATAAATCAGCACCAAAGAAGCTGTGTGTTCAGGTGGACCTTGAAGTGGCTGGAGTATCTTTGTGAGGGGCCCTTCCATGAAGATCAGGAGTTGGATTCAGTTGGAATTCTTGTGGTCAGATCATGGGAATATCTCAAATGTAGATGTTACATAGTGCCAATCACAAAAGGATATTGTGCTAGCTGGAATTCGTGAGCATTTCTTAGAGTAGCCACACACACAGCATTTCTGCCAGTTGCAAACAGCTCCCTGCTAACAAATGTTAGCCTGAGGGCTTTCTGCACGGTAAAAGGGAACATAAAGTTTGTGTCAGCATCAGGAGGGGAGCTGCTGTTATCCATACAAGTGTCTAAGCATTAAACAGTTAGACTAGGTTTGTATCTTGATTTTCATTCCAAGTCCACCATAATCAGCATAAGTCTCGCAGCACTGAATTGCCACTTCATTTCCTAATACAGGTTACATTAGCCATCGTGACATGCTGTGACAACACCAAGCATGCTCAAGCAGTTACTATTACTTGGAAAAAAATACACCAAAGATGTATTTTAATTATGGGGTTTTTGCATCTGCCTCACAAGAATAGCTGTATTCTGAGTCATAGATACTATACAAACTAAGTGCTCATGTCAGAAGTATTGCTACTTCAGAAAATGCTGGACTCTATTTATTGGAAAGCAGGCCCCAGTCTACTCAAGAAAGTCAGTAATTACCTTATCATAACTTCCTACTGGGCTGACATAATTATGCCTTCATACAGGCATTGTTGTTCAATAACAGTGCTTGCATATTCAGCTCATGTCCACACATGTCCTGCCAATGTGAAAAACTGTGTACTCTAGAAAAAAGCAGAAGAGCATTAAGCAGCAGGAAAAATCCTCGACCAAAATAAATGTTTTGCTCATTAGTTTGTATTTTTGTCCATTTTACTGAAAAATGGAAACAGTGAAATCCAGCTTGTTACAACATTTCCAAGTTTTCTGCATAATTAGATACCCTTGAAGAGGAGATCTAGGGGTTGACCTGCTAGAAAGCAGCTCTGCAGAGAGCGACCTCAGAGTCCTGGTAGATAACAAGTTGACCGTGAGCCAGCAATGTGCCTTTGTGGCCAAGAAGGCCAATGGTGTCCTGGGGTGCATTAAAAAGAGCATGGCCAGCAGGTCAAGAGA
>RSEF01000001.1:89163168-89209722 GCA_003993805.1 Himantopus leucocephalus | reverse complement strand
GGGGAAGAAAAAAGAAGAAAAAAACCCAAGAAAAGTAGAAACCAAAAAAACCGCCCAAATTTTCTTGTACAATGATACAGGAGGATAGGTCACTCAGTCACTGACACCCTCCTTATGCAGTGACTTTTACCTCCAGACCCTCAAGTGCTTTACTGGAGGAGAGGAGCTGTCACAAATGAGCTTCAAAGCTCAGCAACCTTCTTAACCCCACACAGCCACTCAGAGAGAGAACCTACAAGAGAACACAGCTCAGCCAATTCCAAGTGTAGTCCCTCATCAATGGACCTATTATCTACACAATGCAGTTTTTAACATCTTATATGAAAGACCCATACATATTAAGACGCATGGCACTCAATTTATTTACCTCAGAAAGATGAAGAGATTCAAAAATTCTGACTAATGAGTAATTTGTGCCAAAGTAAGGAAAAAAATGTGAGCTTTTCTTCCTTCTAGGTTATCTTGTTATTTTAACTGACAGCATGCACAGTTACTGACAGAAGAAAATTTGAATGGGACTCTGCAAAATATTCAAAATCATTTGAAGACACTGCTCTCATGAGCTGAATCATAAAAGGGGCCATCTCTAACACAAAGTGCATATTTAGTAGATCATTGCTTATGCATTGTAAATTAAGTAAGTTATTTCTTTACTCACTGTTTAATTGTAAAAGCACTGGAGTTGCAGAGAAACTCATGACAAGATTTCCTTCATGTCTGTGTTGAGAAAGCAAGAAGTGAGGGCTATGCTCACTGGACTCACTCTTGTGAATGAGCAGGGCAGGAGTGTGTTAGCACCAATGGGGGGAACCCTCTTCCCTTTGGGACACCAAAAACTCATAGAAACAGGGGTTTCTCTGTCTCCACTTTGGCTGCTATCATCCTCATGCACAACCCAGCCATCCCAACATGCATAAAAGCTGATATAGAAGATGCAGTGGGCAATGAAAGCCACTGCTCCTCTGCTATGATTTCTTCTGTTCTTCACTCTTTCATTTTGGGAGGTTTCCATAAGATCTCTTATCTCTCAGATCTCACAAGAGAAGAACAACACGTACACCCCCAACAATCCTTTTATTTTATCAGAGTGGCTCCATCAGATGTAAGATCTTGTAGCCAAATTCATTGCAGTGAACCAGGAAAGGCTTGCGAACTCTTTGCTTTATGTAGGTGTTTGACTGATTTTACTCTACAAGTAATGGGCATAGGCTACTTAAGAATGCCTGCACAGGCACAAAACTTTGTTTAATATTCCATTAGCACAAAAAAAAAAAAGAGGGAGGAGTATTTTCAAAGCTATTTCCAAGGTTAACATTTCCAAGGTGGCGCAATTTATTATCAGCTCTGTTTGGCATAAGAATGGATTGATCCTTTAGTATTATTAGAGGCATAGGTATGTCAACTGAACTGGTTACTTGGTTTTTGTAGTTCCCTTTTATTTCTCTGTTTCTTCCACTTTTTTTTCCTTCTTTTTTATTCCTCTCTCTCTTTTGCTTTTTCTCTTTCTTTTATTCTCTGATTACCTTGGTAATCAACAACGATTGCTCATCTGTTTCTCCCTCCTTTCTGGACTCTTGGCCTCTTACTGCACATTTCAGAACACAGAAGAAATCTATAGTTTACTTTATCAAGAAGTTTGGGATATGCAGGTTGTCCATCATGCAATCATATCCTTAGGAAGCACTGACTGCCAAAGAGGAGCAGCCTTCAGTAGACAGCACAGTTAACAGCACATTGAACACACAGACGCCATACTCATTTCCACAGCTTGGATGTAGACCATCCATCAAGTGATACCAAATGTTATTGATGCAAATGTTGATACAGGTTGACAGTAATTTGCCAGAATTTTTGGCTCTGTATAATTTGAGTTGACTGTACACAAGTCTGAAAACTATTTGAAACAGAAATCTATATATATATTACAGGTTTAAAACAAAGCCAACAGTTTATGAGGGAATGCTTGACATAAAGAAACTTTCAGAGATGTTGTTAAAGAACGGTTTTTGTCTCAAATTTCTAGGGAGAAGCTAGGGATATATTTTTTTTATATGTTGTTTTCTACAAATTTTGCATGCCGTATCCCTAAAAATCCCAAATGACCATGAACATCTAAAACTTTCAATCAAGACAGAGGTGAAGAGAGAGATAAAAAATACATGCCCAGAGCCACACACACACTTTGGGAAATGCATGTAGAGCATAAGCCATAGCACTAAAAAATCCATACCGGATCAGCTCATCTAGTGTCAATGAAACTAAAGCACATCAAGATGTATTATTTGATTAAAAGCACTCGGGGAGCAAACACTTGTATCTAATATTACATTTCTCAATTATTATGATATATTTGATATTTATAAAAATGAAATAATTCCACATACAGAGAGAACAGAGGTAAATATAGGCTAATATAACACTGGCTGTTGATTCTGATTGACAACTGTGAAGTAAGGCCACAGACGGTGGCTGAGGTTTAAAAGGATTTTAAAATTAGAAGTAGCATTTCTGAGCCTAGCGCTGAAAAACCCTGACATTTGCAGTACTGGGAGCAGGATGTGAGAGGGATTTCTATCCTGGTTTCCCACCCAGAAGAATATATTTACTGTTCAAACATTTTGAGGCAGGCACCCATGGAAATCAACGGGAACTCTGCCATTGGTTTTAATGGGAGCAGAATCTGTCCCTATGTGTAAATATGCAGCAATATTTTTTTTCCTCTAACTGCTAGAAACCACCATCACAACTGGATGGAACCTGGTTTTAAACACTCAGGCATGGGGCCTCTTTACCGCAGGAGTCTCCAACGATGTCCATCCTTAACACCACACCACACTTCAGCTGCCAGCTGGAGGCTCTGAAATGCTGATTTTAATCAAAATCTTTCCTTTCAAAACTAGCTTACAGTTTACTCATAGCGCAAAAGTGCTTCTCAGCACTGGAATTTTCAGGATGCGACGCTGAGCCAAATACTGCAGGCACAGCTTGCTCATAAGACAGCAATCTTGTGGCCCACCTTGGAGGCTGTAATAGGACTACTGTACTCAGCCTCCCACCCTTGGTGAAGCCCACTAATAACATCTGTTTTATAGCATTCACTCCTGCAACCTGCTAGTTCCTTGGCTCTACTGCTGTCATAGAGAGGATGTGCTTTACTATGCTGCAGGTCTGTTGGAAAGTTGTCAGACTTCAAGCCAAATGTAAAAGCAGCCAGTGCTGAATAAATGACTTGAAGTGCTTTCTCCAGGGACCCCTTCCAGGTCCCAGATAGGCAGATTTGGCTAGTGTTTGTAGACAGTCTTGCTCAGAGGCAAATTAAAAATCAAAATACAGACACCATTTGAAAAACATCGAAAGTTGGACTCAAACATCCACCATGTATTAAGACATTCTTATATAAAAATAACCACAAGGTTGCAAATTCATACTTTCCTACTTGGTGAGACCAACTGCAACCAGGAATAAACCTGGAAATGTGTGGGGCAGACTGCGGTACTACCTTCAGAGAAAGCATAAAACTGGAGACGGAAAGCTGGAGTGAGAAAAACGAGACACTGTGAACCGGGCAATTGAATCAAGCAGTGGGTGGCACAAGGGGTAGGACCCTCATCTGTACCAGGGCTGCCCATGTGAGCTGCCCTACTCAAGTCAATGGAAGCAAAGCAGGACACTCACCAACAAAATGCCCAAGCTTTAACTGGGTAAGTCCATGCTATACTCAATGCCTGACTCACAAACGCTAATGAAGCACACTCTGCACCTATTGCACTGGCTCTACTGGGACTGAAGCCCCCGCTGCAGTTTAGGAATCTGCATACCGACCCTCGGCACCAGGACAGCAGCAAGCCATCCTGCTTCTGCTGTGCAGGGGTGTGAAACGTGAGGGGAAGGTTTGCCAGCAGACTGGCAGGATCTCAAAACTCAAGTCAGCAGCAGACGCAAGGTAGGGCTTCTTTGCACAGTTCAGACTGATAGGACAAAGATTTCAAATTGTCATGTGGTTTGACAGGAGAGACCGATGCCTTTTGTTCCAACAGGGAGCCATTAACAAATGTCAACTCTCTCATTTCATTATTGTTTTTTTGTACATCCAGAGCACTAAGAAAGCCCTCACCCCAGCTGGCAGGCTTGGCTGCATGAACAGCTGTGCTGTCACAACTGAGGGGACAGGGCACCACAGAATGAGTGCAGAAGAGTTGTAAGGTGGGAAAAGTGGAGAGGTGAAAAACTTCAAGCCAGTTTTGCTGCCAGACTTTACCTCAGAGAACTACAACCTCAGACAAAACTGGCTAGCTATATTTCAACTCCTCAACCCCTTCACATGTCCCTTTTCCTTTGCAGTTTCTTTTTAAGATTATCTGACTGGGTTAATAGCATGGCTATGCAAGGGCTATTGGCATAACCGAGTGGGTAGTGTGCTGTGGCAGAGAGGCCCAAATATGCGATGAGGGCTGTAAGCCAGGACTGCCACCAAAATCTTGATACTGTCAGACCACAGGCTGTGGTTGCACACACACAATTTTGGCAGCAACCCTGGCTTCTGCAGACCACACTCTCAAGCACCTAGTCATACCCCAACATCACACCCTTTCTTGTGCTGGTAGCCCGTCACTTTCCAAATCTGAACTGACTCATGACATCATGAGAATGGTGGAGGTCAGGGATGACTTCAAAGCAACCATGCAATCCTTACTGCAGAGGGATGTTAATAGCTATCACTTTCCACAACACAGTAAGAGTAAGCTCAGCATATATCTTCATGAACCTTCTTTTCCATCCTTCTGCTTTCCTTCACTGGTCATCTTGCCCTATAGCAGGATCATATATTGCAAGTCATCTCTCTTCTCACAAAACTTGTTATCATTGCAAATCTTTAGAGATCCAGGAACTGATAATTCTGCCTCTTTGTGTTACTCCTCTTGCTATATGTGACTCTTCTTGCTATATGGGACAGCCAGAATCATTGTGAAACCTTACAGGGCTCCCATAAGTGCCCCTTATGACAGTACCACTGTCTTTATGTTGACTGTGGTTTGGGCATAGCTTGGTCATCAGTTTATCATTGAGAATCCATGCCACAACTGAAACAGAACACCCTGCCAGTCAGTGCCGTATCAGCAACACCATCTGATTCTTCTTTCACAGATTACTCTTTATTTGATCCCAGCCATGGTGATTACTTGCAGCTACATCTGACTAGTTCTTTTCCTGCCCAAAAGTCCTGTGATGTCCTTGCTGAGTTACAGAAACACTCAGAGAGCCTCTCTAATGAAGCTGCTGCTACGTTCTCAGTATGCTGGCTTTCGCTTCCTAGAGCTTTTTACCTACTTGTGAATCTACTATCATGATGACACTTGGGATACCTTTCATTTTATCTGCATTCCTCAATCAATGATACAGAAGCAGAAAAACAAAGAGAAGCCTGTGCATCCACTAAAATAAAATCCATCCTTAAATCCATATCTTAACAGAATCTCTCTAAAACACTTTATACCTCAAGGTTAAATTCTTAAATAGCCTTTGCAGGATGTACTGTTTGTACAGTTATCATAAATGCTCTTATCTGGATTTGGGAATAATTTGAAATGTGCTAAAAATGCCAGTTAAAAAAAAAAATCCCTTAAGCAGTAAGGAAATCAGAATTTGGGGCATGTTTCCAAACTGATATTTAACATAATCTCCAGCCAACTCGCATCCCCCTGTGAGACAATATTTACCTGCTTTAAAATGTTTGCTTACACACTAAAAGTTAAATTCTGCCAAACAACATCACAGCTTCACTACCATGTAGTGGTGGCAGGAGGTGGTGTTCGCCGCAATTTGTTTTAATTATCGTCTTCATAAGAAAGTCGTGAAAACACGAGTTAGGAGACAAAAGGAAGAAATAGCCTGGAATTAAGCACGTTCTCCAGCTGTTTAAGCACTGCAGAGTCTTCTAAGGTAGGCAAGCCCTTTGAGCTGTTTAAGAGCCCAAATTTCTACTTTAAAAAATAACATCAATCTTATTTCGCTTATATTTGTTAGGCATTGACAGTGCCCTTCATACTGTATCTGAGTGTTTTTGTCAGAGGGTGAGTTAAGAGTAAATTTCTGTAACCATTGGGGAAGGAGGTGGAAAGAAATAATACATTTCTTAAAACTGAACCAAGAAAGTGAAGATAATTTTCCTGTGCTGCCTCAGTTAACCCCACACTGTTACTAGACATCAAATAATTAGTCAATGTGGTGGTATTTGTATCTTTCTTGAAAGTTTTTCTAAATTTGAAAAAAAATAAAGCAAAGCTTCTCAAGCCCTTTAATGCATAAAAAAGCCTTAGAGCCCCAGAAGACGCAAGGAGAATTTCTTGACATGCTCACTCACAGACAAAATGCTTTAAAAGATTACACACGGAAGTCCTTTCTTCAAGAAACTGATAGGACCTAGCCTCAGTTCTGGGATACCTTTATTATTGAAAAGAGCTGCCAATGTTTATTATTTCACATCCAATTTGTTGCCATAAACAGTTCAAAAGAAGGTGATTAACTTCACATTAAAGGGACTCTGCCCGCCAGCCAGTAAGGGAACACAGAGCAGCAGGGACACCAGAACCTGGGGCTTTGCTCTTGGTCCATTGGGAATGCTTTCAAATCATACAGCATCCGACAGAAGAAGTGCTGGAAGCAAAAGCAGAATAAACTTAAACAGAGTGTGACCACGCCTATGTGTGTTATTGTTGTGTCTTACTGGAGTGCTGTTATTGCAAGCCTATAATGACATCACGATAAAGCCACAGGCAAATGCATCGTATTTGTGTAAGCAGTCTCTAGTTTCTGGAATATTTTGACTAGAGGGGAAAGCAAAGCTGATTTCCCATCTTCCACAGCTAACAAGAATAGACCTCCTTTGCATTTCCTTTGAAGACTGTACAGTCGAGCAGTAAACATGTTTCATGCGATATGTGTATCTTTAGTTGAGGAAAATCAGAGTCCTACTTTTCAATATAAGAGGTGAAATGGAAGCACAGGACAGGGAGAACAGACGTAGAGCTAAACCCAGGACACAGTGTGAACATTGCTAACACAAGTGCCAAAAGTACCAACAACACATTGCCTTGGGAACATGGGATTTGAGAGGCCAGGTCACACTCTGTTCAGCAAATCCGTGCCTTCCAACCCTGCTGGTGTGTTTTAGTGCAGTTTGGTTCTCTCCTTAAATGGGGAATTATTACTGAAAAGCCTAAGAAGAGAGATTTCCATCATGTTCAAGAGCTGCATAAACATACAATTAAAATAAGCCTCCACTCATTGAAGCTTTTTATTTCATACAACTAATCTTTTAGAAGAGTCAAACCCATGTATTTATTCTAGATAACAGATGCACCGCTATTGCAAAAGCAGGTTGTGCACTTGGTATAGCACTTAGTATAGCAACACCTAGCAACCTCTTCTTCCGTGGGGAAATCTACATCTGTGTTGGAATAGGTTACATAGCAACTTAAATATTTACTAAAGGAAATGTATTATATGATAAATGTTTACAGAATGCATCGCATGCTCCTAAAAAGCAGTACACTAAAACTATGGAACAAGTGTGTCAGCTTTCTCCTAGGTCTATAAGTTTTATTTTTTGAAATGGTGTTAAACAATGCAAAGTGTTACATTTTTATAACATTTGACAAAAGGGAGTTTGTGTCAAAACCACATTTGGAATTGTAAGTTTGTGTGGGGCAGAGTACATGCACCATGAAGAAGTCATTAAATACATCTTGCTTAGCATGTAGATCCATATAAAATTTGAGAATTTTTAAGTTTTTACATTTCAAATGATAAGATTATTTTAGCTTCTCTGTATTTTTATGTGCTGGAAGATTGTGATTAGGCATTCAAAAACAGCTCAAGTGAGGACGACTATGTGGAAGCAGATCCCAAATTCCCAAAAAGTTGAAGGAAAAGCTTTGCAGAGACAACAGTGTAAGAAAGATTTTTGAAGCAAGGGCCTGGATGAATGTGTACACAGACTCATTTATACACATACACAGAGACCAAATGCAACAAAACCACAACCTTCTTACAGACTCTCAACAGCTGGGCAGCCGAAGATATCACAGACACAAAAGGAACCCTGGTGCCATGGCCAAGCAGAGCTGGTTGATATGCGTGCAGAAAAGGGAGCTTTCACTCCTAACTTCACTGGGCTGCTTCACGGAGGCAGATTAATTCCTATTTGAGCCTGCTGAGTAACATTTCTTCATACCAAAAAAGCCTGAATGCTATGCAACCCATTTGACCAAGCACAGATTAAACTGTCAACTACCTGGAAAAAGTCCACTGTGAAACACTTAAAGGGTTATAGGAAGGGAAATAGATCTTTGCCTCCCCCATCCAGCCACCTCTTACTGCTTTAACAAACACTCTCTGGTGCAAATCAATACGATTCAGCCTGAGCCTTCAGCTGTGGGCACTCTGTACTCGTTCCTTATTCATATAGCTCATCTGCAAACCATGGAGACCTGTGAGGAAAAAGCCTGGGAAATGGCTTTCCTGAGGTCACCAAAAAAATAGTCTTCAATATTCTACAAGCCTGCCAGGTCTTGGTAGCAAACTATGAGCTAAATAATTTTCACAGCTGTTGTCAATCCTGGGATTCCATCAGCATCATAACACACAACATCAAAACTGATATTTGTTCGCAGATTTGAATCCCAAATTAATAGATTACTCCTTCTAACAGAATGGCAGATTTAAAATTAATAATGCTAAAAAGTGCAGTAAAGAACTTCGGGTCCTACACATTCACTAACGGCTGCTGCTCTCAGAAAATAATGAAGACACAAAAGTGCAAGTCTGCCCCCTCTTCCCAAAATCATCTATAACATGCAAGGAATTTCCCTGCCACAGAGAACACAGGAGATTGGAGACGAAAAGGAAGGGTGAAAAAAGAAAAGACATCTCTCAGAATTTGATAAAACTAACTCTGGCTTAAAGGAAGTTAAAAAATGGGGGGATGGGTAGACAGACGCCTGCACAAAAGCAGTGTACATCCAAAAACAAAAGTCTGTTTATCACTTCGTTGTACAGATAAATACCCTTTATTTCAAGGTACTTCTGTTTCTGTCTCTTCCTTCATGTACGCACTCCCTCTCTGTTGCTTAGCTTAATGCTTAACTAAGTCAGCATTGAATGGTTTTCCTGCGTCACGCTATTCTCGTTTACTGACCGCTGTTCAATAGCTCTTCTGGACAGTACAAATACAATCTATTTTGTAATCTCTTATCTAGAATACATTGCACAAAAACTGGAGATTTGAACTGGAAGAACTGCACTTGTTCCATTGAGAAAATAGTGCTTTCAAAGTTGCAAAGCATTCAGAAGACCTGCTTAGAAAAATTTACAGAAACGCTCAGAGCCATTGACTTCTAGATGCCTATTTAGAAACACTTTCAGAAAGCACTTAAGCACTGAACTGACGAAACATCAGAGTCCATTCTGAAGTGCCTGAAATTTAATGCCCCAGTGCTTAAGGCATTGTAGACCATGCTAAAAAACCTTTGTCCCTTTTTTCTAAGTCTGTGTCTGTGTCTACTGATGTAGATGTAAATACCCGTGAACACTGCAATTACCAGTGTACTGTGTACCCCAACTCACATTTTCTTGACCTTTGCCTTAATTTGATTTTAAAGCACAAGTGCATTTTAATGCTGATAAAAAGACAGTTAGATTTTGATATTACTATGCACGGTTCATGCTTGCTACAGAGGGTGGAACTCATATCCTTTTTCTCTGCAGAGAGTCTTGAGCTTCTGTTAAGACCTCCCACAGAAATCAGGAAAGAATTAATGGGCTGCTAAGTTCCTGATATGTCCCACCCTACGGCACCTGAAGGAAGTAGGTGTTAGACTGGCAGGGAAGAGCTTGACAGGGTGAGTATCCAGCTATTAATGGTGACTAATGGAGACACCCGAAGCCAAGGAAGACTGTTCTCTATTAAAGCCTCCCTTTGGTGAAGAAGGCCTGGCAGAAAATGAGTGATTTTTCTGGCTGCCAGTGACTCAGTGGGTCCCTGATTCCAGGTGGGATGGAAGCGTTTGCTTTTTTTTTTTTTTGACTTCTATTGACCATTGGAGGGGTAAGGAGTCCACTGAGTGCTGGACCCAGAAGGGGTAAAAGAGTTTATGTTCCTGTATGTTTACTTTGGACTTCAGGGGCCACATAGAGGGTGGAACTTTTTATGCAATGCAGCTAGCAGAAGATCACTCTGATTTGAAGGTGTTGGCGGGTAGATGGATCTATCCAAAATCCAGAGGGAAACAATGTCAGAGTTACTATTACATTGTGCTGCTTGGAAAGAGGATGTTCTACGGGCATTACAGACACACTGGTCTACAACAATTACCCCTCAAAATCACAGGCAGTCTTTACAACTACTCTTGAATAGCAGGTTCAAGACACTCTGACCAACTGCCCTAATAAAACCAGTGTGCCAGCAAAGCCCATGCCCATGCTACAATTATACCAGGTTGAATGACCAAGAGATGCCATTTTGCAAATAGAGGACACAGCATTAACAAGATTCATTTGAATACTCTAGTAGCTGAAACAGATTTAGAGATAAACCAAGGGAATTAACACATAGGAAATGCAAGCTTGAACACTCCGATTTGGGGGTGTTGTATGTAGACCACTTGGGGTAAATACTTCATTTTCTGAAAAAACAGTTTGATTATCCCAAACAAAACCTGAAAAAAAATATGGTTTAAGCAAATAACAAGAACCAGTTACACATACAAACTGAAGAGAGAAGGGACAAACATCATTCTCCTGACTACTTTAGAGACAGTATATTTGAAAGACTTGTGTTAACAGAGATGGACAACTTCACATTGAAATTCAACTCAAAAAACACAGGTGGAGCATATCAGAGATCATACTGTAACAAGATTCTCCAGGTCTTCAGTGTATGTTTCTTCTTTCATCAGCCAATTGTACAGTTAACAAGTCTTCAGATCCTTTCAGAATTAACTAATTCACTGAAATATGTGTCTAATTCAAAGCTAGTTCTTTTTATTAACATCAAAAGGATCAGGCCCTACTAAAAAAAAGGCTCTCTATGAGCCCATTGTGCATTTGCTATTACAACAGGGCTTCTGTGATTCCTCTCCCTGCCTCATCTATCATTATACATAGGTTAGCAGATAACATGTTATTAAAGAGTCATAAACGTCAGTCAGGGAGTCATCCAGAAAAGCTGAAGGAAGGTTTCTTGGTCTGCCAAGTAGCACTTCTGATAAGGGATCACCTGCCCAAGCAGTGCATTCCTACCTCACCACTAACATTTTCTTCCAAATGCATGGATGCCTTGCCACAAATTATTGTGGTTGAAAGTGTTTGAGTTGCAGGGGGAGAGATGGCAAGAGGGAAAACTGAGTTGTTATTTTAAAACCATTTAAAACTTCTGCCTGCTACTCCATTTGAAAATTGCTTATGCCTGGAGGTTAGAGAAAGGCTGTTCCTAAGCATCTGTTTTCTGACTTTATCTCCACCCCTGCCACCCAAAATCATGTTTTTATGGGCTTCAGAGCAGTTATCATCAATCACTAATTTACAACTGCAAAATACACATTCTCAAATGATACAGCTCTGGTCTTCACAGTAAATCAAGGCCCTACCTGTAAAAGGGCAAAATTTCCCTTACAACCAAATAAAACCGCAATACAATGTGGTACCAGACATATATAATATCCCTAGTAGCAAGAGAAAATTGTAATACCAATACCCACAGATGAAAATAGAGCCCTTCTAATGTCACCTTTCAAAACACAGATTCCTACAGAATCATTTTTCAAAGCATGACCAATAAAAGCAAACCAGAAAGTTTATAGGCTAAGCCATTTTGAAGATGCAAGAACTTAAAATTAGAAAGATTCTTGAAAAGAGGATTTATGTTTTTCTAATTATAGAAGGTGAATGGAGGAAAAAGATATCTTTCTTTGGAAAACATTATCTGAGGGAAAAACAGTACACACAAGACATGGATGGATCTGTGTATCCGTGGATAGGTCAATGCAGTATCCCAAATGGGAGGAATGGGAAGATCAAAACCTCTATATGTTTACTGGTAATGTCAATGCTTTTAGAAAAAAATCCACGTATAATTGAGATAGCAATTTTAAAGCTGTGAATGCACGATCCCTATCAGTTCACAAAATCCAGACTCCTTTTCCAAATACCACTCTCCTTTCTGGGAAAAAAAGACAGAGATTACACTGAAATAGGCTCTAAGTTGATTAGATAGAAAACATACTCCAAAAATGGCAGTGTTAATGTTGTAGAGAAAGAAGTTTAAACTCTCTGTATCTTACAGCATTTGTTCTGGTTCCTAAGACTTACTATGGGGATGGGGAGCCACCCTTTGGTCATTATTGTAAATGCAAAATCAATATAACATTCCACAGATGCTGACGGTTTCTGTCCTCTGAGGAGGGTTCTTGGTAACAGCTTATAAATTCATTGCTAATACTGACAGATAGTCTAAGGATCATCTTTGCTTTAACACCATTTACAGTATATATCTTACCTTTCAGGGACAATAGGGATGAGTAATCTCTGCTTGTGTAGGGCTTTGAGCATGTTACGTGCTAATTGTTGTCATTACACTTCCGTTCTCTATCACATTACTAACGCACATCAATTTCCACAAACAACGTCTGTAGCATCATTTCTCACTAAAATGAGGATTAAATGAAACAAAACATTTGTAGCTTTGTAGGCTTCTCTTCCAAGAGCCCAAGATTGAATAAATGGAAAGGTTCAACCTGAATTACAAATTACTTTACTTTTCATCATGGTGATTGACAGACACAGATCAGTGTGAAAACCAGACTAACAAATAGAAAAGACCAACAGACTGCTACCATATAATTTCAGAAAAACAGGCTGGACACTGATGTAGAAAGTCAAAATCCTCCAAGAATGAAAAACACAGATATTAAGCCCAGGAAAGGTCAGCCAACAGGGCAGAAAGGGAAATCTATGGAAACTGCCCAGGGAGTTTCAATTTAAGCCTCACACAACTCTTATTTCACATTGAGAACCACAAACCATTCCCAGAAAGGAAGAAATTATTATGTTCTCTCTTAGCCTTGATGTGAGCAACCTTCTTAAATGCTTCTCTGTTTTATGAAAAGAGTCTAAAGTTCCTAGAGTTTTCCATTTACTCCTCCCTCGGGACTTTGGAGGCTGTTGTTCTCTCTCTCTTTCGACCTGGGATCATCCTCTACAATGGTCAATTTTTGCTGGTCAGTATCAAGTGGAATCAGTCCACGAGACAGAGAAGATGAATAACAGATATGTAAGCACTGGATAACCTAGACACAGGAGGAAAGCAGAAGTTTTGAATTTGGATACAGACTTGAGAACACCAAGACTAAGCAACTTATATGAACTACAGGCTATTAGGTACTGGAAAAAAAAAGGAAAGAATGAAACAGACTGGAAATAGCCATCAGTTCAAAATAAAGGTAATTAGCAGAGACCAAAATGAGATTACTGGGTGCCTTCTATCCTGCCACTTGCCATGAAGCAGTTTTAATAACCAAGTACACAGTTACAACAATGAGAATATACGTATTTCTTCCCACGCTCAAGATGTCTTACAAACACTACACTACTACACCGTTTGTGTTCCCACACGATGAACATACCTACTCACGTGTTACATTTGGGGATGAAGGTGCAAAAACGCAGAGTGATCTCTCCAAGCTCATACGGTAAGTTAGAAGCAGTATCAGGATAACACAGGAATTTCCAGTTGATCGGACTGCAAGGCCCCTTGGCCTACGCTTGTATTGTTGTCATTCAAAAGAAGCTTATTTGTTCTTAACTTAAGGAACTTTTCCCTCCCACCACCAAAGAAAAGAGAGCACACTGAATCACAGAACAACATTTCCATTGGCTAAAAAGCAGCTTTTTAATTATCCTGTGTTAGTGACTCTCAACCAGTCTTCCTTGCTGCAAAGTGCAGAAGCTGTCCAACAGTGCCTTACGTGAAATATCGAAATGATAGAAAGAAAATGAAAGGGGTATGGTGCTGTCATTACAGTGTTTGTTTTTTTTCCTGAGGTATGAGGGCCACCCACATTGCATACTTTACTGTAATGAATTTTGTCTAAAAATATATGTATTTATTTCACCCTGTACTAATACAGTCCATTTAGATTATTATAGTCTGGTGCTACCACTAAATTCAACACAAGTTTTGATTTGTGATTGTAGTACTATTAGATGTCAGTATATGAGGAATTTGCACCATGGATTGATAGAAGGGTCTGGTTATTTACAGTCTGAGCTGTCTTTCTGTTCTACATTTGAGCAGGTTCTCCAGATTTTCCACTTGAACACTGGAAGCTGAAACCAACACATAAATAAATCCAGTGTGGAAAGGTCTCGTGAAAAAGAGTGATCACACCTAAAAGACAGTACCATAGCTTTTGGGATGATGACTGCACTGAGAAATGAATGGGTTTGAAAGGACTTGATTAGGTATACCACACTGCAAATCTGTGAGTGATGGGTTTTCACAGTTGATTTGCTAGGCAAGAGAATGCTGAAACTCAGATGCAACTCCTTCCACCAGTATCCATCTGAGTTGACTTGTGGATGACTGTAGGGTACTGAATCTGGAACTGAAAAGAAATGAAGCAAAGCAGGTAAAATAATGTGACTGAGATAATTTATCACGAGACACTGACACACTGCTTCTGTTTATTCTAAAACACTTCTGAAAGAAGAATCTTATGAAAGTCACCTTATTTCTTCATTGTAGAAGAGCCATTGTTTGGTCTGATACTGCTGTCAGAACACAGCAGCTGCTCAGCACATTGTGTTTTCAAAGGAATAATCACAGGCTTAACTCACTAAATTCATACATACAGCTGAATTGTAGACACTAGTTTGGGCCTAAGCATAACATACTCAGCCAGGCTGCAAAAATTCCACCCAAAAGGTAAATCTTGGATATCCGAAATACCTGTATCCTAAAAGTGTTCGAACCTAAATCCCCTTATTCTGAACCACAGAATTTCCTGGGATTTTCTGTTTGGGATGCTATGCATGATCAGAAGCACCAAAATTATGCATTTAAGCACTAAATGTGTGAGAGGTAATTGGCAAGGCACTTTTAGTCTGATAGCTCTTTTAGTCAGTGCTGATTTCATGCAAATCCATGGAGAAGCAGGGAGTTAAAAGAACCTTGAGTAAATCATTGCTGCCTCCTCCTCCTCTGTACAATAGGTACCTATCTTCTAAAGAAGATTCAGGTTCCTGAATTCCATGTTAAAACAAAGAAGACAACTCCACATATTAGGAACCTGTTCAGGTGAATTAAGTCTCTTGTCTTCTCCTGTAGAGAAACAGCTGGTGCAGAACCAGCATCCCTGCAATGTGTTCAGCACATGCCTAATGTGATCATCTCTTCCCTAAAGGCAGCAGCAGTGAAACCTTCTCATGGTGAACAAGACCTTCTCCTTTTCCTGTCATGACGACACACGTTCCACACCTAGGCAGGTGCCTTCAGAAGATGCTTATGAACTTGTCAGCTACAAAAAGAAAAAGGGCCAATCATGATTATAATTACCCCAGGCAATAGGCAGGAACTGGGAAAAGCTCCCAGAGTATCTATTCCTGAATCCCCACAAAGGAGTATTCATGGTGACCATAGAGACTAACAACTTTGGGTGGCAAACTTGAGGTAATCTCTATCAAGCTCCTGGTAACACAATAAAGGGCCAACATTCATGTGCACCTCCTTTGGGTGGTGTTGGCAGGAAGTCATTTACACAAATCAACCCTTCCATACCAAGTGACGGATGTCCTGGTTTTCTGTTATCAAGCAAGGTGCGCCTGGTGCAGAATCACCGTATCATGTGCTCTTGCACTTTTTCCTAACATGTGGCTTGTTGCCAACTATAATTTCATCTTTAACAATCAGTACTACAGAATACAACAAGGTACCTAAAACTTAAAACCGTTCTGAAGACAAGCAAACTTTCCCTTTTGAATTTTCAGCCTTTTTACTTCTGTCTTAATGGCAGCAATAAATTCTGCCAACTTCCATTAAAGGAGCATCTAGTATCCAACCAGCAACTCCAAGCCTCTAGGCAATTCCTCCCGGTCCCTGGCAAAGCATTTCATTACAAATAATTCAGGGGAATGTCTTATTTCTTGATGGTACCCCAATTGCTGGCACCTTTGAGAATCTCACTGGCTACTGTAGAAGAGATAAAAATGTGAGAGTATAAACAATTTTAAACATTGTTCATTTGACAGGACATAGTTTGTGTAAAAATTTTATTTTAAAAGCAATAATTCGCTTTGTGATTTTTCTTATACTTATTATTTACTTTACTGATTTATTTCCACTTTTACCATGTTTACTTCTTGCTCATACTCTACACTGTCTATTAAGATGGAGAATAAAACTAGACTGATTGGTTTTGCCTTTGGAATTCCTGTATCAGTTACCAACACAATAATTTTATGTTTAAATTGCAAACAATACTTGGTAAAATTTTAATCCACAGCAATAAAATTTTTAAACTGAAATCTTGGAACTGTTTCTGGAAGCATTTCTCTTAATATTGGATTTTGCAACTTTTTTAAAGAATGGAAACAGTATTTTATGCCTACATTATGCAACCACATTGCATTCTGAAACTGGAATTATTTAGAGAGAGCAGTATTTCTTCTAAGAATGATTAATGAGCTGAAAAGAAAAACCTGATGTTATTACACTTCTCACACATCAGGCAAATACATAGAACAGATCAGCATGTTTTGTCCAAAGGCTGGAAAGCGTCTTAGTGACTCCCAACTGTCCGTAAATATATTATACTTAAGAAAAACACGATGTTCCAAGCTTGTAGATAAAGTAATATCCCTACTCAGTATATAGACTCCATCATTGTGGAGAGTGCAAGTCAAGTTAAGACCCGATTTTGAGGTGTTCTCTTTGAGGTACAGCCATTCTTTGGTAGCAATGTTGTAAGACTGCACAGTTAACACGTCCTCATTTTGGCTGGATTTTTGGTTTGATCCAAGTTCATGAATACAACCCCCTACCAGATATATAGTTTCTTCAACAGAGAGCATCTGTTGTTTGCGAACATGGACATCACAAAGTTCAAAGTTGGTCCAGGAATCAGAAGTGGGACAGTACTGCAAAATGTTCATATTCCTATCTGAAACAGAGAAGAGATATTTACAAATAAATAAATATATTAGAAGGTACTCATGGAGGAGGCTTCTTCCTCCCTACAAACTGTATCAGCCATTATTACAGATTGCTAATGTATTACAGTGCAAAAGCATAGCAGACCAAGGAAGAAATATTGATTATTGAGAACTACAACTCTTTGACCTTGACAAAAAAGTTTGAACGTTCTGTTCCTTTGCAGACAGAAAAATCAAGCTACTTCTGGCACGTTATATGATGTAAATGGTCTGGGGATGCAGATTTTAGCAGAACAATCCCTACCTTTTAACTTAAGCTTTTAATTTTGTCTCCAATTGATATGTACGATTTTTTTATGGAAAGGGAAACGAAGCAATATTCTGCTTTCCAACAGTGATCACAGATGAATCAAATTATCATGAAGACAGTATGCTTCATTAATGGCTGTCAAGCAATGATTTATCATCCAAGCTTAACTTTGATACTTTGCATTTCATTCCATAAATCAAAGTTTTATGGAATAAAATTCTTTAAGCTAGTTACATTTCAGCAAGTGGCATGGATGAGCTAAGGGCACATGTTCAATGCCTTATAAAGAAAGAAACACACATTGTCAAAATCATTTAAGAACTAGGAACTGTGTTCTAGCATCAGACAGATGCACAGAAAAAAACTGAAGCCATATCTATACTTCAGTTACAACTCAGTGGATGCATGTGTTTGCAATACCGCTATTCTATGAAATTGTTACAATACCACCCTGATTTATAGTGCAGTGGAGACCCTGGCTGCGTCCAAGGCTTCACTAAATTAACATAGAATTCACAGAACTCGTTAGCTAGTAAATTCAGTTTCAGTCTCTGGAGACCTGAGCTTAAATCCAAACTCAAGGGACAAGCAGCAACAGGTTGGCAGACTCCAGGATGGTCTTTCAATAAAATCTGCTCCTTATTACGAGTATATCCTGCATGATGATCTCCAGATGAGCTCCCAAGTGGAACAGCAGACAGTGACATACTGACAAGTTACGTAAGGGCACGGGTATAAATAGCCATGAATATAACTGGATTGTCATGAATGAAGTGCATTAGCAGCATGATTAGGGAGATGCTGCTATAGCATTTGATTGCACTCTGATGATTTCCAGTCATTGTTCATTACTTTACATTGCCTTTTTGAACAGTTAATCCACTTTAAATAAAGGAAAAAAAAGGAACATATCATGGCAATGCGTTATGAAATTGCTGATCGAAGCTCTACATATAGATGATCTTTGTCTACAAAAAATGTATCAATCTCAGACTCATGGCTGGGGGGAAATCCCAATTAAGTTTCTATGTCTATTTATAGCAGTAATCTTCCCAGGTAAAAAGTGCTATGGTTTGAGAGGGGGCATATGAAATGGAAGTCTTGCGATATGGCCCTCATTTGCTCAGTCCAGAGCCTGGGTCTTTTATATCCACTGAAACAAAAAAACCCACACCAATATAAAATATTAACATTACAGTGCCTGACATGGAGTTTCCATTAGGATCTAGGTTCACAAGTGAGAGCTGAGAACTAGGAGGAGGGTCTTTATTCAAGAAGTGTCATTATAAATTACAGTGGGAAATTCCAGATCTACCATCTTTTGGAAAGTGCAGTCTCAAGAGAAACTTCCACACAGATCAAAAAAATAGCCCACAAAACCTACCAAAACTGATGTATATGCAGAAATACTAAAAATAAAATAAAATAAAAATTTAGATATTAATTGCTGCATGTGTTTTATGTAGTGAATGTAGTGAAACAGCAAATGAACCTCAGCGTGTTTCAGATAGATAGGCCTTAGTGCTCTCTGACATCTGCATAAATTGGAAGGTGAATCACCAGTGTAATTGTGGCAATTCTGGTTTCTAAGTCTGACAGCTGTCCTAAGCCAAGGTGTCACAGAAAAAATGATTCTTGACCCTCGTTCAGGAAAGGACCTTTATTTATAACAAGCACAGGCATTTGTTGTCCTGAACGGTCTTGGATTTAAACATAAACCTAAATGTGCTAGTTATCCACTGCTCACAACTTTATACTGTTTTACTATCCTGCTTCCATTAAAAATGGCTTTTAGGAAAAGACCTAGGAAAAGACAGAGGCCTGAAGGTCAGTGGCAAACCCCTGAGGTGTGGAAGAAGCAAGAGGTAACTCATTGACTATCCTCCTTCAGTTGAAACCACAGGTAATGAGTACCGAATAAGGAGCTTAACACAGGGCAGCAATCCTGACTACACATGCTTTGTTAATGAATTGTAAGGGATTAGGATCTGCATCAGCAACACGCTGATCTTCCTATCCATGGCACCAGGAGCAGGCATCCTGAAGAAAGAACAGCACAAGCACAAGCACGAGAAAAGGAACTTGCAGAGTGCAGGGGATGTAGTAGAAAAGCTTGTACTCCCATAATCCTGTAGCACTATTAACCAAATCACAGCTTTTTCTTCTTACCTCTTCCTTCTCTTTCTCTAGATAAAAATGACAAAACATTAATTCTGGTCTCTAGAGACAAGTTTTCCCATTACTCTGTTTCAGTCCCTTCTTCTTGTTCTTTGCTCTCTTGTCTCAAAGGATGTTTCCCCTTGGGTCTGACTTTTCAGCACAACGGGTGTTGTTTGCCAGACATCTTTCGGTCCTAGTGCCACACATCAGGAAGCACAAGGCACCCCAACAGGTACTTTAGTGGGGATGACCAGAGGACTAGGATTGCAGAGCACACCACAGCATGGCCTTCCATATGGACACAAGCACTCCGATACACTTCTGTTTACCTCAGTGAAGCCACCAGGTTCTGGGTCAGAATGGACCGGACAAAATTCCTTTGAAGGTTATCATTACCACAAGGACCATGAGGGCTGGAAGTGCGTCTTTTACAAACTTTATAGTGGTTCAGAGCTAAAATCAGCTCAGACACTAGAACGGACAGCTTGTTCTAATGCCAGTTTAGCTTTGCTTGCAGTACTCTATGTAAAAGCTGATCTCTCTTCTAATTTTATTCTCCATTTTGAGAAAAGTTTAAAACTACTGCAGTCAAATGAAGTGGGCAAAGGCCTAGAGATAGGAATTAAATTTAGGAAATCCTGGTAAATACTGAACATTAGACCTGAAAAAAAAAAGGACTTCTAAAATGCTGAGAAAATTCCTCCCAAAGAATGGGACTATGTGCTTAAGGAATGAACAAATGGGAGCTCTGTTTCAGTGGCCTGCTTTTCCACTGGATAAAGAAAAAGAAATTGTCAGGAGAGAATGCAACTTCAAATCTTTCCCTCTGTATAGTATCCTGAGAAAACAGAGTATAGAAAGGAACTAAGTAAAAAAGCCTAAGCTTTTGATTAATTATTCAATTAAGTTATATCAGCACTAAAAATTTACCTATGGCTTGAATTTGCCTGTGAAACACTGAAATGCTATAGTGAAAGGACCATGACATCGATTAATACATGAGACGTACTAATGCAGGCAGATATTTTCTTCAGATTTTTCCTTCTGACAGTCTAAACCAAGTATTTAAAAAGTAAACAAAGTGTATCTGTTGAGACCTCTCTTTCTACTGTATGATCAAAATCTAAAAAAAGGAGGGCTAAGCTGTGTGCTGAAGTCTGTTCCCTTATAATGACAGAGCCCCAGGTCAATGTAGGCCCTGAAAAAAGATAAATATCTGATTCCTGTATGACAGAGCTAATTTTTTTGTTTCAATTGTCCATTATTTTCTACCAGTGATTTATTTCTACATGTTTTAATGAGTATTATGCAGCTTTCAAAATATTTCCTGAAAAAGAGAATAAAATTATCTGGGCCTTAAAAGAACTCAGGTTAAAAAAAAAAAGTAAGCCCAAGCTTTCTACCTCGTGTAGTGTATCCTCCGATAACATAGATCTTGCCCTTGCACTCGCAAGCTGAGAATTCTGCAAGTGGGTTTGGCATGGATGCTACGAAATTCCACCAGTCATTTTCTGGGTTATAGCACTCCACGTTGGAAAGTGATTGACCACCGATGGCATAGAGCTTTCCGTTTACAGCTAAAAGCTTAAAATTGGACCTGAAAGAAAAGATTGCAGCATTGAAATAGGTTCCATAGATGTACAAAAAAATATAGGAAAGAAAGTTCTTCCTATCCAGGCTCCAACATACTCATCATCACTTACAACTTGTACCATCATTTCATATATTATAGCATCTGAACTCTTCTATGCAAGGCCAAAATTCTGTAATTACACTGTAATTACCTAGGACAGTAACCAATGGCATTCTGGACGTTAATGATGTTGATGCTGAGACTGATGAATATTTTATTTTGGATTTCAATCTGTCACAGTTTGAGCTCTAAATGTTTAGTTAACTAATGCGTTCATGAGATGTCTCATTTTTACTCGGCTTTTAATAAAGTACCTTTAGTAGAGAAAAATGTATTACATATACACACAGTCAGGGATATTATTTTGGTTAAAATTGCAGGAATTTCAAACAAGACCTGCTAAATACACCCTCCATCCCACTGAAGCAAGATATATCTGTAAATTAATGTTCCAACCATAGCTGAACAAAATACATTTGCAGTCCACAGGCAACGCTCTATTCTTTTATTTTTTATTCTGTTCCATTATGCATGGCAAAGGGCAACTGCCTAACTACCGAAGCGCAAGCAGCCTTATGTCTTACACTTCTAAGATAATACAGGCAAAACCAAATGGTCTACAGATGTTAAAGGTGCAAGTCTGTAGGAAGAAATTGGAGGGCATGAAGTTAGAGGGTTTGCATGCTCAGCTATTCCTCCCAGCTACGGCAGCTGGTCTAGTAAAAGATGAGTTCTTCCTCTCCTCAGAAACAGTCTCATTGCCTAGAAAGATTGTTCCTTCTCTACTCCTGAGCCAAACCGAGATTTTACCATGCAGAATCCCAATTAACTAAATGTGTGAAAGTCACTGAAGTGCACCAGCTCAGCATAAAGCCAAAGGGGGAACTGTGTTACGTCTGTAAAAGCAAAGTGGTGCTTCAGACTTGCATTGGCCTGCTGAGCAGTAAAGTGAGTTTTACTCTTCATGAATCCAAGATTCAAAACTTACTGCTAAGTAGTTTTGCAGGGTTTTGTCTGGACGAAATGAAACCTGCCTACCAGCAGACTACCCTGCAATTTCTTTTTATTAAATATATTTGGAAAAAGATTGTCTCCAGATGGAATCATTTTGTTCTTGTCATCCTGATATAGCTATGGAAACTAAAATGCTCCTTTGAAGGAATTAATTGCCTTTTTTTTTTTTTTGCTGACATTTACAGTTAGGTCACTCTGTTCATCTCCTCTCCACAGCAATTATGTTTTCCATCTTAGAGAATCCAGAATAACGTGGCAATCAATAGTGGGTATGAAATGAGGATACTTACTTGCAAAACATTATGATCTTCAAAGCAATGTACCTGTTCTAAAAGTTATGGAGGAAAAAAAAAACCCACATATTAACAGAGGGACAAAACTACAAAAAGTAAATGCCTTTTCGAAGCAATCCTTTAAAATTTAAAGCATGTTAGAAAGTCTGTAACTCTGTGCCTATGATGGAGATGGCACAGGATTTTTGGCTTATAAAACGAGTTCATACGTACACAGAAAGTGTTTCCCTATGCCAAGATCTTCTAGCCACTGTTAAAACATGCTGAAAGTTTGGTCACAGAGGACATCATTTAAGTAAACAAGTGTGTAGTGTCAGAACATTAAAGAATTCAGGTTTCCTAAGTCACACACGCTTCTCTAGTTACCCTCTAGTTTGTAGCCTAATTTTATCGGAATGGAAGTAATTTATCCAGCTTTTGCTTGATGGCCTTCATATCACTGAATTGTTTCTTGCAGCACAGGGAAAACTACCCAGTGAAAGATGTATGGCACAACTTTCAACTTCAAGTACTCTAGAAGGAAGCCACGTACATTTGTGTCAGTCATTTAACCACTTCCAACACTTGTTAAAATGGATGGCATTCAGTGGAAGTATCTCAGATTTACGGAACACTTTAACTATAAGGTTAATTTTACTCAAAAGTAGCCATAAATATACATCAGCACACTTTATATGAAAGTTTGAACAATGACTCAATATTTTATGAAAAACTTCTGCCATTCACCTTTCAATGCCAGTAACAGCAGGTGTTTTTATGGAGAATGAACATTAGGAAATATTTAGTGTATTTTTACACTCTTTTAATGTGTTAGAGCAGCTGGAAACAAGGAAAGCAAACATTGAGCAACCAGCCAGCTCTCCACAACTAACAACTGTTCCATGGACTACAGCTTGGAAACAACAGAGCTAAACAGTCCATCTCAGGTTCAACTACAGTATAACTCCACTCGCATCAGTAAGTTATCTAAACTTGGGGGATCAAAAGTACTTTTCAAATGCCAGGCTTAGTGAGTACCCTTCTTGTTGGGACAAGACTGGGTATGACCTGTCTTCTCATGTCACTTGTTTCCTCTGAAAGGACCCCAGGAACAGAAGCAAGTGCAAGCTGCGGGGCTTTACCATACTTCAAAATACAACATTTTTCATTCAATAAAGACAAGTGCAAAGCACCACACGCGGGAAGGAAGAAAAAGTAATGCACAGATGCGTAGGATCTGGGGGTCAGAGTGTATAGCTTTCTGAATACAAGACAACATTCCACAACTTGCAAAAAACCCTACATTGTTCTGGATTGTATTAACAGCCATAGATGTATCTGCAGGGTACCACTATGAGAGTGGCTATAAAGAGGACAGCAAGCATTCTTCTCGTTCACTGACAAATGTCATTCATTTAGTATACAAGAAAAAGTTAGCATAGATATTAAGAGAGGACTTCCTGATCAGAGGGGTAGCTAAACATGGGAGCAAGTTACCTGGGAGGAAGGAGGTTGGAATCTACATTGCTGGGTTGTTTCAAGAACAAGTTAGACATGTATTTGCAAGGTAAGCTTGGTCCTGCTGTAGAGCAGAAGGTCGGACTAACCAACCTGTGGTTCCTACCTGCCAAATGATCAACTTTAACCTTAAAATTTCTCACAAATCAGATGACTTCTTTTTTCTAGTGTTAAAGCATTTACAGCAGAGACGAAGAATCATGAAAGCACAGTTACGAAGGCAATTCCAAAGCATTTTACACTTTTTGTATAAACCACTTTTTTTTTTTTTTACATTCCTTATGAGTCTGCAGAGCACACTGCACCCAACCTTCAGCTTTGGAAGTGCGTGATACATCTGTGATAAATGTGATGTGAATATTTCCAAGTTAAAAATTCTTGAAAAGTCTGTTTTCCCCCAACACAGAGGAATTTTGAGGGAAAAAAACAGGAAAAATGCAGAAAAAGAAGGTCTTATAAACCTTCACCATTCCCCAGGAGCATCTTCTGCTATATTCCTGCAAGAGTCCTCAGAGTGGCAGCAGTTCAGGCACAGATTGCTCACAAAAACCATGTTCCACATGCATATGCATAATCCCAGCCAGGGGCTTTACAAGGGTCTTCCACGCTTGGAAGATTTACCTGCCATGAGTGTTTTGAAGGAAAATAGAAGTGGAATATACAGCTGTAACTGGCACATGCAGTAGAAAACCTATGAGTACATTATTCTTAAATAGCAAATTTCAACTTACAGCATAGGGCACTACTTGAACAGTCCCTAAAGCACCTTGTTACCTTCCTGTCCCCAAACACCACAAGTGGGCAATATTTACATGAAGTCTCTTCCACGAAAAAGCCCTGGTAGTTCTCTGAAGTCACTACTCCAAGTACAGCAGTACCTCTAGGATTAAAAGATCTTTAAACTGCTATATGTTATGGACTATTTGTGACCTGCCCCAGATTTAGCCCTCAGATGATGAGAAATTCCAGGCTCTGTCAGAAGCTTCCTATATGAGCCTGAGCAAATTATTTTATCTCCCTTGTACATGCATAGATAGGGAATAACACTTTCTCAAGCTTATGTGGGCATCACAAGAATAATATACAGGAGTTACGTATTGTGAATAAATTTGAAACTACAATAATAAGACTGCTACATCTAGAAAAGAAAGCTAACAGCTACAACCTAAACCAGAATGACTGACTGCTAAGTATTCAGTATACATCTGATGGCTTTTGTTGACTTAGAAGTAAGTTGGGACTATTTCATCTATGCATGTGTAGAGAATCCCAACATACTGGGATTCTATATTATAATAATGGAAATAATTGAAGATAAAAATATAGTATAATTTACAAGCTATGTTGAGGGAAAAGAACTGCTTATATTAACAACAAATCAGCACAATTATTTCCCTAACTGCTCAGCCTTCTCTTGAGGCCAACATATGCATCCATTCATATAGGCCAGATCCAGATACTCTTAAAATGTTGCCTGAAGTCAAACCAGCTTCAATGGGGACTAGAACCCTCCCTCAAGGTATGTAGAAAACACATCCATGGGATGTAATTATATTAGCTGACATAAATTCATGTGGCAGACAGTCACATGACTGTAATTCCTAGGCAACCGGCTGGGCAATGGCCCTGCTTATTTTACTACAGCATAACAAACCAAAAATACAATGCTGAGCAAAGTGCAGATCTAATTGCAGCACATCTGTGCAGCAGACAGGCAACAGTGCTGTTCCTGTTGAATGCAAACTCCCTGATCCTAAGAATCTCTCTGCTCTTGGCTCCTATGGCACAAGTCATCCCGTCCTGCGTTCTGGCCGCTAAATGTCAAGGCGGTCACCAAAGACCTGATATGTTATGTCAGAAAAAATAATAATAACTTCAGAGTTGAGGCTCCATGATGATGTTAAAGTCAAAAGCATGTTTTGTGAAGGGGTCAGCAGAATTTCCATGAAAAAAACTTCCCCTGCTTATCATTCAGCAAGCAACATACTCACTTACAACCTTGCAATCTAGAGGCAGATGTAATTCTGGGTTCTTTTTGGCCTGAAATAACTACCATGAAATGTAAGAATAGAGACGATTCCAAAAATATCCATTCACATACTACTTTTCTGCCATAAATGCCCAATGTGAAATTCTACGCTGAGGAATGCCTTGCTGTCACCTGTGATGGGCTTCAAGATTAAGTTGGTATGGCAATGCAGTTGAAAATAGTAATATAAGGAGAAAACATCCATGTGTTTGTTTCAGATATAATGGTTATATATCCTACAAAAAAGGGAAAGCATGGAGGGAAAAAGGTTGATCTAGAGTTCAAACGGTCACGTCATAAGGTGAAAAAAGGGCCTCGAAAAAGCATTTTTTAAAAAGCCCTCATTCACCATGCTGCAGAACCATCACGCATAATAACATCTCTCTAGCTATACACATCACACAAACCAATGCCAAAACCTCATAACTTGGTCAACGTGGGACTTCTATGTTTCAGTTAATTTCCATTAATGCTGTGTGGGCTGACCCCATCATCCTTTCCTATCGATGGCAGGGTGCTCTCAGTCACAGTCACATAGGCAAGACTGCCGAAGCGAGGCCGGCTAAAACATCTCAGTTCCCACAGGCACCTTGGTGAAGACTGCTTATAGGCTCAGGCTCTAAGAAATATGTCTGCAAGAAAAGGTGTGTGCAGTGTTTAAAAGCTAAACCTTTATTTTTAGAGATGCTATTTTCACAACACCTTTCCACGCCAGAAATATCCTGGGTTTATGATCCATTCTGATGACGGATTACGGAGGCAATCATTTCAGTGAAATTCTCACAACAATACAGGAAGTGAGGAAAAAAAAAGGTGAAATGGGAAAGAACTAATTTTAGGTCAACCCCTGTTTTGAGGGAGTTTAGCTGGCAAACTGACTGGAATAGAGACTGCTGTTTTACTACCCAGATACAAAGCATTTATGCCAATGGTTGGGGTCTCTGGATGGTCCTTGAATTTACAGGATGGAGAAGAGAATTTCCATTATACAGTGAATTTTGGCCTCTTTACTTGGTTTAGTTCTGATTCAGGCAGAGAAGATAAAAATTTAAGTACTTTTTCTAAAATGGAAACAATGAGGAAGTTCACATTGGATAAACAGAAACATTTTGTTTCAACAAAGTAAAAGGCTTTATTTTGATAACTCTCCAGCGTGATTAAGGTAGAGCAGCCACAATCTTGGTCAGGTCCCGCTCAAGGCTAGCTCTCTATTATTCTTTCAAATGTAAATTATACAAGTGTTTCTGAATACTAAGTTAAACATAAATGTCAAAAAAACAATTCAAAAAGACAAAGGAAAAAAATAAAATGGTGAAAATGATGCATGATTCCCAGATCCAAATATTCTCATAAAGTGAGAAATCTCTCACAATCTTCCTGACATTTTTCTGGTGAGTATTTCACTGAAATGCAGGCCTACAAAACATTCAGATTTTGATGAAAGTACAAACCAATGAAAAACTGCTCCAACTAAAATTTTTCAGCCACCTCTAGCTCTGATAGACAGTACAACCCAACTAAGAGCAGGAAAACTTGTCACTTAAGAGTATTGGAGTTAAAATATACCACAAAGAAAGTAAGAGAAGAATTTTATCCTTTTTTTTAATCTTTGTTATTTTTGGAAGAATTTCTACTACCAGCAAAACAGCTGTTTGGAGAGGCTGGCTCCTCGTATATTGCAATTTAAATATCCACCACCATTTCACACCGAGGTGAATGATCACACCGTGGTGGAGAGCTGTAGCAGAGTCCTCCTCTGCAGACACCTGGCTCATGTTCTCCCACAGCTGAGGCCTTAACCACCAGCATTTACGCAACAAAATCCCGTCCTCCTCACCCTGCCCTTGCCACCACAGCTTCCCACACCATGCAGAGGGGGCACCTAAGGAGAAGAGAGGCTGTAGCATTGTGCTGTGGTGCGATGACTGCTGCCAGTAAAGACAAGGTTTGCCAGGCCTGTCTGGTGGCATGCTGCCAAGCACTGCGGTCCTTCCCACCACACGATGCAAGAGCTGCAGGTGATTCACAGGACAGAGACAGGTCTGAATCACTTCTCCTAAAGCTGAGTCCAGTCAACACCACACGACTCAACAGTGTCTATTTTGACAATATATGTGGACACGTGTATTTGAAGGAGCAAGGGTTACCTCTTCTGGTTCATTGACGCCAGCTGACTCCATTCATTTAGGCAAGGGTTGTAACAATGGGCAGCTGAAATCTCCTGGCTGGTGATCCTGTAGCCCCCAACGATGAACAGGTAGTTGTCCAGCATCGCCGACCCGTAGCCTCGGACATTCACCAGATCAGGGGGCAGGTTGTTGGCCAGGGGCAGCCACCTCTGTGCTTCCTCATCATACCTCAGCATAGACCAGGGGGCTTCCACCGGCGGGTGACAGCCCAGAGGCAGGCCCAGGGAGGAGGAACCCATGAAGTCCCCGATGGCCACAAGGGTGGCCGTGCCCCTCATCCGCCTCTCCTTCAAGTGCTGCTGGAGACCGTGGGGCAGGAGGAGATGTGGCTGGGCATCAGGCCTCTGCAGCACCTGATGGTAATGGGTGGCCATGAAGTCTAGACAAGCATCGTGCAAGTCCTGGAGACCGTAGACCTGAGCCAGGCGGTGCAGCTCGAAGCAGTTGCCCAGCCTCACCTGGGAGAGGAGCAGGCGGAGCAAGGGGGTGACCTGCAGGTAGGAAGCGGCCTCCACCAGCTCCTCCAGCAAAGGGGGCTCCTCATCGCCCCCCTCCTCCGGCTCTAGCCTGGCCAGGCAGGAGGTGTTGATGAAGTCCAGCACCAGCTCCAGCCCCAGAGCGCTCAGCCCCCCGCGCAGCAGCTGCTCCTCCTGGCCCTGCCCTGCCTCCCGCATGCCCGAGCGGTAGAGGGCTCGGAAATAGTCACTCTGCTCGATCAGCTTCCTCTTGCACACCGGGTAGCACTTGTCCCCCAGCCGGATCTGCACCACCTCCTCCCCCTCACCGACCCCAACCCCTTCTTCCCCTTCCCCCTCCTCTTCCTCCCGCCGCTGCCGCCGCCCCGCCAGGGACATGGCTCACCCCCTCCCCTGGCTGCGCTTCAGCCCGGCCGTGCCTGCTGAGGCCAGGCTCCTCCTCCGCGGCCCGGCGGCCGCTGCCAGGGTGGGAGGAGCGGAGCGGAGTGGCGCCGGGCCGGGCTTCGCCGGGCCCCGCCACGGGACGGGGCTGGGACGGAGGGAGGGAGGCGCTGCCGCGGCCCCGCCGGCTCTGTCCCTGCAAGGAGAGACGGGGAGAGGGGGCGGGGGGCAACCAACAAAAAACCCAACCAAACACGGAAAGGAAAGGAAAAAAAGCCCTAAAAAGGCAATCTTGAGCGCTCAGGGATGGCCAGGTCGCCGGCGGCGGACGGCGCCGCCGGGCGCCCCAGCCACCCGCCCGGAGGGTGCGATTTCCAAGCCCGTGTGCGGGTCAGGGACACGGTCAGGGGGGCCAAGTGCTCGGCTCGGGGTGCGGTCACCGGCAAAACCTGCAGCCATCCATTCCCCCGCCTTCCCCCTCTGCCGCTGAGAGGACCGGGCCGGAATCGTATCTCCAGCCGGCAGCTCGAAACTCTTGCCATAAATGTACTTCTGCATCCCTGGAGAGGGGGAATATTCTCGAACCAGGAAAAAACCGTGGTATGTGTACGTGTGTTCCTGCGTAGCCAGAGAGGAGGCCCGAGAGCTGCAGTCAGCGCGATGCCACGGCAGCTCGACACTGTGGCATCCACGAGCAGGGAAAACAAACAGGATCATTTTGCACATCTGGTGCAGCAGCAGGATTTAGGAATGGTAAATAATTCTGCTATGACCTTCCTGATTCCTCCTGCACAAGTCCCTTGTGTCTCAGCTCTTGGTTTGGTGTGTGAAGATACTATATAACCTCTTCTGCTGCTCTATCCTGTCTATTTAAACTAAGCTCCTGGAATAGGACATCAGTGTTATTCCTGAGAGTGATCTACATACCAGGGCCCTGACGTTGTTTGACATGAACAAGCAAAGAGCAAATTAATAACTGAGCATCAGGGCACGGATAAAGTGACTGCTGTTTGCTTTGTTTCTTGAAACATAATGACAGTCCTTCTTATAAAAAAAAAAAACCACAAAAAAAACCTGCTGAAAAAGATGAGGAAGTCTGCCATCCTGTGTATTCTTATATGATGATGCTTACTATAAAGATATTAAAAATATATTTAATATTTTTTATCTTTATAAAGATAATTCTTTCACCCTCTGTATTGCAGACCACAGAAAATCTCCCTTTAGCAGTAATGTGACTCATCTCCGGTTTTCAGACAAATCCCTATTTCCACTATTCAGAAGGGATCATTTCCCTCAACTATTAAAACTCTTCAGAGTGATATTAGGCTGTTTCTTTTTTTCTTTTATATTTTTTGTTTTTTATTTTTTTTTAAGGAAGACAGGGTTATTTGCTTTTTAGCATTTCCACTGTGAAATGATCCTCTCTCACTGTTTTGTTATGTTCAGCTTCTTAACTCTAGCCCATACAGATGACATGAATGTCAATCTCAGGTGTTCTTTTCTGCTGACTTTTATAAACCATTTGTTGTGGTGGGGTAGATTTCTGTGCATTTTTGTTTTCCACCTCACTTCAAAGCATTTTCATCTTCAAAAGCAAGACTGCTTTTGAAGGGCCCATTTCATGTTCTGAAATCCTTTTATGTAGGTTTGCAGCCAGTTCCAAAGTACAGCCTCAATCCCTAGCTAGGTCATTTTCTCTCATTTTCTCTTTCCAACAATGCCTGTTTGCTTGTTTTAGGGTCCTCTTTCATTCTCCCTCAATATTTAATGAATTTTCAAATTCCACTTCCCTGTCTTCTGTTCTTGATGAAGCACTGCATCATTTGGCTTTTCGACTTTCTTACTCCTAGCTGAAGCTAGAGCCTGAGCACTGGCTGGATATTTCTCTGCCTGAAGTTCAGCCTTGGAAAGGTCACCACACACAACAAGTGTCTTACCACTTCAGTAGGAGTACAAGCCATAATTCCTTCTTGTACTTTAATTCCCACAGGCAGACATTTGAAGCAATTGTAATCATTCATACTTCAGAAGTAAACAGAGAGCTTTGTTTGTCATGGCCATTAAGCTCCCCTGTTAGAATACAGTATGATTGCCAACACAGTGGTGTGATTGCCATCTTTAGACATCTGTTTTGGAGCCTCGTATGTTTGATGTATTGGTAAATTAGCTCCTAACTGGTGAGTGATTTTTTCCATGTAGTCAGTTATGATAAGTTCTATTCCCTCAAAGTGTTGACACCACAGCCTGGATAGATGGAATATTTCTTCTGTTGCCCATGTGCCTGCACTTGCCACTTTGCCAAGGATTTCAAGTCCATCTTCCTCACAGTCCATGAGGTTTTTAATGAACTGGAACAGTTCTGTCATGTATTAATAAGTATTTTCTTCCTACGAGCAAACTTCTGAGAGCACTGACTTCTGTAGCTTTCATCAGAAGCTGTCATGCGCACAAGGGGTCAGTGGTACTCTTTGTTGAATGGCCATTTTTGTAAAAAGCCTAAATCTGTTTCCTTAACCAATTATATTTATTAGGCTGATTGTCAGCTATCTGTGCTTTATCCAGGCTTAGGACTGGGCAACTGTGTTAAGTTAGAGCATGCTGACAGGGCAGTTCCCTTGGTTTTTCTACTATGCTAATCAGTCAGTCTGTATTGTGTGTTTATCCTTACACTGCAAATGCACCAAAGCAAGGACTACCTTTTCGTTCCATGTTTGTACAGATAGTTTCATCTGTCTCCCAATCTACAGTGACACTGTTTTATGCTAAGATCAACAATACATTTTATTATTCTGGAATCAAATAAAAGATCTTCTCCAGCAATCATTTTGGTTGATCTTAAGACAGTAAGAAATGTATTTTCCAGAGTTAAAAATGGAACTCTAGTGCTAGAGCTACAAAGTCAAAATCTGTAGTTAAGAGCCATAAAAGACTAACATTGGACTCTTTTAAGATTCAGCTGGACAGGGTGCTGGGGCGTCTTGTCTACACCATGCTTTTGCCAAGAAAGGTTGGACCAGATGATCCCCGAGGTCCCTTCCAACCTGGTATTCTATGATTCCATGATTCTATGATTATGATGTTTGAAACAAATACGAAAGACCATGTATCATTCTTTAAGAACATGCTGAAGCATGAAACAACATGAGAACAAGTTTGCATCATGGTAGATATTAAATGAAAAAAGAACATACCCTGAAGAACAAGACATTTACACAGAGAGGAAGACAAGGATAACTATACTCAGCTTTCCAATACCTACCTTTTAGAGTATGGCTTCTACAGCGAAATCTTCAAGCCTGTTTTAGATACTTCAGGTCTCTCTCTAGTGTCTGAGAGACAAATTTATCTCAAGGAAAAGGATTCTCAAGTGCCAACAAACGGAGCAGGAAGGCATCAGAGAGCGTCCATAAGGGCTCTCTAGTGTTGAGATGGCCATTTCTGCTTGGGATTCACAGTCTAGACACTTTTTCCTGTGCTTGATGCCTGAACTATTTTCTTGTAGTTAATGCCTGAATTATTTCCAAGGCTAAAGAGAACTCTTTAGTTGTAGACAGACTTGGAAATGGAAGAAGCTCTTTTATGTAGCAGCTACATTGTAATAGACCATTCAACCACGATACAAAAAACCTAAGCTTCTGACCCTTTCTGTGCTTGGGTGTACATTTCTATAGCCCTCTGACTTTTCTAGCTTAGCAAAAGCAAGGAACTCAAAGAGTGGGGAGGACATGCTGCTACAAAGATAGGAAAAGCAAAGCCAGAGATAACTGGACAGAGGTAGCACGCTTTCTGTTTTGTGTGGAACTCGGCTCACTTCCTGACTGGCAAGGGATGTGCATAGGGCTGGCGCAAGCCTGCTTAAACTTTAGATTTACACCAAGTATTTAAGACTGCTTAGATTTACTTAGAAAACCATGGACACTTGTTTTTCCTCCATGAACCACTCAATGGCTTTGTGTGGTAAGCTGGATGGGTCTCCAGACTGGTAAGGTCACAACATACAGCAAAGGAGGCTGTACAGAAGTACTGGTGACTGGGAATCAGAATGGCAAATGCTTTTCTTGGCAGGAAACCTGGTTTCCATATACATGAAATATAGCCTGAATTTCTTTGTGGGTCTAACGCAAGATCACACAAAAAATCTGCAGCAGAGGAAAACCAAACCCTTAAGCATCAGTACAGTGCCAAAAGGAAGACTGCTGTGGCTTTGTGTTTGTTTTAGGTAAACCTTTTCTTGATTCAACAGAGAGACACTGGATAATACATGAGAATCAGAAAGTAACACCAACCTGATTGCTCTAAGGAAAGGGCCACATAGAGGGGAAAAAAACAAAGGAAAAAATTAATTCCTTTCAGCCTTATTAGTCTAAAATGTGAACTGGAACCTAATCAGGGGATATTTAAAATATACATGCAATCTAATATAAAATATAAAGTGCCACGTTCTTCCTTCTGAGACACCAGGGAATTGTACTGTACTGCCAGGGAACTGTACTGAGTAATAGAGGAATTACTCAAGAGAGGAATTAGTCTTTTGGAAATGATTCACCAACTGCTGCCATTGTTTAGTATTTTCCTTGTCACAGGATACAAAGTAAGCATCTGTGGAACAGAGGAAATATCCTGCAGTATGTCAGCATTGAAAATATCAGTGTTTTAAAGTATCTTGGCATTTCTGAGAGGAACAGACTGGAGCATAATTTTATTTCAACTGAAATCTCTATCATTTGTGAATGATGAGCTGCTAAATAAAGGTCATTTCTTTTTTCAGATTCACAGCCAAACAAAGCACTTCTTATCCAATGCCACTAGCAATGCCATTAAAAAAACCAACAACCCCCCCCCCCCACTGCTATTTCTAATAGCACTTGTTTAGACTTTATTCTCTATTATTTGCCATTTAATTTTTCTGCTGTTGATGTACTATTTAATACTTATTCTTTGCAACAAATGTATGTTTTAACACTACTGAAAAAATACTTGGAGCAGATTTTTTTTTTCGAATACTGATCATTTATTATCAAATACTTAACTTATCCCTGCTTTCGTCAAATTTAATGAGTGATTAATACTAAAGTGTGGGCTACTAAGCTCTCTCTGTACAGCAAAAAGGCTGTTACAATAGTCTGTGTGCTAGTGGGTGTTCTCTGTGGATCATGAGAAGAGTTTGGTCACCAGGCAGCATAATGGAGGCATGACTGTGTAAATCATTAGAATGGCATTCATTTGTTTGGCTTTTTTACACAAAAGATCCAGTAAGGAATTTCCCTGAAACTCTCTCACGTGAAATAAATGACAAAACCTGAACAGGGATCAGGCTGCTGGAGCGCTCTGCCTGCTGCTGAACCTCCTGTTAGGGATATTTGTTCTGCACAAATGCATCTTGCATCCCCAGCCAGAATTTTCTTGTGTAGCTCTGTCTAGATGAGAGTATCCTGGGTGCTTTTAAAGCAGCATATGTTTTTAAATGCTGGTGCAGACAGTGAGAGCTGAATTTTAGTACATAATGACTAGGTAAGATGAATGGTAACCCACACTGAAGAGTTTCACTGTGTATCCAGCTGTATAAAATTCATCACAATATTGAAACTCCATCCCTTTTGCCCATTTTTGAGTTCTGTCATGTATCAGCATTCATTCATTAGAGTGTTTGCTAAACATTGTGCCTTTTGTCATAAACCTTGGCTCAGGTTTATATGTAAGCCAGTAGATTTATATTTGTATAAATCCAATCTGATTAAGACTTCTGTTGCTTTTTGTTTGAACACACAGATTCCAGTCTTTGTGCAGAGGTTTTACCAGAAATAGTTTGAGGCCAAGCTCTGACAGAATCTCAGGGCCTGGCAGCCCCTTTGAAACAAGGGTTTAAAAAATGGTTTGCACAAAGTCCCAGGAACAGAAGCTAATATTTCACCTCTTTTTACCATGTTGCTGGGATGGGGCTGAAACCAGAATCTTGGACCAACTGTCCCAAACCTTGGAGAAGGTCAAATTAATTAAAAACCTGATGTATTGCTCCCAACCAAAATCTGACCACTAATAGCTGTTTTTGACAAAACAGTTCTCTCAAAAAGATGCTGTTTTGTTGGACTTAAAACATTTTGAAAGAATGTTTTGATTTCAAGGAAATTTTACAGGAGGAAGTGAGCTTAGTATTTCAGTAATGTCAAAAAGATTTGCTTTGATATTTCTTTCAAAGCACTGACATTTCATCATTTCATGATTCATTACGTTAGTATTTTATAACTCTTATACTATAATAGAGTTACAGTGACATATTCTGGCATTATCAAAATAATTAACTTAGGTAAAATTTTGACCTTAACACTTCTGTAATAAAGGGAAAACACATGTAAATATTTAAGAAAAACGAGATAAGGACAATTTCAACACAGACCTGCAATTCAATTTATTCACATGTATTGCAACACAGGCACAGAGCTCCACTGACTTCAGAAGAGATTATTAGGGCTGACGTTGCATGGGATTATGCTGCACATTTGATTAAATAAGTTTACTGATGTTCAAAGGAGGACATAGGCAGAATCATAACTCACGGGAAACTGAAGGCAGCTTCTTCTCAGCTGGTAGTTGTCATCTTTCAACTGCTCTGTCAGAGATAATCTAAACCACAGATGATTTAAGATAACATGTTTGACTTTAAGTGTAGCAGAAAAGTGCTTTACAGAGTTAGCACTGTTCTCTTCCTGTGCCTGAGACAGGCTGGGTCTGTGCTAGCAGCAATCATTCGCTGCGTACTTCTGCATCATCATGGCAGCATCAAGGAGTGTTGCATTGCCACATCTGGGCCTCAGGGAGTATCACTCCCTTCTCTCCTATATTCTGCTTAGGAAAGGGAAAATGCAGAGAGGAGGCCCAACTGTCGCCTCTTGTCTAGTTTGTATTTACATGAGGGATGTGTCCCTCTCTGGTCATTCTGGTTTAACCACCAAGAACAGAGCAGAAGAAGGCACCAGCCTTCACAACTAACACCACCACTGTCTCCCATAGCTGTTCAAACAGCATAAATACATAAGCTTCAGCTTGACACAGGACATTGACTGTCCTCCCCTCTCATGGCTGAGAAGGGACTTCAAGACACTAAGCAGAGAAGTACGGCACAATAACAGTGTGGACACCAGATGACCCATCAACAAAGCCAATGTGCAGTGTAGTTTTAGGCAGGCTGATCTGACTACAGAATCAAAGCCTTGGCATTTTTAGTCCTTTTCGGGACTGCTTTCCTGTACTATATAGATCTTCTTTCTGGTCTTTATGTATTCTGAGTACTAGAACCATATATATCATATAAGCTAAATATAGTTCCAAATATCAATATATATCTGTTACTTTATACGGAAAAGGTGTCTGCTTTTGTTTATATTTGGGAAAAAAAGAGTTAATGTCTGATGATGAATCCTTTGTGCTAGGAAGCTCTTGGATTGTGCCATTATCACTGCCAGCCCAGGTGGAAAACTTCAGGTACTGTTTCTGTTTACAACAAGAATCATTAAAAAGATCGTTCTCTTCCTTTGTGGCAGATACGTTTATATCTCTTTTTCTGAAAGGTCTGCAAAGATATCCATGTTCTCACAGAAAACAGGCAACTGCCTTGTTGTTTTCCAGGAAGAAATTTGAGAAGACCAATGAAAAGAATTACTAAATAACATGAAGTGCTGGTCTGATACTGGCCAGAGACTCCTTACTAACAGTAAAAGTCTCTTGATCCCTCCTTGCAGAGCATACAGAACAGTCGGTCACTGGTTTGCAGGTAAGAGTCGGATATTTCCTTGCAAAATGTTTGTGATTTAAAACTTCAGCATTAAATTTTATATATATGCATTTCCCATAGAAAGGTCAAAGTGAAATTATGGGGAAGCTGGCAGAAGACTGAAATTTAAGAGAGAGTTTTCAAAGGAAATTGCCTAAAGCAGCCATTTATTTATTTATTTAAATCTCTTTATATTTCATGAAATAAAAAGTTTCCCTGCAGCTATTCCTGCTTTTATAATTTATTCAGAAACAGAGAAGGGATGACAATTAATGAAAAGGAAAAAGGGCTGCTTTGTTGAAGCACACAGCAGAGAAACATGAAGGTGCTGAGAAAGACTAGCAACATGTCTATTGACAAACACTGGCAAAGAAAAAAAGAAATTTAAAATATACATTGAAAACATATGAATCGGTACAAAACATGACTGGTTACCCAAGCCCAATTTTGCAAATACATAATTAAACATTATGCACAGTGATTACTCACACTATGTTTGGCGGCTGCCTCAATGGAATTAACAGGTACTTAAGAATTGGTTACTTTATTCAAAACAGAGGAAAGAGTTATTGAATGCTCTAAAAGACACTTAGATGCTCAGCTGTATTCACATCCAGTCTCACACTTAAACTTAATGTCTGGACAGAGCCTGACTGAAACAGCAAAAATTGTATGGTATTTCAGGTCCATGTAACTGAACTAGGTCACAGGGCTAGTCCTTTATTTATTTATTTATTTTCCTGGAAAGGAAGAAGTAAACATAGTTGTTATTTATACATACACTTTGCAAGGCATCAAATGTATAAATACAGAGGAGCTGAGACAGTGTAATCTTTATGTAATTCCAAATACATATACTATTAAAGCTACCTATTATATCCAACTTTTTGTTCATGTAAGTAATCCTATTTATTTCAATGGACTAAAGACATATTCAGCTTTATGCAATATAAATACTTGATTTGTATCCATTTAATCTTCCTCTTCCATGCTTCCCCAAGTTATTCAGAATCTTTTAGATTTCTGTTCTTGGAGATATGGGAAGAGTAGGAAGGAGAAAAGCAATCAGGAATCAGCATTTTTGCATGCAAGTCTTACCGAACAAAAGAGATCCAAAATTCATACTAAATGCTGGAGTTAATGCCAAAATACAGGCATATCTTTGAAAATTCTGAGTGTGTCCCATATCAAGTGATGCCTTGGAATATTTGAAAAGCTGAAACAAAAATTTTAGAAAAATACACTGTCAATAGCGTTGATAGCAATGGAAGACAAATACCTAAAAACATCCCTGTGCAGTCCACTGAATGCAAAATAACAGGTGTATTGAAAAATATTTAAGGTTTTAAGTAATGATTTTCACACAGAGATGAAAATAAAAATAAAGCACATCAAACTACCAAAACAACATATAAACATATATAAAACAACACAAGTACCAAGACCTGGTTTTCAGGACAGAGGCTTAAAAAATTACCCACTTACCCTCTTTCTTACAATTTAATTCACATATTCCCCACAGAGACATGCAATATGCATAAAACCAGACATTTATTTGGAATCCTCCTAATTATAGACAGTAGTTCCACTGAATAAATAAATGCATTGGTCTTGCTGTTGGATCAACAGGAGTTAACCTGCTCTGAGCTCTATTACCTTCTAAGGAGCTCTGTAAGGAATAAAATTGTATACATGTAATCTCATTTCCAAACTGGGGGCCTTGTTTTGCAAAACAAACACCATCTATCATGACTAAAGAATTAAAATGAGTTTGAGGCTTCCCCTCCCCCACTCCATGTCACTGATCTATACTTCATGTAAGACTGGGGAAACCCCTTGAGGGAAAAAAAATGCCATCTAAAATATTTGTATATATTCAAATTTTTTATTGCACACAACTGTATTTCTACCTAATTCTCTCAACCTCACTGTACAGTCCATTGCATTTAAATGAAGTAATATATTGTAATACTTTAAAGCCTTTCTGTATGAAAGGCATACAGAAGTGGGAATCAGGGATCACACTGGGTCCTTTTAAGAAGCAAAACACTTGGGAGTTTCAGGTTTCAGACCAGGTGCTTGAAAAATTGATTCCCTATATGCCAAATATATTTTCTTTCTTGCACTTGTACAGGCCTTTTCCAAGCTTAAACATAAGCAGAAGAATCTATACAGACTGTTCAATATTCTTAAACTTACAGAAGATTAGGGGCAGGATTTTGATTACCTACCTAGTCCAGAGACGAATATGGGTCACAGCTTCCTCCATTCATAATCACCTATTCCTAGATCTTTGCAAATAAAATCATATTATTCTTGCAACCAAAAAAGAGTAGGGAAGAGGAACAAATTTCCATCTCTGGCTGGCAGAGAGAATTAGATAGCTCAGTTTGTTAGTGAAGAAGGAAACTATATTTGCAGCCACCAGATATTCAAGAAGTGTTATGAAACTAAACTGAGCTGTTTCTTCTGTGTTGATTGTAATAGTGTGCTTGAACAAAGTGGCAGACCTACGTGCTCTCAAGTGACTGTACCGCATACTTTCAGGGCTGAGGTGGAACAATATGCTGAGCTTACCATTATTCATCACATATTAAGGCTGTCTGCCTAGTCCGGTCTTAGAAGGACAAGAACACAAACTTGGGACCACAGAAACAAGTCCTATGAATGATTAAAACCAACCTGTGCCTGTTGTCTCTCAAAAACTGTCTCCAAATATTGAGTTAAACAACAATAATAACTGTTATAACTGTATGTAGCTCATAAAACGGCTGCTTTCTTCCAGCAGCTGCCCAAACAGCATCATGGGAATTGTTTGGAAAAAACATCCCCTGGCTCATGTCCCTGGCCACATTGGCAGTATCCTCACTGCTCAAGAGATTGTCTCTTAAAATGCTTGTCTAAACTTTAGTGCATCTGTGGAGGAGAAAGAGTGCTGACTAAGAACTCGGAAAGTGCTGACTTCAATTATTACACTGACGAGATGGTACAGCTGGTGGCAATAGCAGAAGTGCTGTTGCTCCTGTCTTTGGCTGCGGAGTCAGACTCTCTCTGCTCACCCACTACCTTTTACAAGAACTGCTGGATCCGACGCTTCCCAGGTCTTCTGATTGACCTGCAGGAATCACAGAAAAGGGGAGCCCAGGTGCTGAAGATTTATGCTGAAGTCTCACCTCAACAGTGCAGCAGAACCTGCTGCCTTCTGAGGAATGGTGAGTGTTTATTATCAAGATTGTGGCATACGTTAAAATTTTTTTGTATTTTGAGGCAGGAAAGCAGAGGCACAGCGTAACTGTTCCCCCATCATCAGTCCCATAGAAAGGAACTTGATAATCTGAATTTTTTAGAAGACTACACTAGAAACACGTGAAAATCTTAGGGTCTGCTTTGAGATTTTAGATCTTTGTTACAAAGTTTGTGGGCAATGCTAACAACAAAACAATAACTCTTCAGTACCCATCACTATCTACTGTAGAGAAAAATCAGTGGCACTGATTCCAACAGGACTCCTCTTCATAGAGTATGGTACTAGACTAGGACATGGTGAGGGGGAAAGGGGAGGGAACACACCATTTGGCCTTCTCTGAGATACAAGAATATTCATTTACTTAGAGAGAGCACTCTCTTGTTCTGTGTTTACACAATGTTTCTGGTACAACCCAGGTATAACCTTAAAATAAGCAATAAAGTTATAGTAATAAATAATAGCAGTTATTCAGCTGGCAACACCTTTTCCCTAGCCTTGTAAACTCAAACTCGGACTAAAAATAAGAAAAGTCATTGCTTGTCTTAAGCCCAAGACTACACTTTCTCTGTATCACACTGCATTAGTACACTACAAGAGTATATTTAGGTGTACAGTAAGTCTGTGTCTGTGGTGCCTAAATTTGACTGCAAAGCTCACAAGACTTGAAAGGTTTTTGGATATGAAGGATGAAAGTGAGCTATCAGTTACTAAAAACAGTCAATATAAATTTTGATGAAATTTTGAAATTTGAGAAAAAAATATGACCTTGACAACCTGACACTGAGATAACTAATGTAACTGCTGGCAGCATTCCCAGCAGAAGTCAACTTCTTCCTTACATATTATAAGGAAAGAACAATTATATACATTTTGGCAATGTTTTCCTTTTTGGACAACAAAATTGTTCTTACAGAGAAGTAATGATAACTTGGAATCTTGTTTTTATAATGTTACATAGTCAAGCACAAATTTGTTACAATCTTAAATAAAATACAGAGTCATTAGATGGCACTTCAAAGATACCCTTTAAAATACCTTGTGGTTTCCATATAATCCCAAAGAGACAGATGTAGTCATTACCACAAATACTATTGCTAATGAATGTCCAAATTAAGATTTCAAGAAATGTTGATAAGAGGATTGATTTGCTGGATTCTCAGTAATAGCAGTTACTGAAAGCTAATCTTACAAGATAAAAAGAAAATTTGAAATAATTTAAAAACAAGCAATAAAATATGTTGCTTATATCTCCTCAAACCAATGCAAAATACCTAGTAGCATGCTTTTAAAGGATTCTTCATGACCAAAGAACTATCCTTCCTTGCCAAAAAATAGGTTTGTTACTTATTTTTCTTAACTGATTTTATGCAATAAAATCCATTACAGATCCCAAGGACAATACATCCACAGAAGCCAAGTTCTTTGGGTGATTTTTCCCCTACTATTTAATGATGTTTTCATGAAGGATGCAAAGTAACCATTAAAATAAAAAACATTTATAATTATGTTGTGCTAAAAAACAGAGTTTCTAATGGCAACAGAACTTTGCACAAAATTGGGAGATTGGAAAGGTTTCAAAGATTTCACTCCTCCCTTCAAACAAATACATGTATTTTCAGGTGGTTTATATATTCTTAAATAAGATGGTCTCTATATCAGAAATCTGCATAGTATTCATGTATCACACTAAAACCCAAACATTAACTATACTATTAGCACAAAACATCCATTCTTTGCCAAAATCCAGAACGCTGTATACCTGGGTCTGAAGGCAAGGGTACATACTGCTACATGTGATGCAAGTGAAGAACAGTTTTCTGTTTGAAGAATAATCATCAACGTGAACAAATATCTAAAAACTGTGATTTTTCAAACAATGACTTTAAAAATACCACATTGCTAGTGTTTGCAGAGTGTTTAAGAATCCTTCAACAAAAGATATCACAGAAAAGCAAGTACTACATAGATATTTCATAGAAGTATTTGAAGGCCTTTGTCTTTTAAACAGATAACTCATGCTAAGTGATGCAAAATGTTTACTGATGCCTAGAACTTTTTCTATATTCAGAATTATTTTCTTTAAAATAGCCAATGGATTTTAAATTCCTTTATCTGTAGGAGACCATGTCTTTTATATATCGCCTGTAGAAATGCCTGTAGTCCTTAGGAAGTATATCGAAATAGTTATGTCCTCGCTAAAAATGCTTCTTTAACACTGCACAATGTTTCTAATCTTTTAAAGAAAAATGTAATCCCTGTAAGATTATGATTCTGTCTTTCACAAGTTATGTTCTTCTGTTGTTCTGATAATCATAACCTTCTTTTTATACCAGTCTTACTTTCCTAAACATCTACCCTAAGCTCAAGTTCCTATGACGTAGAATTGGAAACTGATGAAGCCTAACTAGAGGTAGTATATAGGACATAAAAAATTATATCAGTGAAAGAAGAAATGCTGATTATCATCTTTGATTTAGCTTTGATGACAAATTATATCTTTACCTTGCTACCACTAAGTTTAGGATCCCAGTTTTACATGTAAATATTACAGGTTTTGTTTCAGCTAGGCAGACAACCTTGATCTTTATGTCTAAGTAGCTAAAAAGCACAAGACAATATACATTCTGTAACAGCACTTCTGCCATGATTTTTTCTTTCATAGAGCTGCTGAATTTGTATTGTTCAGACAGTGCATTTTCATTGCAAATTTTTATTTAATTAATTATATGCATTTTTTGAAAATAATGCTTCTCTCAGAGCAGATAAATTCATTACGATAAAAAAAATTTCAACGCGTGTATTTAGTGTGTTAAATCTATGATGCAGTATTGAGGCTAACAGATGAAAAAATAAAAAAATACAGAAAACATTTTAAGCACAGGTTTAGTGTATTTTCCTCCTTTTCTTTCTAGGTTAGGGATTTATTATTTTTTTAAAGTTACACATAAAGTGGAAAGAGTTTCAAGACTTTTGTAATATTTCTGCAATGAACAACAGAAAATTATATTTCTTACAAATGTGAGAAAAACATTTGGAATAAATACCTAAGTAAATAGAATACATTTATAAAGCTAGGTAGTTTCCTAAAAATTTATGTAAAAGAAAGCTTCTTCATAAGGGTGTTACACAAATATACTGTAACTAAAATGCTTTTCCAATATTTAAAAAAAAATAAAAATCACAGAATTATTTTAGAATTGTTTGCCTGGAGCAACTCTTCAGCCCTATTAATTCACATGTTCTACACAGTTTCATTAACAAATACAGATCTTATCTTAAAAAATTATTTCATACACAAATTGTCCAATTTAGAGTAGGTATGCTACAATTTTCTGAAGTGCAAAGCTTGAGAGTCAGAATCAGTATTGGAAAAAATCTCCTTAGCTGTTTAAATAATTTACAGTATTTTCTGCTATTGGATGTGACCCCTGCCCTGCCAATACTTTTTTGAATTGCAGGTAGCCATTCAGGTTATTAGTTCAGGTATGGTGGTTACATTCAAGGCACGTAAAATAAAATAAATAACCCCCAAAAAACTTCATACAACTGAAAAAAAACCCTCACATTAATCCTGCTCCAAGCACATTGATATAAAATAAAATTAACTTTTGAGTTGATATTTTGACTTGATTTTGATGACCTGTGAGACTGAAAGAAGAATCTTTCCTGCTTTTTATATAGTATGACTCTAACTGTAAATATCGTAGCATATATTTTCAATCTAAATCATAAACCACTAGGATTCAGGCATCTACATAATTTTGAAAACTGGGTTTCAGTGACAAGTTGTTCAGGCATTTTTTCATTATTACTTTTGCTCTGATTACCGATGTGCAAAGACAGAACTGAACCTCCAAACATAAATAAAGAATTGTCTAAGTACTTTATTCACAGAAATACAGTAGCCCTAAGGCAAACAAGAAAAACAATTGGGAACTGGCAGCAGGACAGGATGTCACTTCCTTATTGTAGTTCAGGATGTTTTTTTAATAATCTGGGTGAAATGAATGGTTGGAGTCCAATTTTAAGTAGACACGTGTATTACACAGGAGCAAACATCTCAAAGCTGTCTTCCTTGATGACTTTACTTTTCAAAATGGTCCACTCACAGCAGCTGAGACGTGAAAGAAGGCAACTCGTAGGAAGACTACAAGCTAAAGCATATGATTTCATTTTATCAGAGGCATATTTTTAATATTCAGAGGCAATTCAGATGGCTAATCTGTTCCTTCTTCTTAAAATAAGAATATAGTTGTAAGCAGTTCTACTTTACTGACTAGGTGATTAATTAGTTTGCATGATAATGGGAGAACCACAGATTTAACGTAGTATGGAGCTGCCCAGTATTAATGATGTTAAATAATGTAGTAACATGCAAAATGCAATGTTCATTATGCTGATAAGCTCAACTTTATTCTTTTTATATTACAGTTTCCTGCAATCTAGCAGTGTTCTACCATGGAGCTATTAATGAGAATAAGAATTGCCTACACATGTCTTGCCCAGCATTGGAAAGTTGCATACTAAAGGCTAAAATCAATGTCATTTTGTACAACATCACAACAGGTAACTAAGCATTTCATTTATAAAGGCTGAAAACATAGCAACTGTAGGAAATGTTAAAATTATACTAGGTCAGTTACTGTGCTAAAAGGTCTTCTGAAGAAACATGCACTGCTAAACAAGCATAAGACTTTTTTCCTTTTTCATTAATGTACCTACTTTGAGATTACTTCCCCCTTTTCTTCCATTCAGTATTCGAGAAAGGACCTTGAAGATACACCCTGCCTTCAAGATTCAAGTGACTCTGATACTTAATCAACACTATGCTTGAGGAAAATACCATACCAGATCTGAGAGACTGAGAGGCGAGGCTGCCTGCTGCTCCATGTCTCCAGATCCAACCAGAAGCAAGGCTGAAAATGTATTCCCATTAGGCACATGCACAAAGACCACACATACGTACCACGAGTATACACATATAACACAGCCAGCCACACAGGTTACACAGATATTGCATAAAGGAGACACAAGAACATAGGCAGCAACCAAGAGCTGCATCCTCTTTTCTCTGGCTGCATAGGATGGAGATCTACTAGTGAAGTATATACCTACACATATGTGCAATGTGAATTCCCCCCAGCAGCTGGGCTCAGATACTCAATCTGCTCAGTAGCTACCCCTGGACCCCAGTATCCCCTGTCGCTGTCGCCCAGACATATGAGCCCCTAAGAGCAAAGCCCCTCTCCAGTTGCTGGTGCAGACTGTCACTCATACACATACACACCTGGCCGGGACTCCACTAAGCCCCCCAGTAGCCTAGATCTCTCCCTTTCCTCACCTTTGGTTCCTGCCCTAAGCATCCCATAGTAAGTCCTATGCAATCCCAAAATGCACTTCATCTTGCATCCCATAAGGTGTCTCACAGTCCTAGGCAGTGATGCCCCCAGTCCAGAAGGCGTTCATGGGTATTACCTGCACTCCATGACCTGCCGCGGTCTCCATTTTGTGGGTGTGCAGATGAGCTTTTATCACATAAACTAACATTGTTTATGATTTAATAGGGATTGATCCAGATCTTCTTATTTCTGAAAAACTGGCATCCAAGGAGCCAAATACTCACTCCTCACCGAATAAATATGAAAGGCAAAACAGCACAAAGGCCACTGAGTGGGAAAGGTGCCAGCATCATAATGCCACGTCAATTTCTCTTCTGCTCCAAGCTCCACCTTCTACCACTAGCCACGGCTTAACAGCAAACACTTACACCTCCAGGACAAGCCTGATGGTCAAAAAAACTGAAATTACCACTTATGCCAGGGCAGAAACTTTTCCACTGGATGATCGTTTTGCTGAGAGGACAAGCATAACTTCAGTAAGCACTAAGTCAATCACCAGCTTGGACAAAAAGACTGTACCCTCAACTTTGATATCCAAGTCTGATGAAGTATTGTCCCACATGCACACTCCGCCTCGTCCGAACAGCAGTAAACAACACTTAAATGAAACCAAAGGCTACAGCAGTAGGAATTACACTTTGGATGAGGCACCTGCTTGGGAAGCTGCAGCTTTGGGTGTCTGGTTGATTCCTGCTGTGCTTTGCTCTTCTCTCATCTTCCTTTGCTGTTGTACTGTTGTTTTCACAGCAGGGTGTTGCAGAAATAGGAGAGGTCAGTATACACCCATAAAGAGAAGAACAATGTCGAGACAATTTATAAAATATACTACTGTCAAAGGTAATTTGTAACATACTGTCACCATCCTTGTTTTGGAACAGCTTTTAAAAAATGAATTATATACACCAGCGTCCTGGTTTGAGGTAAAACAGGACCAATTTTGTTTAGTAACT
>RSEF01000001.1:89130656-89163068 GCA_003993805.1 Himantopus leucocephalus | reverse complement strand
AAGGAAAGGAAAGGAAAGGAAAGGAAAGGAAAGGAAAGGAAACTGACTGATTGTCATAAGCTATATAAGAACCCTGAGGTGGGGTGAAAAGATAGGTCTGAGGTAGGGCAATGGCTACCAAACCTCCAGGCCTACAATGTAGGGCTTCCTTCTAACAGGGGAAACTGAGACTCTGAGGGTGAGGATGACTGAATGCCTTTCTCTGTGTCATCATTGGTGAATCCTGATACAAAAGGAGTATCACAAATTAATCTTCAATGAGGAACAGAACTTTCTGTGATGATTGAGGCTTAATGAGGCAAAGAAGTTATTCTTGTCTGTTGGTGTTTGTGTTTGCTCCAGGCTGCCTGGAAGAACAGAGCACCAAAGCTTCACCAGAACTGGGGTCTACAGAGACTGGGGGGGACACTTAGCACTGCTATTCACTGGAGTGGAAAATCTCACCATTGTTCGTGATCCATGCAACTATAGTCAAAGGAAGATGCTTCATGATTAGTCTTGGTATTTACCTTTTCTCCTTAAAAACGTATTTAATAATAGTGTCGGGTTTTCTTTTTTTCTAGTGGAAGTAATTTATCATAGGATTGGCAGATATGAAATATGACTAGTTTGCTCCATTGCCCACTAACATAGAAATTTTATGCAAAGTGAATGGAACAAACTAAAACTTATGCTAGGTCTTAAAGCTTACATTAGATGTGCTCAAATAAAATGGTGCTGTATTACCCTTCTAAAGTTATTGGTTAGCACTGGAAAAGAGGGATGTTAAATCCATTGTTCAGCTTTATTTAATCCTTCTAGTTGTTCCCTCCATCTGTAGATGGCAGTGAAGGTTTTGTCAGGGACTTAAGAATATTTTTGTGTCCTTCTTTGGCTCTGCTTGAAAATCCAGCAGTATGCAACTCTGGACACAAAGCATATTTTTGGTCTTTCTATGGTTTCATTCTATCTGTGCAAACACCATTTGTCTTTGTATTTTTATCGTAACTTCCTCCTATAATTTATTGCTTTTAGTCTTATTAAAGAAACAGTTCACTTTATCACCAGAAAACCTTATCACATTGAATATCATTAGATTAGTAATTAGATAGTAATCTTGTGTACCATAATCGAGCCTACTGAAAGCTATTTAATAACACTTGTATTACTAAGATAGCGTCCCTAGAGTCGTCCATCATCATCTAGATCTGTTGTCCTTTTGCACATGTTGTTATTTGTATATTATTTTAAAATATTGTTGTTCTTAATTTTTGAAAGCATGACGAGGCACTTGATGTATCATGTAAATATTGCCCATGTTGTCACTGAGTTAATATAGGTACTGGGGAAAGTTGTGAAGCAATACTGGCCATCAACTAGCTAGTGAAGGGAATAGTATTACAAGAGATAACATCACCCAAGAGGAGTGGGTTGGCCAAATGACAGCAGCAAGGTTGGTCGGAGTACAGAATATTCCTGAAGATGTTACAGTATGCCTACCAACAGCGCATTTACATTTCATCTGTATTTTTGAAACAAACATAAAATGAAGTGAGAGGGAGAGATGAAAAGCTAATAAGTGGGCAACCTGCAGTAACATGAAGGGAGGGCATTTATATATATCTCGTTTCCAGCTTTCTCATTGTGCTGCTGGCTCTTGAAACTTATTAATCCTCACTCTCAGGTACATCTAATATAGATAGTACTGATGCAACTAGTTCTGTCCACTGCACTTAAAAGCAATACTAATTGCTTCAAAGAGAAATTTAGACGAAAGTCTGTCATTTCTGAACTGAAAAAGGTAAAATAGTGAAAATTCGACCAACAGTAGTAATTGCTAATCTGGTTGTATGCTTTTTGCTATTATAAGATCTCATGTTAAGTTACACTTTTTACTACCGCGTATTTTTGTATTGTCACCTCTAATTTCAAACTCTTTAAAAAGGTTGCTTCAGGATTTATTTCAGCAGCCAAAGTATTTTTATTACCATGTAATATGAAAGCAAGGCTGGCATTAGGGTAAATTGGCGGCATTAGGTAGTAACTTTTTCTAAGAATTTCACACTGCTTCTGAGGTTTTTTGGTGTGTGTTTTTTTGTTTTGTTTTTAGTCTGAAGAGTAACTTCTAAGAGAATTTTTGCTCCTTTATTTTTACGTGAGGCTGTTTGGCCAGTAGAGGGCACTGCACTATAATGCAAGGCGAGAAGGAAACTCCATTTCAGTTTTCAAAATCCGATTTGTCATTTTAACAAACTTACTTATAAACTTAATTTATAAGGATCTGAATTTCCCCGATGTTAAATGTGGCAAGTTGCCACACTAAGGAAAAATGCTACATGTACTTGAACATCAGTTTAATGAGAAACTTAACCAACCCCCAAAGGCTCAACTTGGTATTCTGGTTATACTTTCTTTTCTGGAAAACAGACTATTGTAACAGCCCACTGAAAGTTGTCAAAATATAGCTAAGTGCATATATCATGTAAGCCTTCATGCAACAAATGGTTGGGATCTGATGGAAAAGTCTGAAATAAAAGGTTGTTTTGGAAACAAACTTCTACAAAAACATGACATTTCCAATAATTAAATTTTTCTTAATGAGTTTTCTAATCATTTCACAGAATTTTAGAGTAGGGATAGAAGGAGGTGAGAGCACTCTGGGATGTATGGCTGCAAATATTTGTCTTGTATAAGAAATAGTTTGCAAAGTATGTCTCTGTTTTCAGATCGAAGTAAAACACTCACATTTGTGGCTTTGTTTATCTAGAACTTATTATTTATCTCAGTAGCAAGTTAGAGAATGGAAATAGGGCAAGTCTTTAATTTGTTATTGAAAAGGGTGCAAAGACCTAGACTGGATTCCTAGTCTTCAGTATTGGCATGCTTTGTCTGTATGGGTGAGGATGAAACTAGTAAAGAGAGGAATCATTTTATAAAGGCTTTATTTGGGCTTCATCATTTGTTGATGTTTTCAGTTAAAGATTCATATTACAATGCACATAATTGTTCCCATCAAGCTCCATGACACTTGACAATATGGATAACTGCATTTACATGCATCTGTGATGAAAATTTGAAAGACATAACATTAAAATATGTTCTTTACTGACAATACAACCCTTCTTACCAGATCACTTCAGTCTCTCATTGTTACACAAAATAAAGTGCCAAGCACGGTACTAATTTTTCGGGGAGGGGGGAGGTTGGTGGAAAAACATGATGACTGCAATGTACAGAGAAGTGTAACTTTGTCCTTTACAATGGCATAGGTAGGAATAAATAAGCATACATTTTCTTTTAACCTTGATCTTGTGGTTTTGAAATAGTTTCAACTTTAACACTTTTTATGTGAGACTAAATTTGACACATATGAATCGTTCATATACCTATTCTAGTAAGAGGCACTTCACTGTGTTCATTATGTCAATTTATCTAAAATATATTGAGGAAAAGGAAAATCACAGTGATAGGACTTCATTATGTCTGCAACTAAAATACATAGGTCTTTCCTGATTTCACCTAGCTTCATCCACAAGCTACGTCACAGCTTGTGTTTTATATTGTCAGCACTCAACAGAAAAAATACTTTAGAAATTGCATATACCAGTTGTCCTCCCTTTTTCTTTCTGCAGTTGCTTTCCTGGGCTGCTCCTGTGACAGAAAGTAAGGCAGCCCACCTATCAAATCGAATCAAGAGCCCATTCCTGCTGATGGGGAGTGTGTAAGCAATTGGGGGGGGGTGGGGGGGGCGGAGAGAGGGTGGGGAGAAGTGGAGAAAAGCTTGAAGGCATGAAGAGACCATTTGTTTTCCCAGGAGTACAAGTTGTGGCAGTGGAGGGGAGAGCTGGGATAACAATAAGCATTCACTCTAAGACAGGGGGTAGAAATTTTACCTTAATATCTGAGTGCTATACTGCTATCCTTCTGAGCGTTCTGTTGACAGCACAACCTTGCAAGCCAGAATCCTGCCTCCTAGTTGAAAGAACGACTTTTCATCTCCATAGCCTACTCTCTAAAGAAGTGATGTTGGCTGTCTAACATGTTCCTCCTACAGGCATTATTTCTGGGGCAGTATCAAGCAGAGAAAAATGCAGAAGCTGCAACTGAAAGTTAAGGGAACTCAGTGTTGTTAATTGATAGGTTGTGGTGAATGGACTAGAGGAAGAAAAGAGATAGGAAAGAAAATTTTATTACAGATGTGGAGAACAGTTGTGTAGCTAGGAAATGCTATTTATGGGTGATTTCTTTGGTATTTCATAATTAACAATATTATTAAAATCTATTTAAAAACTTGCAAAATAATATATAAATCATAAATTAAAATAGCATAATTTGGTTATGATGTTTCACAGTGGAGTTGGAACTAAAAAAAAGAATTAAAAAAATGAAGTTTCTAATTTTTCTCTACCCAGAAAGCAGGTAGACTGTCCACTTACCCTAAGATGAAAGAAGGAAGACTTTTTCCTGTGTTTTTAAGTGTTAATTTGATGTTTACCAAGGGGTGTTGCAGTCTTGCTTTATCTGCTAATCTCTGTACAATCTTCTCCTTGAATTACTTGTAAAGTGCTTTTCCTTATTGAAATATAAATAATTGTTCATTTCATTCAGGTGGCTTTTATAGACTTCTGTATACTACAACATAGTACACAATGGAGCAGGACATACGCCTACTTTCAATGCATTAAATTACACTGGAGTTCAGATGACATGGCTGAATTATTGAAGCTTTGTTATATGGGGTCTATGCGTCATTTATGACAGGTCCAAAACCACCTCTCTTATAAAATGTTTCAATTATGTATCTTTCAAAATGTCTTATTGATTTTTTAAAAATATATTTCAAAGAAAAATTTTACAAGGAAAATTAAGGTCTTCAGTAAATAAATTGCTGTATGTATCTTCATTTCATTATGCAATTAAAAACAATACCAATTTTGTTCCTTAGGTGAACACTATGAGACCATTGGTCGTTCAGTTGCAGTAAAAGTTCAATGTGCATTTATCTCCTCCATATTGCAAATTTTTCCACTAGAATCAAATTTAGTGGAAAAAATCGGTTTTGCAATAAGCAAGCATCTCAATCTAATAAAACTATCCTATTGTGTACAACAAGAGTGTTCACAACAACAAAAATTAGTATTAATTTGAGAGATAATGTTTTATCTGCTTATGGCTGTTTTCTTGGGTAACCCTACCCAAACCGAAGGAACATATTCTAGACCTGATATTTCTCTTATTTCTAATTAATATATATATTTCTATATAATACTTTGTTTTTATGTAGATAAAATTTTGTGCAAAGTTTTAAAGTAATAACCAAATGTTCATTGCTAAATCAACACACAATTTAGGTTAAATACTGGTTACCTCTATTATTGTGCCTGGGATGTAATAGACATTGTTGCAGGCAATGTTCTGCATTGCAAATAATGTACATCTGTGTTTGACCCTTTAAATAGGGCTGATACATAAAAGCTTACAAGTAAAATTGTTGCTTTGGTCATTTGACTACTGTGTTAACCTCAGTGCTTGGAAACTTTATTTTAATAAGTTCCTTTAAGGAAATTTAAGTGATAGAAAGTCTTTAAAACCTGGTGGTTCCTCATGGATTTCTCAGCTCTGACACTTTCATAGCTGCACATGTAAAATCTTTCTTTTTATAGACAAAACTTGATTAACTCCAAATGGAATAATGAAAGTTACTTTTCAGGTTGTGTACACTGAATTAGATGCCAGACAAATACCAGTGCCAGTTGCTTGTCTACTTTTTTTTTTAGTGCACTGTAATTTGGAGAAGCAATTATACTCTCTCTTTTATTTCAGATTAAACCCCCTATCTCCAGGGCTGTTTTTCCCCATCACCCAACAATGCTTTTAGATGTTATCACTATGTTCTCCAAAAACTTTGCCCTAACTGCTTAGCTGTTTGTTTGTATTGCTAAGACAATTTATCTCTGGTCTCTGGGTCAAAATGAATGTATCAGACTATTACAGTACAGAAAGCTTAGTATGTGGGCACTGAAGCCTACCTTCATTGCACGCTATATTGAGTTCTGTTCCTCTCATTTCACATGGCTGTTTTGCTTCTAGCATGCTGTGATGGCATTTTCATAAGTTACTGATACCCATCTCCTCTGGTTTATGTTAGTTAGACTGCCTACACCCAAGGACTAACAAGAATAGATAATCTTGATAGCCTTTTTAATTTAGTCAGCTGTCTACAATATATGTGGTCTTCTTTAGTACTAAAATACGTTTGAAAACAAAGCTCAAAGAGCTAATAAAGATGTTCTTATGCTGATTTCTCATACTTCAGCAGTTGCTACTGCAGGGTGCCCTCCAATGGGGTCTGTGACTTGACCCTGTAGTAATGCAAATCCAACAATACAATGTAATCTGTATTTGTTTGCTTGGACACAACTTTGCTAGAGGTTTCGACATGTTCCTGTGCTTACTTAGCTATTTTGTTATTTTAAAAAAATTACTTCTAAAGTGAAATGTGTAGAACTTGCAGCATTCACCAGGCATTTCAGAGAAACAAATCATGTACTCTTCCTGTATTTTGTTCTTTTCTTACTCTTTCGAGGCTGTGGCTGCAGTAAATTTTATACATCTTAATCTCAGAATTTCATTATTTGTGGAAGTTCACATGCTTTCTCATCTTGAAAAAGAATTAAGTTTTTTAATATTTTAAGAGTTTCAATTTGATCTGTATCCACCTGCCAAACTCTGCTTAAATTTTAATTTAGAATATGAGCCTGTTAGTGTTTAAGTTAAAGAAGCGCTGGCAAGCAGAACTTGTTAGCCAAAGAACTACTATGATACCTTGAGGGTTTTGACTGCAAGCACTTTGTTTGGGCCCTTTTGCAGAGAAACCCAAGGTCAGCTCTAAATAAAATAAGGTACAAGCTAGTGTCGTGGTTTAACCCCCTGCTGGCAACCAAGCACCACGCGGCTGCTCGGCCAACCCCCTACCCCCGGCAGGGTGAGGGAGAAAATCGAAGGGTAAAAATGAGAAAAAAACTTGTGGGTTGAGATAAAGACAGTTCAATAGGTAAAGCACAAAAGCCGCACATGCAAGCAAAGCAAAACAAGGAATTCATTCACTGCTTCCCATTGATAGGCAGGTGTTTAGCCATCTCCAGGGAAGCAGGGCTCCATCATGCATAACGATTACTTGGGAAGACAAAAAACATAACTCCGAATGTCCTCCCCTTCCTTCTTCTTCACCCAGCTTTATGTGCTAAGTATGATGTCATATGGCATGGAATATCCCTTTGGTCATTTGGGGTCAGCTGTCCTGGCTGTATCCCCTCCCAACTCCTTGTGTCCTCCCAGCCTACTCGCTGGTGGGACAGTGTGAGGAGCAGAGAAGGCCTTGACTGCCTAGCAAACACCTTAAAACACCAGTGCGCTATCAAAAGTACTTCTCATCCCAAATCCAAAAGATAGCACTATACCAGCTGCCAGTAAAAAAGCAGCATCTCTATCCCAACTGAAACCATGACAGCTAGTTATTGCTGCTGCTTCGGTGCAGCGCTGCTGCGCTTTGAGAATTGCTTTGTGATATCGACTTCGATGTCTCAACAGCAGGAATGGGCTGAGCCTGTGCCCTCTTCTCCTGTTTCCCACTTTTCCCCCAACAGCACTGGAGGCACAGGAGTAATGGCTGTTCCTGAGGATGAGGGATCAGTTAGGTCCAGTGTTAGGTGGTGAGTGCAGGTTCTGTCGATTGTGGCAGAGAGGTGGACAGGAGATGGGGATCTCATGCTTGAAAAGAGAGGACAATAGATGCAGGGAGAACAGCAGTAGTCTGGATGAAGATTAAAGGGACCCTCACTTTTACCCGGAGCTCCCTTGCACATCTTACTGACCACTTCAGACCACTCTGATTCCTCTCAGCTCACTTTGTCATCCATAATAATGTTAACATCTCATTAATCCCTCCAGTTTCTCCTCTTCTTGTTTGTGGGGTGGGAGTAGTGTCTATGCATATGTCTGGGGAAAGCCATGGGCAACAAAATTTGATTTTGCTCACTCTGCTGAGAAGTCTTGGTTGAGCTCTGACTTCTATTTAAATGTTCAAGCATCTGAGTTTTATCTCTCTAGCTGGTCAAGGATCTGAGTTTGTGCATCCTCAGAGGACCTTAAACTTTTCCCAGGAATAATGTCTTGCATCTGGAAAATTGGGAGAAAAGTCTTTATCTTTCATTATCGACACATCTTTTCAGCAGCATCACAGCAGGTCCGTGTCGTGCAGAGGTAACCGATAAGCTAGGATGCAGGGAATATACCCATTCCCTTCAAATTTACACGTTTGCTACAGTGAGCAGTCAGCCCTGTATGTAGTTGATTAAACATAAGTTTAGAGGCATAATCATGTAAGTAGCTATTGGATTTCTGTGAAACAGAGTCTATGACTTTGTTTTACAGAGGTCTGTCTTTTCTAATATTATGTTACACCTTTTCAGATTTCTTTTATTGTTTGTTTGCCCAGTTGTGAAAGCTCTTAACCAACCTGTGTGCTTGAACCGTGCATACTTACTTGTAGTCAAATTTGATTTTATCACTCATGCATAGTATTAAAACCAGAAATTAAGTCAGAATTATCCTCCTGTTTACTTTACAGCAAGTCTGTGTGTGTGATGAGTAAACGTACTGTGGGTGGCCTAGGGTAAAATAAAATTTAAGTGCTTGTTCGCAAGGGCAGCTTTCTTCACCTTCAATAGTTAAACACCTAGCCATGGTTTAGCAGATTTTGCTAGTTGGTTTATTTGACATGAGAAAGAAATATTCTACAGATGAATATATTTTTTTCTGAGTCTTCTAGTGCTCAAAGCATGTCTTATTTTTGATGTTTGGGTTAAAGACTTTGCCACAGCCTATATCTCAGACCTCTGTAATTAAATTGGAAATAACAAAACCAAAATATATGCCCTTAACCATTCAGCCTTTATCTCAGGTAAGGATTACCCAATAAAATCACAGCAACTGAGAAAAAAAAACCAAATCCTCATAGTATCACAAAGTAGACTTCTTTTTGAATTGTATCATTTGACCACCAGTTATGAACATCTCTAAAAATCTCTGATTTCAGCAGAGGAATCGTGATGCTTTAATGCATGAGCTAATGAATAACTGGAGCTGTGACCAAGGTTATTTAATCTTATTTTTGCCCGTTCCTTGTTCATGCAGTGCTTATCTCTTTCACAAATAGAAGAGGCTTGAGCTCATTATAGAATTTGCTATTCAAGACATCACCATTCAAGACATCACCATTCCCCTCACTATTTCTTGTCTGAGATGGCTTTTTTTCTTCTAGCACTGACTGGGCAAGGATAATGTAAGTATCAAAGACTGACAACAGTTATACTTCTCCCTGGGTAAGGGGAAAAGTATTGGTTGTTGTTCATTGGTTTCAGCATTCTTGTTTGCTAACAAACGAATAGCATAGAAGTGTCTGATAATTCAGGTGGGTGACTTCACCTTTATTTCAGAAATATCCTTCACAGTAGTAGCCACAGCATCCTTATCTACCTATTTTAAAATGCCTCAGTTTATTGAGGGGTAGGAAAGTAAAGGAAGCAATCTAAGTTCAAGGTCTTCTGGTTTACACTGTTAGTTCTCATTTGAGTTCTTTTATTTAAACACAGCTGGCCTGTCTTGGACTAGTAACCATCTGTGATCTGGCAGGTGAAACATGTAGTTGTGCTGCCAAAACCAGCAATGAAAGTTTATGGAGTCGGGTAGAAACCTGAGGAACTCCTTGATGTGGGATATTAGATTGGCTCATTCTCAGAGTCCTATGGAGTAACTTCTCCATGCAGGCTCTAGACCCAGATTATTAAATGGTTTGTAAACCATCGTGTTTACATATGAGCTTGTGCTGAGTGACTATGAGCTGCAGTCCATGAGCTATCTGGTTGCAGTTACTATGTAGGCAGGCTCTGAGGGTCATGTGCTTGCCTGTATCTGCTACAAAGGTATGACTTCAATGAGGACTCACTGTGCAAAGGGATTGTGTCTACTGCACTGCAGCCTGTAGAAAGACACTTTTTGTACAAATACAATCCACAAAGTCCAAATCACAAATGGGAAACAGATTTTAGGTCATGTAGTTTCTCCTTTGATATTATTGGAGTATATAAACTTTGTAATCCTCAGTGATACTGAGTATAAGATCTGTGAACATATATTTTTCTATCAATGAGATATTCTGATACTCAAGTTTAATCTTCCCTGTCTTAAAATTTGTCTGTTAGTTTTTGAATTACAAACTAACAGACCTTATCTTCATTTACTTCAAGTGATTATAGACATATAAACACTACTTGACCACATAATACTTATCATGTTTGTTGTAATGTTCTGTCAGCTTGCATTTTCTGCAGATCCCATCTTTTCCCCTCTTTTGCACGTGCCATTTTGCATAATATCTGTGGAGCAAAGTGAAAGGGAATTTCTGCCTTTAACAGCAAAGGACAGTAAAAGTTGTTCTGGTATTAATCATAGCTATAGGACCCTTAGCATTTTATTTTTTAACTTTAATCACCTGACCTTTCTTATGCTCCTTCATGGCAATCATCTACAAAAATGTTTGACATATAAAGCAAGGTTAAATTTTGGCTAAAGGAATTATTAGTTTGAGACAACAAGAAAAAAAGAAAACTGGCATAAGAAAGTGTTATAAAAATAATTTTTCTACTTTTCTCTTTGTGGGTCAAAGTCAAGAGAACTTCCAAACACTGGTGTATTAAAAAGTTTTTGGGGGCTGGGAGTTACAAAGCTAGGTGATTGTGGGTTTACCCAGACTTGTACCTATATACAGTAAAATCTTTTATGATTATAAAGACAAGAAATGAACGTTATCTTAAGGAAGGTTCTTGTTTATGTCTGTCTGTTCTTAGTCAGTAGCGCGTATTTAAAACAGTATCTCTCTGGCATGAAAAAGCTTTTATTGTGTCACTGTTACAGGGAACGATGTTTTCCAAAAGCACAATTGTCAAAAGTATGCATGTAACGTTGTGCTGTAAGTATTTTGAGGGGGAGTAGTAAATGATGCTGGTGATGTACTTTTGGGGAAAAAATGCTTTAATGCACTGGCAAAAATTCAAGTGAATGATGGTAGAAGGAAGGAAGTTTATTGCTGATTTGCCAACAAAAATGAGATGCGAACTTTGTGAACTAAAGGAACATGGCCACCTGACTGAAAATTTGAGTCTGGTTTTGTTTGTGGTTTCCTCCTTTTCCTATATCAAGAAATGCCCTATAGGCATTCCTTATCTTTGCTTAGTTCTTTAAGTTCCTTAGAGAAAAAAATTAAGCTCATTGGTAAGATTCTCAGCTATACTATGTACTTACCCACGCTAAAGGAAGAATGCAAATTCTCAGACTGTCACAGTGGTTAAAGTTTCTTCTCTTACTATGTCCAAACTTACTGTGTTCATTTAAACAAGCCCTATCATAGTATTATGTCAAATACTTTTAAAAGTACAACAATTGCTGTAGCACTTGTAAAGAAGTAGCATACTTTCTGATCTTCATTTAATATACTACTAAACTTGATTATTCCATGGTTAGGAAGATCAGTTTCGCCTTCATTTTACCCATTCATAAAAATTACAAAGTATGTACCTCAGAACTGAATTGAGATTGTTGTGAGTTCCCAGATTCCTGCAACATACTCTGAGGTTTTCAGATGAAAAATGACACTTTAAAAAAAACACTAGGTAATACTCCTGAGAAAATGCAAACGAGTACTTTTTTACCAATCATATACAAATGGCCATGTATATGTGTGAAGATAAACTCTTTCCATTGCAAAGGAAGATTGGTAACGCAAAATGTTCTATTCTTTGGAGCAGAAGCTTACTCTTCCTCTGAAATTTTTAATTAACAATGATAACTGTTGAAATAAAACACAGGCCAGTGTAGCTTCTAAATACTTTTTAATATTGCTACTCTCTTTTTAGAACTGAATTAAGAAACATGATGCAAGAGGACTAAAATGGGAATAGAGAAGGGAAGTAAAATGACCTGTTAAAAATCAGCTGTTTAGTAACTGGTAACAAAACAGATTTTTGAAGAAAATTCTGTTGAGTCTCAATAAAAAGAAGCAGTAGGGAATTCAATTACAGGTGAATTATGGTAGTGCTAAATGAAAGGTAGGACACTTTGGACAAAGAATAACAAAAAGCCACAGGTGTGCTTATTTTGGGGGCTTTGGTTTGTTGGGTTTTTTTGAGCTCATACAGGTTTCTTACACAACTCACATGAGAAGGATGAAGCAGAAGGCATTTTTCTGTTTCCTTTTTATCCTTCAAAGAAAAAATGATATGTGACACTTTCTCTAGGTCTAGTTTTGTGGAAGCTGTCACTCAAGAAAACTAGTTCCTCCAGGTAAAAGAGCTGTCTTGTTGTGGAGGTTCCAAAAGCACTTGAGTAACTTAGGGCAGCAAATTGCTGGGAACTTTGATGTAGTGATAAGAAAAAAAAAATTGCATCAAAAAGTAGAAGCAATATTTAAACCAAGAACCAATTTAAACATCAAGACTCTTTCTCAAAGTTGTGAGTAGACACCTCTGTTTCTCATCAAATGCTTAATTTTCTTTCACTGGCTCCTTTTCAGGTCTTCTTACTGATATGTTACAGAAATCTTGACTGTTAATCACTTTCATGGTTGTGGTTTCAAAATCAATTTAAAGTCATCTAAGACTGTGCTGCCTCCAAAAGGGTTTGTCTGGCTCTTCCCCCTGTGCTCCTGTCTCTCTGATTCCACTTTTTCCCTTTTCTCAGCACTAGATATTATACAGGTCACTTCTCTGTTTAAATACCTGCAAAAGACCTAGTAGAAGAGGCTGAGAGTAAAAAAGGGGAAAAGAAAACCTTCATTAGCTTGGGTCAATTTTTTACTTTGACAATAAAATGAAGACAGATTTTTTTCCATGCAGGATTTCAAGGTTTATGGAACTACTCTTCTTAACTTCAACTTTTAAAACTCTTGTCCCTCTTCTTTCACTTCACATACAGGCACATTAGTGGTATGATCTCCATTTCAGAGAGTTTGGCCAAAATGAAAACACTGTTCAAAAGAGAGAGTGCCAGGATTGCACTGGACAAGGAGCCTAGGCTAAGAAATAATATGTGTGCAGGAGGAGGGCCAGGGGTTAGGAAGAAGACCCATTCAACAATGCACTGAGTGACAAGGAGTAATCTGCATATTTATTAGACTTACAATATCCCTCTGTCCCCACACACCCCCTTCTCTACCACAGCAGTGGTAGAGAAGCTGTTTTCCAAGGCAATTTCAAGGTACTTCAGTCCTGTCTCAGAAAGTATTAACTTTCTTCTTGAATTCCTGTTTATTTTCTACACAGTTTTAAGATGGAGTTTTGCTCTGCCACAGTTTTTTTGGATCTTAAAAAGCCTGGGCAGTTCCACACTTCTTCACAACCCCCTTGGACTTGCCACCTGGCCCTATTAATACTTTCTTTGTGCCAGGGACTTCCCACTGTGTTAGAGGCTGCAAGTATAACAAGCATTCATTTTTAGGATGCTGGTGATTTCAGGACTGCAAGAAAGATCCATTACTCTTGCAGTAAACAGGTATTTTTAAATGTCAGGTTGAATTAAAAACTCTTATTTTCATCCTGTACCTCCCTACTATACCTCAGTAATAGTAAATTCTCCAGTTCCACCTATGGCTCTCTCCAGGGATGAAAAATTTGGGTTTTTTAATGACATCATGTCATATTGGCCATAACCAATGCAACAAAGGAAAATGTTGCATGGAGGTGTGATACGGAGTAGTGTCAGGCTTTATTTTTGCTTCTAATTATAATCTGCTTGCATGTATGTGCACAGACACTTTTTTAATTTTGAAAACTGAATACCTTGCTAATATTTCAGAGTTGTGTTTCCTATGTTATGACTGTGGTAGAATTTGCTCTGTTTGTTCCAAATCCTACACTGTGGATGGGTACCTATACCTCCTCTGCAGAGCTTCTATAAAACTTCTCCAGCTAAAATATGGGTGCATGCTAAAAAATGACAGGAAAATGGCATCACATTAAGTTCACAGAGCTTACAGATCAGGTATGAGTGTTTCGAAAGAAAACTTCCAAGTATCAGCCTTTCTAATTAACTAGGCTTTTGGAAGTAAAAATGTTCAGTAGCTGTTTACCAATTTTGCAGAGTAAGTTTGTAGATCATTCTTGTAAATGATTCATGAAGGAAAAGTCAGTAAGATCATATTTTGCTTAGTTATATTCAGTGATACAACAGCAAATTCTTTCTTCACCCAAAGTAGGTATGTCTGAAAAGATGGAATAGAAAATTGCATATAATTTTTTTGTGTGTTGTTAAACAAGTACAATTTAAATGTACTTGCCTTGTAAATGCAATTGACTCGGATATGGTGATAAAATTATATATTTCATCAATATTTTGTTACTGCTGTCTCTACAAGGTAACAAGTTGTTATTCATTTTCCTCTGCTCTTCATTTTGATCTTGAAAAGATGGCTTGCAGCTGAACAATCACAACTCAGTGAAACTGTAGTCACTGCATCCCCACTATATTCATGTTCAATGACATATCTGAAAAAGCTGCTACTTCGTATTTTGAAATGCGTAATACAGAACAGAGCAATCGTGTTACTGGGAGATGGCAGGAAGAAGAAGCTATTCCTTCCCAAGGAGAAGCACACATTCACTTCAAGGTTAGGTTTGGAACATTTTGAAAAACACATTGTGGCCCCAGTTAGAATAACTGTACTAGGAGTGGCTATAAGAGTTCATGAACTTAAATGCTTCCAGCTCAGTCAGTGTAAGAAGCCTGGAATGTGGTGATATCATAGGCAGTTCTGCCAAGTAACTTACAGAAGTAACTTTTTATTGTTTGATGAATATTGCTTTCAGAAATCCTTTCATACTTTGTGACATTGCCTTTAGATGTATTCAGCACAGAGAGCTCTCAAGATTTCATTTGTAGAATGTGCAGAAGCTGCCACCCCAGTACTGTTTCCTAAGCTCTAAGCTGGTATGCTTGATTTGCTGTCGTCCATTGCCTATGACTTTCAGTCTGAATTTTTTGGAAGATCTGGAAACAAAGGAAAAACAAATAAACCTGACAACTGCCAGTAGTATAATTAAAGTGTAATCTTCAAAACCACCTTTTATTTTAAATACCAGGTTTTAATGGTCCCTAAAGACATACCTCTTATCTGTGGGGTGTTTTGGTACTAGGCAATCCATGGTTCTTGCTGGATTCCTTAGAACCTATCTGCTTTCTTTTGGCAAGTGACTGTGTATGTCACAGTCACTACTCTTGTTAAACTTTGAAAAAGAAAATTAGACTGTCATTTTAAATGTAGCACCATTTTTTCCCTGGTACATCTTTCTCCTTCATTCCCTGAATATGTTTAAAAATCTACAGGGTTTTTTTAATATTTTCAGTCACATTGATGCTTCATTTCTCTTTTACAGCAAGCTAGCCAACAACTGTGATTCAGATCATGTTGTGATTACTTGAAACCAGAAGTCTGTGTACTACTAGCAGTGCTTCAGTAGTATCATAAAGGTCAGTGTAGCTACCTGCCCAAGTGTCCTCATCTTCCTGAGCTGAGTTTGCAGGCCCTAAAGAGGTTTATTCTGCCTGCGCCACTGCCTCCACCCTAAGAAAATGCAAAGGGTGCTTGGGGTGAGCAGTTAGCATGGAACAGACAAAACTAGGCTAAAAGGTCAGTCGCCTGATACACTGGGGCTAAGCTCCCGGTACCATTACTCATCTTGTCTTTCTGTACATCTCAGTCATGCTTCACTGACTCATACTAGCATACCTAAACCATCTGAAGATATTGTTACAGTTCTTTGTTCTTTTTACTTTAACCACCACATTTTCTATAAAATATGGAAGAAGAACACAACCTTTCCTGGTGCACGCAATCTGTATTTCATTTTGAAAGTATGTTTTTCAGGCTAAGAACTGAGCTTGGTTTTTCAAGAACCTAACTTTTCAGGGCACTTGCACGTAGAGAAAACACTCTGAAGCACTCATCTGTAATCATGCCGGGTGCTGTGAGATTTCTCAAAATCTGAGTTTTGGTTATCACTAGTGTGAGTTCTTCTGAAAATCCATCTTGAACCCAGATGCTGCATAAGCAGATAATCCAACAATTAACATCTTATTTTTATGGTTAGAATTATATGGATGAAATTAATGAAATGCAATACTGACCTGAACTTTCCTTCTGTACCCATACTAGACGTAGCCCAAAACCTTCCCACTGCCTAGAAGTAGCTACACCCACTGCACTTCGTAGAATAAGCCACAGACATTGAAATGCTCCTCATGGGGCTGTGTTCATAGTGAACTAGTCAGGCATGTCTAACAGAAATAGGAGAAAGAAGCACTGGAGATCATAGAAATAAATGTTCCTGCAAGATTTCCAGCCTAGCCCAGACAAAATGTCTTCCACTGTATGAGACTGATCATTGGTTGCAATGATATTTTCAATTTAGTGATTATTTTTACATGGTTAGAATCTTTCGAAGTAGGGAAAAAAACTTTTAAGCACAAAGAGTGCTGCCTGATAGAACCTGTCTATTTCGTTGTTGCTTTTTACAAGAAATGGCAAAACACTTATGGGGAAAAAAGCTCTCACTTGCAAATAAAATACTCTAGTACTACCTTGGATGTAAAGAAAGTTTTCTTTTTCATTTGCCACAGATGTTGTTAAATTTTAGCCAACTTGGAATTTTATGGACAGCAAAAAGCTTTTTTTTTTTCTTTTTCTAACATGGTACTAGTTAAATCAGCCCTGGCAGAGATAAAGCAAAACATTGACACACAAGCCTGGAATGAACATATTCAGTCCCTTGTCATGCAAAACCCAGCAGAAACCCCAAAATAGTTATTTTTAGCTTTTGTTTTCTCCCAGGATAGATAAATGGAATCAGCTGTCACAGACACATGATTCACCAGCATGAAAAAGAGACTGATAAAATCCAGAACAAACAAACAAAAGCAGAAAAGGGTTTCAGGGAAAAGGGAGAAATGGATTTATTTTTAGTTTGAGTCCATAGGTTTTGCAGAGGTAGGATTCCTCTTTTTCCCACCTCTGCCCTGAAAGTTGAACAACTTTTAGACTAATATGCAATAGGCAGGAGAAACCTCTGTTTATGCCAGTAGAAGTCTGAAATGTACCAGAACCCTCATTATTTCTTTCTTTTAGCCCTTGCAAACATAAATTAGGGCACAGCAGGTTTTCAAAGGCATCTGTCAATGATTTAATATTTTCTAATATGACTGCAGAAAATTGTTTCCTTCTTTGCATCAGAAATCAAAATGTTACAGTTTGGTTATCTTTCCAGTAACAGAAACTTGTGTTTCTTATGAGGCAGAAAGGACATTGGGCTGGTGACCAGTAGTTACATAATTCATTTTTTTCTGTATCTTAAAGATATGCAGCTCTGATGATACATTTCGAGTTTAGTACAGATGGTTGGTATTAAAAACAGAGATACTGCATGAGTCTTGAACCAGAAGCTATTAAAAAACAATGATGTGCAGTGTTAACTTCTCTTTAAAGTACAAATCCCTCCGGCTCCCATATTTCACCAGACATTCAACCACCATCACCACTAGTTTCTGTTTACTGTAGTAAATTTAACAACATCTGTGACAAATGAAAAAGAAAACTTTCTTGTGTTAGGGTATCATGAATTTCAAGTGAATGCAAGCACTTTAAGGTATTTGCATGCAACTTTGCAGAATATATTGGTGTCTGAAGATTTGTAAAACTTTCATGGCAAAACTGTATGTAAGTTAATTCTGAATCTGCTGCCTTTGTGTGAAAACACAGTGTTCCCAGACAAGTTTTCCATGTCAGGTTTTGCAGAAGTTGTCCATTTTGCAGTTTTATGTGGCTGTGAGATAAATGCCTTTTCCTTTTTCCTCTCTATTCCCCGCCCCCCACTATTTTCCCCCATTTTCCTCTTTTTCTTACTTGAAAATAGCAATATGAAATTGGTGCTGGTGTGTGATAAAGCGTAGCCCTCTGCGGGCAGGAGTCTCACAGGAAAGCCATTTTGAGTACTTCTCTGAGGGAGAGGCTACAGTACTTTATGAGCTGGGGGAACAGGAGAGATTCCTGCAGACAATGCAGAGATGTATGGAGCTTGTGTGTGGAGAAGACAATTTGACTCTGTGGACCCACAATGGTAACAAATAATTCTAGGCATGACTTCCTTGCATTTTCTTCAGAAAGAGTAGACTGAATTTCCCAGCAAAAATAGTCAGTAACTGGCTACTGGTCTATTCAACAAGCAGGGAGCCAAACAATAAGTGAAGTAAATTTGTGCTCTGTATTTAGTAATCATAGAAACTGTAGGCATTTGAAGGCTGAGGAGTGTTCATATCAAAGGAGAATCTTCCTCCCTAAAGACTATATTGTTGGAATTTGAACATGTTTTTCTGACAGACTTTATGTAGTGATTGTGCACCTTATTATGTACTGTAAAACTGTCAGTGCTGTTGTGTTTCCTAAACATTAGGCGCTGGTTTAATGAGAGTTTACCTGTCCGCATTTTTCAGGACTCTGTGGGTGGTACGCGCAGCATCTGCAAATTTATGTTGCATGATCCTTGTAATAAATGAAGAGCTTGTTTTCTCTCAAGGAGGTGACACTGAATTAACTGTAACTTTATAAACAAAAAAAGGGAACAAATTGGGGAGTTGCTTGTGGCAATCAGAATGCTACAGGAGTGTTGTGTGTAGGATCCCTATTTCTGGTTTCTTATTAGTGACAAATAAGTATACAGAAGTTTATTTTATGCATTTATTTTACCTCTTCAAATTATCTGGTTGTGACGGTTTTCTCTTTAAAGCTCATGCGAATTTTGCAAAAAATATATGCTATTTCAGAAACTTGAGAATTTTCAGTGAAGCTCTGTGTTCAGTGAGTGTGTAGGTAGGGAAAAGAGACATAACCAGGATGGTGTGTCTTAGGCAGGGTGCAAGCATAGTCTTTCTAATGTCATAAAACTGGGTGTACTAAATATGAATAATCTACTGATCCTTTATCCTCTCTCAATATTGGTAGGGTTTACGTACCATAGAGTAGAAAAAATGGAATAAATCTTTTAGAGACAGATTGATGAAAGAAGAGCTCAGTTAACACAGTAAATTGACTGTCATTATGATTTCAAATATATTAGTTATTCCTATATGTGAGTCTTGATTTCTTATAAACTATTTTGTCTTTTCCTTACCCATGGCTTCATGTATTAAATGTGATTTGATGGGTCTGTCTTCAGCTAGTTGGAACTGTAGAGTGTTAACAACTGATACGTGACAGAGACCTGAGTTCATGCTTGCCGCTGTGGCTGGAAGATATTGTCTTCTTGGGAACATTCCTATGGGAGGATAGCTTTATACTGAGGCCATTTCTTACTCTCTCCCTCCATGAAAGTATCTGTTAAAGATCGCTTGGATTTTTTTTTCTTTCTTGAGCATGAACTTGGTAGCCTGGTCTATAAAAGCTTTAAAAATGGGTCCTGTGTATCACCAATGGGATCATATGAATAGATTATTAGTGATGAATATATTAGTTATGAATAGATTTTTAGTAAGCATGTAGTAGCATATTTAAGAATTCTATTAAAAACAGACTGTGAAAGGAGTTCTGTGACATTCAGATGCCATTCTGTGTACAGTCAGCCTGTGTATTAATCTTCATATCGACTTTGTTAAGTAAGGAAAATTTCTGTTGAAGACTTGTAACAAATCCTATTCTACCATTTGCTGAGGATCGAGAAAAGTATGGTACAGCACAATGTGTAGCACAAGAAAGCTATGACAGAAGATTTTGAGATTCTCTGTGATCCACATGTGACTAAATCTTTGGTCTGTATTAGCTATCTTTTCGTTTTACATTGATACTTACTTGTTTCTGACATAGTGTGACAGTGTCTTTACTTATGTGAAATGCTGATGCTTTCAGTTTTGGTTTTGTGAGTTGAATTCTAGAAAGTTTTCCTCCTCCCTCCTATTCTTCTCCTCTCTGCAAATAAAATTGTTTTCCAGAATTTAATGCTTTTTTCCCCATATCTTGTAACTTGATTGTTGCAGTTTATTTAAAATTTGTCCCTGAAATGTCTTTTTAGCAGTAGATGGATGTACCCTGTGACCAGGAGCCTGTTTTAAAAAAATAGCTGTTCCATTTATAAATATGCATATTCTGACTTGAATACAAAGCAGCAAAAAAAGCAGACTGAAATCTGTCTTGCAATCTAGTCCACTTAGCTTCCATGCTGTCCATGAAATCCTTTTTCAATAAGATGAGCACGTTAAAGTTCTCCTTGCACTTCTATTGTAATTTAAAAACATAAAAAGTCCTACTACAGATTGTCACAGTTCTTGCAAGATAACAAATACCATATGAGTTTCCATTCTGCTCAGCTAAATAAAATAGATCAAGTTTAAGGCAGAACTTTAAGGCATAAAGTAGATCACAAGTTGTTATATAATGGTCCTAGTAATTAAACATTGAGATTATTCTCTTTTAAAACCGTAAATGACAACCATTTGAAAGGCTCATGATAGTATTTATTTAAAAATCTATGAAGGCAGTAATACTCAAAGTGTTTTATTTCTCCAGTGATCATACCAACTAAAACCCCTTGTTGGTAAAAAACTTTCTATCATGTAGATCATATCTGCTGCCACAAATCAGAAAGACTTTTCTGAAATAAGAAGAGAAGACAAAATAAACACAGGAAATTGCTGTTTTTTTCAAGAAAGCTTCAAAAAGAAGCTGCATTATGTCACTTCAGAAACTGTGAGTAAAATTAGCAGGCTGAATATGTTTGTTTTAGTGACTTCTCACCTCCTTCAGTAGTTAGAACTGTTATAATATTACTCAATAAACCAATTCATTTTGTGGGACACAATTCTGTACAAACTGATAGAGAGCCTCTAGCAGAGAAAAAAATGGGTGGAGGAAGGAAAAATTTTTATCCTAGGGTTTACATTTTCTGTATTTTTCTTGATCACTGTAGTGAAGTGACAGTGTCAGAGAAGTATGCAAGAAAAACAAGACTCAAATTTTTCTTTCTTTTTTCTAAAGTCCTTATAGATCAGAATGTATGCCTTTGGAGAGAATGATATAGTATGCCTTCTGTACCTAATAGATTCAACTGCACACACTTATAAAATCTGTATACTGATTCATGCAATAGATCACTCAAGTGCTCTATACAGGCCATTGCATTTCATCTTTAGGAAATGTCTTCACTGGAAAGTTAACTTGTGTTTTCACCTCGGATTTATTCTTAACATGCCCTACTCTATGTAGGTAGTGGGTAATAATTCTCTTCACCCATCTACATTTCAATTTGCTTTTCTACTTTCTTCTCTATTATGGTATTGTGGATACAGATATTGCATTTAAAGTTCATCAAACAATAAAAGCAATATAGGACATGGTGTTGAGTATTATCTTTTTATAGACCTGTTGCAGCTAGCAAATACTGCCATAAAAAGTTCTTATGGCCAAACACAAGCTTGTTTTACTGGCTTGATTCCTAAAGGCGAGTAGGGAAAAATCATGCTAATTTGCAATTTGAGAAATATTTCCTCTTCTATTTAGAGCACAAAAAAGGCCGCCCAGTTCCTGCGTTCTGTTTCTGACTTTGACACTGATTTGTTGCTTAGCCTGAGTTTTCTGTTTACTCAAAGGTGAGGGCAGCATGAAAAGAGTCTGTAATGAAAGAGTAGTGAAAGTGTTTTGAGATCTGTTGGTGAAAAAAACAGAAAGGTTGTGCAAAAAAAAAAAAAATAGTTGCTGTTCTAGTAGATCTTAAAACACTTTAACAGAAGAGACTGCTGAAGGTATTTCCATTTTGTAGGTGGAATCTGGTGCACAAAGAGGGGATATGTCCTGTATAACTCACCCAGTGGAAGGACTGGAAACGGAATGCTGTCCTTCTGTCCTTCCCAGCTCAGAGAGGCTGTGGTATGGGGCCATATTCAGTCACTATGCACAGTTTCCCTTGTGTTCATTCTTTCTATTTTTCTCCCACCTCTGAGGAGACAGCCGTTCAGCACTGAAAAAAAAAATTGTAAGGGTTTTTCCTTCCTTTCTATTTTTCAGAAGTAAACCTGTATCTTTTCCTTTTGCTTATAAATCAATCTAAAACTGCTGGCAATAAAAGTAACTAGACTCATACATCCTAGAATCTCAGGGTGATTTGAGTTGGAAGGGACCTTTAAAGGCCATCTAGTCCCAGGAAATGAGCAGGGACATCTTCAACTAGATCAGGTTGCTCAGAGCCCCATCCAACCTGACCTTGAATGTTTCCAGGGATGGGGTATCTACCACCTCTCTGGGTAACCTGTTCTGGTGTTTCATCACCCTCAAAGTAAGAAACATTTTCCTTATATCTGGTCTGAATCTACACTCTTTGAGTTTAAAACCATTACTCCTTGTCCTACTGCAACAGGCCCTACTAAAAAGTCTGTCCCCAGTCATTTACATATTGTCTTGGTCCCCATTTGTCCTACATCATCCAAGTAACATTCTTACTAGAGAGGGTCATACCAGCTTATGAAGAGCAATTATTTTCTTGTCACATGGCTCTTCAGACTCCTTAAGTAATCTTGGGGGAAATGTGAAATTCATTTATAAAAACAATGGACCAGGATTCTCTGAAGATGCTGCAGTGAAGTAGAATGCTTGTCTTTGCTGTCCACAGCATTTAGGTTTTTTTCCCCTTTTGTTTTCTATGATGAAATCTGCCAATACTCTTACAAATGTAAGAAGCACCAAACAGTACTTCCAAACACTTCAAACAGAATACTGCTGTGGTGTTACAGCATCATCGTACTGGCCCTCTGCCAAAAATATGGCCCTGTTGCACACAGCTCAGCTGCATTGTAGCCCTACCTGTTTTTCCTGTTGCTTACCTAGCCTGTCCATGTCAGCAGCAGGGAGGAGGAGTGCAGCTGCAGATGCAAGGCCAGCAAGAATCTGTCACATCTGGGAAGGGGCTGTACTGGGCACAAGGGTAGGATAGGTGGTACCAAACTGAGTGCATTTTGCACTACAGCAATCTCCAAACAGTAAAGCATTCTGGGACCTATTCTGGTTTCGTGGCAATAGAAAGTGTGCTGACTAGTGGGATTAACTGGAAAAAGGTTAGCCCTGTCTTCAAGTTTTTGAAAGTCCTACGTGCTCCTTTTCCAAATGTGCAAGAAGGTCTATGGTACTTGGTGATATTGTAGTACCTTTTTTTTAGTGGAACTGTGAAAAATTTCATACACCTTAGCATAAGCTTCTCCAGAAATTTACAATCAGAATTCAGGTTAAGTAGCATGATCCACTCAAATCACCAGTGTTGATGAACGCACAATGCTGCCAGCTTTCCAACACACAGTGCTGTGAACGTACGGTGGAAGAACAGGCAGCAATAGAATCAGTAATATGTCCTGGATCTACAGTTAGGCAACAGGAGGGAAGTCTTTGTACAGCCTGTAGATTGTCTCTTAAGAAGTGATCTTTGAGATGGAGCCCTGGTACATATGCACCCCAGGTACAGAGCAACACCACAATGTCATGTTTAAACTGTGACCTAAGTAGCCTGATGCAGGTGGTTGTGCTGTGGACATGGATTATACTATTTTTGTGCAAGAGAGCCATGAGGGATCTTATTTATAATACATGAGATGCACTCAGCGTGAACACAGACCAGAGTGTTTAATCTGTAATTATTGCAGAGGAGTTGCTTGCTGTTATATATTCAGTGGTCCAAAAATCTGTCCCAGATTCTCAACTGGTGTAAATTAATACATCTCTATTAAGTTTGGGAGTGTTGCATTAATTTACACCAGCTGGTCCAGTGTGTGAATGAGTGACTGCTTATATCCACAGCACTCTGTTAGCAGTAGCAGTGGTTGCTGCTGCTTTGTACCTCAGCCTTTACAATCAAGTCGCTTCTGCTTTTTTTTTTTCTTGCTTTGCTCAAGGGAGCAATATTTTAGACATGTGTGTTCTAATGCAATTAATATGAGGATAATAAATATGGAAGAAAATCACTATGGTAAAAAAACCCTAATTTAATTTGATCAGAAAATAGCTGAGTTTCATTTCATTTCTAGAGAGAGAGTCTCTGGTGCAAAATTTGGAAAGAAAATTAGCCTTCTTATATGTTTTCCATTTTGTTCTGAGTTTGAGAGTATAGTTGCTAGTACAACTATAGTGTCTTAATTATTTGTAAGTTTTCAGAGTAATATTTGACGTTTGGAAACGTTGTGATTTTACATTTTTACAGAAATGGAAAACATTCTGGGAATATATTACATTTGGCTACCAGAATAATTTATACATGTTGTATAATTTTTTGTAAGGGTGAACAGTGAGACAAGGAGGATAAGATCATAATGTTTACACAGTATGTCAACTAAAGAAAAAAAGAAACACAAAAGAAGCAGCCATTTGAGCAAAGACCACCCTGCTGAACAACAAATATCCACACTGGCTGTTCTTTGAAGTCAGACACTTAATGCCTTTTATGTCAATAGAAAAATGAAGAACTGAACTAGAAAGGTTAAGTTGCACATTGGTCATGGTATAGTCCAGTATACATGGCAAATGAACAAAAAAAAAATGCAGAAAAGTTTTCAAGCATTTTTCTTAATGAAACACTTTTGCTGAGTGGCTGCATGAGCAGACATTCTTAGCAAGAGTAGTCTGCAACTTAATGCTTCCTTTTTCGTTTTTGATTTAATGTCAGAGAAACTGATCTCCAGTGCTCAAGGGTCAGGAACTATTCACAGGCTAATGTATAAATCTGTGTGAGTAAGGGAAGCACAGATTTTCTTAAATCTGTTAAGTGAAAAGCAGTGGAAGACCCAGAGGTAGAGATGTCCTTTCCTGAAATGAAGCCGTTGTCATTCTCCTACGCTTTTAGAGTCATCAGTACTGTTTGCATTCAAAATACAGGCTGATGCAGCCATTATTTGCCCATATTCTTCGCTTAAAATGCAAGCTTTGTTTTCTTGAAAAGAGTAGCACAGGATGTTAGTGATGCTACTGGATGACATACAACAAATGACAGAATTCTAAATAGGAAAAGAAACCCAGAAAATTAGATAGTTGAGATTTTAAATTTCCTATCTTGAAGCCTGTCTACATGTCTTCTAGATACAATTTTGAAAGCATATATTTCAGAGAGGAAGGGGGAAGTACCATAGTTAGTTTTGCCTATAAATTAAACCAAATTGATGAAATTATGAAACAAGTTCAAAATGCAGAATTTTTATGATTTACAATGGATATAAAAAGACATAGAATTTACATTCTTAATGATTTTTTTAGAACAATTACTATTTGTCCACTCAGAGAAATTATGTTTTCGTATGCTTTGTTCATGCATAAAGCAGAGCTGGAAATAAAATTAGTTTCTTTCTGAAATGTGTTTATATGGTTAATTTGACTGCCTATTTTGTTGGCAATGAAATTTTGTGCTTTAAGATTTCAGTTGTTAAAAAAAGAGACATAGCATGCAGCCAGTATAAGGTCTGTAGTTAAAGCTTGCTTTAGTTTTTCTCAACCTATCACCAACAATCATTAATGAAGAGAAATGGAATATACTTGCTAACTGAATAAGTTTTTGCAAATGCACGTATTTGTGGCGCACACATGTGACTGCAAGCATTTAGAATTTGATAGTGTTTAAAAACTTAACCAAGCTGTCTCTTGCTTTTGAAAAGAACCTAAACAATACATTTGTGCCAAAATTAAGGTATCAGTTTCAATATTTGTGTTGAATCAGATCCATTTGTTAAATGTCAGCTCAGCAGTTATTGACAAGAGAATCATCACGGGACCCACTTTCCGGGACACAAAGCATCATCCTGAAAGTATTAAATAACATCTGGCAGTGACCTGTGCTTTGTAAACCATATTTTTGAAATCAGCTTAACATATTTTGTCTAAACAAACAAAAAAATTAACATGCAGAGGAAAGAAAAACATTCCAGCTGCAGATGAAAATAATTGCTAAAGTACTGTCAGGAGAGACTGAGTAATTGCAGAAGTGTGATTGAGCAGAGGCAGCAAGTATTTTGTATTTTAACATCAGAAAAGAAAACAGAAGGTCTTTAATATGGTACTATTGTTAAAAAAAGGTTCCGTTAACAGGTATATTGTACACAGAGAAGTGTTATGTTTGTTAGAATGTGTATGGAAGGAACTGAGTATAATTAGACTTATAATAGGAGGTTTTGGCTCTGGTTCCACTCTGTTTCAAAGCCCCAACTGTTCTTGAATCCTTAATAAGTTAAGGAATGAGTACAGCAGAGACGAGAGCAGGCAGAATCTGTTGTAGCAGCTTGCCCACACCAGTTTGCCAAAATCTAAATAGGCCTTTAAAAAAGGGCTTATTTTTTGCTGATGACATCATTCCTGCTACTGTCAACATGCAACAAGCCTCAGCTTGCCTAAAGAAGACGAAAAAGCCTTTCTAAAATTGACATTGAACATGTTTAAAACACATACAAGGACAAATGTAAGATACTTATACTCTCTTTCCATGCTATGAGTTTTCATTCACGGATTTTTTTTCCTAAGCATTTTGACTTTGTAAATCTTTGAACAATGCATTTTAAACATCCGATTTGATCTTTGTGATTTTGTTAGGGCTGCTTTAGCTTAGACATTGGACTGTTTTGATACCAGTGGCCACAACCTGCCTTTTTTCCATTGCAGTTAATTTTGAGATAACTGAAAATGTCTGTACAAAGACAGGAAAGCCACAGGTGTTTCTGGAGGTGATCTTAATGCATGCTTTCCATAGTACCATACTAATCTTATCTCCGTTTTTCTTCTGATTTCTTCTTTCTTCTGATCTGAAGCTTTATGAAGAAGTTGCTTTATGAGTGTATTTTTGAACATGCATATTATTTTCCATTTTAAGCATCATCACCAGCTGTGAATTGTACAATGAATAATTAATGTTGAATGGCAACCTTGAACCTCATAAAGGTGATTAGTAAGACAATGCATCTGGGAGAACAACTTTAAGACTGTGCTTGTAAAAGAATATCAAAACAGCTTAACACAGAAGGGAAAAGCCCCCAGGAGCCCTTTTAAAACAAATTGCCTACAAACACTTCTAAAAAGAACAACTCTGCAGTGGAAAAAAAGCATGTACAAAAATCCTAAGAAGTTCAGAAAATCAAACAGCCTTAATTGTAACAGAGACATTTGCAGTTAAACACTGCATAACATTATATAGAGGGTATGGTCACCCAGAATAGATGATATTTGTTTTCTTTCTAGTTCAAATTGTTATGGCACAGTTGTTTTCCAGTTCACTGGATTCTAAATTCATTCATAAACAGGGACAGTGCATGGCTTCACTGATACTTCAAAGCAGAAAATATTTGCCCTTGTTCCCTGTTTCAGGCTGTTGACAAACTGCTTATAAACCCAGGCAAAACTCGATGTTAATATTGCACACTGGCAAAGCCTAAGTATGATGAAATTTCCAAAATAATTTTTTTCTGAAAAAATGATTGTGCAATTTTGAGAAATGATTTTTTTTAATTATTATTTTTGCACATTCACTAAATGGCATTCATTTCTGTTAGTTCTCGTGCTGTGTGCTGTGACTTGGAGAGGAATGAGTCCTTTCTTCAAAGCTCAGATTATCTGAAAGGACTTGGCAGTTATAAAAGATAGGAGAAAGGAAGCACTATCTCTTTGAAAAGTGAGAGGTACATAGTTCAAAGTCTGAGATGCAAAGATATTAAGGAGCTTGCCTGAGATTATGAAGGACCTGTGTGACAACAGGTCTGAATTTATCCAGAACTGAAGGATTTAAGCTTCTGAATTAGACCCGCTGGGAGGGAATGGGTCCCAGTGTTGCATGACAGAGGAGTGAGTATGTGTAACTCCTTTAGTTGACCAGGAGTACATCTGTCTACGTGTGACAAAGCTGGACTGGTCTCAGACAAAACAGTTATAATCACAAGATCAGTCCTTCATCTGAGTATCTGTGCTGAGTGAGTGAATGGAGGGATAATATTGGTTTTATGGTTGAATTTAATCTGTAATGGTATTTATGAAAACATGGCATTGTTCAGTTGTGACTTACAGCAGCTGTAAATCAAGCAAATCTACTCTTCATTTTGCTTTTCTAAAACATGTTATAAGCCCTGAAATACAGACTACATAATTCACACATTAACTTTGTTTTTCTTCACAGGTTGTTAAATCTGTTAATATTTAAACGAATTAAGGAGCATCTTTTTGTTAAATGGTTTGATTTATTTCAAGAACTAAATTCCAGTTTTTATTTGATTATTTTTGATTTGAACATTTTAAAAGATTGTAAACAAATTTAAAAGAAAAAAAAAGGCAACACATAAAGAAAACATTCTGATTTTTTTTCCCATTATGGTTCACAATAATTCTCGAGATTTTATTCCAATTTTGGATGATATAAAAATAGAAACCTTGAAAAATTTCAGTTTGGAGAAACATCTGCTGCTCAACCTTAGCCTCTAAGGTATCTGGTTTTCTTCCTTAGAAAACTGGAAAAAAAAAAACCCTACACCTTTCGTGCAACCAAAAGTATGCCCAAATTTGGCCTGGGTTTGGCAAGCAGTTTGTCAGTGATGAGGATTCATTCCATGGCATCGTTTAAAATTTGTAATATAATTTCTTTATTTTAAAAATCACTACAAAAATAGTTAAACAGAAAATGATACAAAATTTAGATTGGGATCAATCTAATTAAAATTATTTTTATACTGTAGTGTATAACAGTATGGTGTTGAACCACTTTCAGGTAGACATCCCTATTTTTACCTAATTGGTCTCACGGAGGTAAAACCAGGTCGTGTTCACCAAAACCACATGAAACTGCACTGCAGATCTAACAAATTTTAAAAATCTTTGTATGATTTTAAAACATACTGGGTAATTTTGCCAGTATAGAGAACATTTCAGTGGTTCAATTTAATACACTCACTAGTCACATACAGCTATGCTTTATAAAATAACATTTTTTTTAAGGTACTATGGATTATCCACAAATGGATTGAAAGTTTTTTGTGTGATCTTTTTTCCTACAAATAAAGCACTTTTAATCCTAATTTAAATACAAAGCATAAATAATTATGACTCTGTCATCAAATCTAAACTGTTTTTAAACATTTTTAACTTTTGGAGTGTTTTAGTTTTATATTTCCAGGGCAAAGCCATTCAAAATTTTTTAACCAGTCTCTGAAACACATGAAGATTCAGTTTACCATATATTTGAATTAAATTACATTAAAGCTATTCATTTTAATTATGAATAGAAAAATCTATAGAAGGATTCACAAAGAATTGTGTCCTCTTAAATAAATGATTTGTCTATCTTTGTAGTGTGAAACTAGAAATGACCCTCAGATTTGTGCACGTTGTGCTTGTACTTTTGTGCCTCACATCTCTGGACAAAATCTGAGAAGTTTTCTAGGACTTAATCCTGTTGGCTTTCTGTGACACAACACAGGGAGTACAGGTAGTTGAACACTTGCACCTGTATGTTTGGCACATGCCAAACCCCAAAAATCTTAATGTATTCTGAATATGTGACAAATAAATTGGTAATAGATAGGATGAAATCCCCATGTGCTGATCCAGTTTTGTTTTGAAGGCTTGAGTGAGGCTTAGAGGAGATTGGTGGCTCTCTTACCCCACATGGGTAAGTTTCATTCTGTTTGAATTTTAGCTGGCTTAGCTGAACACCTCCTTTTATTGTGTTGTGGGTTGGTTTTTTTTCCTCCCTCAAATACTCTACTATCAGCCAAGAATAACTTGAGGCTGAATTCAGGACTGCTTTCTAATGCTTTCAAAACATTACAGGAATGTATCTGATGCTTTTTTTATACTAGATTCTATTAATTTTTTTAAGGTACTTAGTAAACCCAAGAACTAGCTGAAAGCAACAGTGTGCTCATGCTGGAGTTGCACAGAACAAAGGTCCTGAACCCAAAAATGAAATGCTGGGCTACAGGAGAAGCTGCCTGGCAACTCTGGCTGCAGTCCTGTTGCCATCCAGAAAGTTCATTGTGTCAATGTAGGCAAGTTTTGTTCCAATTCTATTGCCAAAAATCATAAATATCAGAGACCTTTGGCTTTTCCTGCCCAGAGCTTTCTGTGTAGTTATCAGAGCTCTTCATCTGTTTTCTTATTATTTGACTCCTCTTCTGTCACACAGGCTTTTTATGAATGAGAACATCTTCTTCGCATGTGTGAGAATGAGTAACAGTTTTATCTTGTAATTTATTCAGTGAAAATGTATGCATTTTTACATATAGTTTTACTATTGCTTTTTCTTATGCATTAAGCAATATTTTATGGACATCTTTCAGGTGGAGTGAGAGAGAAAAGAGATGGCCACTAGGCTAATATCTCAATTCCATCCTGGCACTTAGGCTTACGCTGTTCCCACAGAAGGCCATAGCATGGGTTGAGAGAAGAGTCTTGTTTGGCCACTCATTGGGCTATAATGACATTAAAGGATATTAATGGTCTTACAGATCTCATGACTAATATCTATTATCATGAAGTGGCAGACACAGAGGATTCCCCACATGAACTTTATGAAACTCAATACCTCTCCTTAGCAAGTTTATTAGGGGTCAATATGGGGAAGCTTTTACATTCAGTCTACAGCCCAGATAGGTCTGTGCATAATTCAAATTCTCCCTTGTGTGGTGCAATTTGATCACTGTGCTTTGCCACCAACTGTTTTTCCAGCTGGTAAAACACATTGTCCTGAAGGCTTTTAGCATCTCGGGTATCTACTGGTTGGAGTTGAAGTGTAGGAGAAATGTGTTACACTTTGCAGCCTCTTCTGAGCCCTCTGCATTACCTCATGTCATACCAGTTCCTCGTCCTTGTGGGGCCAAGCCCTGTGTGAAGAGCTTTATCTGATACTGTGAGTAGCCACACTCTAAAATGTCGAAAACCATTTTGAAATCTGATTGTATATTTTCCGTGGGATGTTGGTGCACGTTTTTCGCCACATACCTTAGTGCAGCCAAACACCAAAATGTACTTGGAAAGTGGGAAAGCATGAACGCTTGCCTCCTCTTATCTAGCCCGGCAAGGTACTGCTCAAAACTCCATCCATTCTCTCATTCTTCAGTCCTTCAGCTTGAACCAGAAGTCATCCTGGATATGTATGGCTAGTATAAACAGATAGCTGCGCTCCTGGGGAAAAGGTGTAGGAAATCTGACTGTAAAATTATTGAGCAAGGGACTAACCCAGGTATGTCAGACCATGAAATTTTAGAACCTTTCTTGTTTGACAGTGTGATACAAGCATGACCCCTTATAACGCTGTTTTCTTGTGAATAATCTATTGAGAGCTGATATATGATCACACTGCTGGTTTTACACAGATCATTAAGCAACTATGGGATCACAGTACCCTTGCACTGGAATAGTCTCTTATTTCAATTATCACAGCTGCATGTTTATTCTAAAATATTCAGATCCTGAAAATTAAGCTGGCAGCTTAGGTCTACCACTTGACACCTTAGTGAAGTAGGAAATTCCGTACTTTTGGACTCTGCGTTGTGACTTGTGTTTTATTTTTTACATTAATTCATTACCATCACAACTCATATGGGTCATTTATGGTAGCTAGTTGTGTGACTTTGCTATAAGTTTTTCTTTGCTGTCTTGGAAAAGTCATCGGGGTTTGGTTTGGGATGAGTGACATGTCTGAGTCAGTAGTATCTATTTATATTCTTACATTATTTCCAAAGAGAAAGAAATGGAAATTAGTATTTGAAAACTATTAGATAATAGCTGTACAATTTAATGTTATTATGAATGCACTCTTTCATAGCAGATTGTTTGATTTACTGAGATAAGATAAAAATAACTTTAATTTCATGGAAAGAAAAATTTCTTTAAAACAGTATGCATCATATACTTCAGTAGTTATATCACAAAATTTATATAATTCTCAGATGAAAGATTATAAATTAGCCTTGTACAGTGATATTCTACAAAACTGGGCAGAACTGTGGAGTGTAAAAAATTGTTTAAATTTAATGTGAACTCATTGCAAGACTTGTGCAATTTAAAACCTGAAATAAAAGATGGCATGCTGGGTTTTTTTTCTGTCCCCAGAATATAATTTTCCTCATAAATTATATTGTGAATTTAAAAATATTGAAAAAAATCCACATTTAAAATTTATTCTGTCAGCATGAAGATTTCTTGCCTTTTTTATTCTTTTACCTCTTATATGTTCAGCTTTCATCTCCAGTTAACTGTACTTTCTTTTTAAATATAATGGAAGTATATAATTTAGATTTATTTTATGTGACGTGCGGAAAACAGACTCCACAACCGAGAAGGTTGTA
>RSEF01000001.1:89096738-89130556 GCA_003993805.1 Himantopus leucocephalus | reverse complement strand
TTTGATTCTTACCGGCTGTCGTCCTTCTTTGAGTTTGACCTCATTATGGACAAATGTTTGCTTGTTTATAGCTTTATAGGGTAATCGCAAAGCAGTTTCTCAGAGGACTTTGTCATGTAGTTACAAGGAGTATCTAGGATACAGCGGTGATGATTTGCCAAGTAGACTTAGTATATACTGTTGAATGCAGAGATAAAAATGCTCATCTTCGCTGAGAGGTAATGAAATGAACTTCCAGATGAATATTGTTCTGACAAGGCAAATATTCAATGTATTGCTCTGCTGAAAGTCCCAATCTTTCCCCTCAGCAATCCAAAGTGCAGAGGTGACAGAGCAGTATCCAGGCAATGGGAGGTACTGAAACTAGAGAATAGCTTTTGTACTCCAAATAAAAATAAAAGTTGATTCTTTTCACAGTCCAGGCCAATGCATATGCTAGCAAAATAAATGAAGTGCTGGCCAGCTACAGATAGCTGGAACACTTTCCAGAGAACTCCATTTACCAGGAGTATTGTAACTATCCAGACTATCAAAAGAGAGGTTTCCTATGACACTAAGTGTGACAGGGGAAACAAATTAACGTGTGGTTTTATTAGCAAAGATTATCTGATACTATGTATTATGATATTATTGTTATTCTAAGAATTATTACCCACTACAGGAAAAATGTCAGAAGAGATTGGCAAGGAATGTCTTGTGAGTATGAATGAACTTAGCATGTGCCAGCCTCGGGTAGGTGGAATGTACCACTTAACAAATTATTCTGTTTTTAGCACCCTAGCCTTCTTCATATGCTTTCAGTCAGGAGACGAGCCTTATTTATGTGAGGCGGCCAAAACAAGCTGCCAGTTGTGGCCTTTCTATTAGCTTTCCATGGTTTTAGTTTGTAGACCAAATGCTGAAAAATCCTGCAGCAGCTGGCTGTGGAGTGCTGGCCCGTTTGCTGTAGCCATGGTGTGGAATTTCTCTGTGTTGAGTATATTTAGACAGCAGCACAGTTACAAATGTGTTGTAAAATTGGACGCCTGCCGGGGGAGGCTTGGGCCTCCTTGGTTTACTTACTAAGCCTATGTTTCAATGGAGAAGCAAATTTGATTTTTCTCCCCCCTCCTTCTCCTTTTCTTTCTTTTTTCCCTCCTCCCTCAGTGCTGCTTTGCTAAAGAGGCATCAGTGACTGGTGAGAAGAACTGACCAACTTGACCTCCTCTCCCACTGGTGGTCATGAGAATAATACAGGAGGAGGTCAAAGGTTAGCTTTTGAATACTCTTAGGAGCTAATTTATTACAAGGAGGGAGTTTCACATTGGCTGAATTATTTTCTTGAAGAGAAGACCACACTTGAGTTTGTTTATGCTTTGTGTTCATTGGGAGTTCTCTTTAGAAGCCTTTTTATGCACCTGTGCAGAGCACAATAACAGCTCCTTTCTGCAGAGCGGAATAGCCAGCAGCCGGAGAAAAAAAATGAGCTAGCCTGGAGCAGAACCTGGAGGCTATGTGATTACAGAATATAGTCTGGAGGGTTTTTTTTCATTGTAACTCCCCCTCTCCCCCCCCTCCCCCGACCTTTTGCCCTGTTGCTGGATATTTTTTGGCTGGTAGAACAGGGGGAAGCTGGGATGGGGGAGGAGGGAAGGAAGGAGAGCACATTTGCACAAGCATCTTGCTGAGAAATAAAGGCACAGATCCTTCAGGAAACAAGGATCTGGCTTACTTGGAAGCCAGTGATAGTAAAAGCTGCTTTTCTCTCAGTTATTGCTTCCATTTTCTGTTGGGATGCAAGAAAATGATAAATTCTGCTTGCATTTCTAGTTCCCTTAGCTGCCTAGAACACTGTGATACCTTATGAGTTTGGAAATTATTTGCCTAGATTTAAGTGTCCTGGCTAAAATTAGTCTCTGCTGCTCAGCTACAGCCCAGCAACCTACTCTCTCAGTCATTCCTCCTGGTTTTGCACAGTGTCTAGTGATATCTCAACATCACTTACAGGCAGACAAGGCAGCTGTGGCTGCATATTCTATTGAGACTCCCATTCTCCAGAAAATCTTGACCTATTGCAGTGATTTTTCTTTTTACAAAACAACCCCTAGCTTTTGTTTGCAATTTAAAGTATGTCTGTTGTGTGTTAGGAGATGCTGTACATTAGGTTTTCTGCGCACTAAAATCTTTAACTTTGCCTGAATGTTCTACTGGTTTAAATTTGTCCAGATTGTTGGTGAAAAACTCTGAAAGCCAAATTTATGTAAACAAAGCAGCTTTCTTTTGAATCCAGTGGGATTAGGAGGCTGAGACTGCTCAGCACTGAAACCAGAGTTTGTTGGGGGAGTTTTACATATTCCACATTTCCAAGCACCGAGACTAGGTAAGGCTCAAGCTTTAAATGTGCTCATTAGCTTTGTCTGTGCAGGCAAGGGGGTTAAAGCCACTTTGGCGGGCTAGAGAAGGGATTATGTAGTTCCTAGAGCTGTAGTCAAATTTAAGGAAAGCAGACTTTCTGCCCACAACGTTTCTCCCTCCCTCTGCAGTTTACATTTTGTCTTAAATATTAAGACATTTGCCTGTTACAATTTTGGAGGGAGATTTACAGCCATTTAGCAGATATTGCTGGTGAACATTCATACCTGTTAGGTTATGTGACAAAAAGCTCATCTCCACATGAAGAGATACAATGGCAGGCAGGGGCACCCCTACAACAGACAGAAGAAGGAGCCCCCAGCCTGGGCTCTCCTCATGCTGTCCCGGGGAGTGTCAGCCCGATGGTCCAGCATGATCCATCAAGATGAGTCAATGGGAACATCTCTCCAGGTAACCTCACAGATTGAGGGTGTCACTGGCTGTGGGTATGGGACTCATGATGGGGTTGCAGGGGAAGAGCATCATGGGATTGTACAATATTTACTATGGGATCTTCAGTAGAGGAAACGAAGGTGGAGAAAGGGAGAGCTCAAGGTGGTTTGGGAAGGAAGAAATGTGGAAAATAGAGGGAAAAGGAGAGAAAAGGGGCTGGTCACATGTAAACAGTTTATTGTCTGTACTTGTCTAGCCATGCCCTCTGCCTGATCAGCACAGTCTGTCCTGTCTTCTTATTAAACCCTACTCTTTTTTGAGGGATTCTTTAGTCAGTGTACAAGTGTGTGTATAGAGGTCAGACCATGAGTCGCAGGGGCTGTACATCTGTGGAGCCTGCAACTGGTGTGAATGTGGGTTTGCAGGTCCGTGAGTGATCTCTAGCCAATATGAAGCCAGATTAGCCAGTGAATAGGCTTGGGAGGCCAGGTAGAGGCCAGAGGGTCTGTGAGTTGGCAACTGTAGGGATCAAGCCAGTTATGAGAGAGACCGCAGGACTTGGGGGTCAAGTGAGTGTATGCGTATGAGCCTCTGTGAGTGAGACAGCTGGAGATGTGAGGGACCAAGGACCAATTACTGAGTAGACTGAATGTCTAACACCAGTTACTGAAGGAATCAATAGTGTGTTTCTCTGTGCATCTGTTGGTGTGTGCAAGGGTAACCTCTACCAGCAGCTGGAGTGGGCTGTGGGCCTCAAGGGCTTTTATGTCCAGGCCAGCTATTGGAGAGATCCATATTGTATACCTACTTATATGTTTTCCTGTAATGGACCTTCATCCTGATCAGCTAGTGAGAGGACTAAGATAAGGCTATTGGTGGTGTTTGAATGAGTGCTGAGTGTTTCTGTCTTCAATGATCTGTGTGGTTGGACATGTGTATATGTATATATTTGTTGTATATATGTGTGTGCCTGCCTACTGGGAATACAATTCTACCAGTTGGACCTGCTGGCATGGAGCTGCAGCAGCCTTGCCTGTCTCAGGCTTCTGGATTCAGCAGCTGGGGAGTTTGTTTAATATCACCTGAAGGGGGAGTAAATTGCACCGCTGGGTGCCTGGTGCGGACAATAGTAAAAAGTCTCAGGCAGAACTTTATCACAGTCTGAGCTGTGATGATAAAACCACAGGCCATAGTGGTGAAACTGAAAGGAAATACATACATTTTTCTGTAGATCTGGAGAAAAGAAAAAAAAGACATTTTTCTATGCTGTTTGAACATGTGGAGTCAGTGATGAGTCCCACAGACTTCAGAAGACAAGCACCATCCTGGCAAAGGGGTGGACCCAGTGGTGGTCTAGTAACAGGAGAAGTTTGATCTCATTTTCGCCAGTGCATCTGATCAGAATCCTGAGCCAACTGGTTTTCATTCTAGCTACATTGCTCCGTGAAATAGGAAGATATCTGAGAAATGATGCTGTCTGTGCTTAATTGAAGGTTGTAACTGAGCATGTGCTAACCATTGCCCTGGCTGTGCTCATTCCACATTGTAACACTTAGGCCTGCCCTTTGTTCTCCCTCTTTTGTCCTTCAATTTATAAGATCTGCAGGCCAGAAACTGTTGTCTCTTCCACTTGGACTGTGTCCACATCTCTTACAGCAGTATAAATGATAGTATCTATCTGCCAGCTGAGGTTACCAATCTGTGAGACCAGTTGAGTCTTTGCAGGGCTCTACTGGAGTGTAAAAGGGAGAACTGGAACTGCATCATTGTTGTGGGCAGCAGCCTGTTTCCGACATCCAAGCCTGTATTAAAAGTGTAGCTCTGCTTTATTTTGTATTTTCCCTGCTGTTCCACATGCTGTTGGTTTCGCTATGCAAAGTGTTGTCTTTTGTGTGATTACAGAACAATCATCACTGGTTTGTTGGGGTTCATAAACACATTGATAAACACAATAAATGTAAGCAAAGCTGAGCAAATCTAAGTGTGAACTGGCGTTAAGCAAACAGGTTCTATGGAGTGCCCACATGGGAGCTGGGGCTTGGCATAGCTTAAGGTTTTGACTTCAGGATAACTTATCTCTATTGGATTGGATGAAGTTTACTACATGACAAACTTGCTTCCATTTTCTTCACAGAGGAAGGAATTTTTACACCGATTGAATTCAACAGCCAAAATAATAGCATGATAATAGATTATGTTGATATATAAATTTTGTGGAGTGAAGTAACACTTGCATTACTGCTTACACTAAGTGGAGACTGGCCTGTTTCAAAGTGTTCATGTGTAGGAGGTAAAATGATAGCTAAAGTTTCAGCTGCTTCCTCAGAGACTTGTTAAACAAGGATCCTGCAGTGTTCTCCAATATTTCTTTTCTGATCAGCAAGGACACATATACAAATGTATGCCCTGCATTTGATTTCCTTACAGGTACAAAGCGCAGGCTCAGTAAACCCAGAACTGTGAAATTAAATTGGTTGCAATTTATATAAGTGTTTAATATATAAAAGCTTTAGTTCTATACAGAACTAAATCTGGTTTCTAATTTAATTAACTAACCAGCAAATAATTACATACATGATCTCATGTGCATACTTGAGATTTTTCTTGTTCATGTGTAACTGCAATCTGCTTTATTCCCTCCTGAGAAAAATTTCTTTCTTTTTCTTCCCTTTCAAAATACAGACATTTCAACAACTTAGCTGAATTAAGTGATAATGAATATCAAGTAAAGGTGACAATCTGTGGGGTTTTTTCTCTTATATGTTAGTGACATTGACAGTCTGTATGGACTGCTCACATCACTTTTCTCTATTTCCTTTGTATTCCACTCAAGGAAATCTTGATTTCTAGGAATGAACTTACAGCTTATGATTCATAATAACTTTTTTTAATGCTTCAGTGTTATGACGTTTTGCTAAAATACTGAGAAGTCTGGTAAACAGTAAGATTCTTCATGTCTATTCTACTTTGAAAAGTCATGTTCTTCATTTTGATTTACAATCTCTTACCTGTTTTTAGAATAAGCAATCTGCCAGACTGAAAATTGTGAGCAATGAAGATCAAGATAGATTTTATGATGGTTAAAAGCTGTGTAAAAAGAGTGAATACCGTCATTTTATAGTGGGGGATCTGCCCTGTATGACCAAAAAGCTTTAACTTGTGTAGTTATAAATGTAATCCAGAAGCTGATAATTAAACTATTCTTCCTGGAATTTTGTTCCTTCACAAATAAGCGATGTCACACCACCTTATTCTCAAACTAACTGTTCATAATATTTGACAACCTAGGGAAAAGTAACTATTGTTACATTTATTTATGTTCGATTTTTTTCTTAATTCTTGTAAAGACTGCTTTTTGGAAATTTATAAAGGAAAAGAAGCAGCTTATTGAGCAGGTTTTTAGTTATTTATTTCCTACTTCTAAAGCTTTTAGAAGAGAGGACTCTACATGAGTAAACTGTGTATACATGCATACGATCACCAACCCCGTAAAAAAAAAATTTTTACCCTCTTCTAAAGGGAAAAAGATGCGTTTCTGAAATAAAGAGTCAGTAAAGTGGAAGACATTCAAAAGTGTATCTTCTCTACAGACCTACTAGTTGCTTAGCTGATGTGTCCCTAGATCGTATGCTGAAAATAACATAGTTTAGCAGCGCCCTTTGGTCTGGCAGGGACAGCTGAAATTAAGGCTTTGAGTGGGTGAAGGCTATTTACAAGATCTCCTGCTGAGCCTGGCAGGACATATATTGTGGGGTAATTTCTGGAGTTTTGCTGGTTGCAAACAGGAGGCCCCCAACAAGCCTATTAAGGTAGGAATGAGGTTGGAATGCCACACTTTGCTGTGCTCTCTTTCCCACTGTCCCTGCTCTGCTGACCACCAAAGTAAAAAAAAATTAGGGGATTTTTTTTCACTATAATGTCTGCCATCCCTTATTACATGTTGTAATTTATAAACAGTTCATCTGATTAACTATGAATTATTTTTTAGGTTTTAATATTTATGAATAAGAAATATTTTCCCATTGACCTCCCTCCTTGTCTCTGCAAGTAGCAGGACAAGATGACATACATGCACTTTATTTTGTTATGAAGCTATAAATCTTTATTGGCCTTTTGTTGATGTAGTTTAGGAGGACCAAAATTAAAATACAGTTTTTACATACCATTTTAATGTTTTAAAGAATGTTGTAATTGGAAAGTCCTGTCAGTGTAACTCATTTATGCTTCAGTAAAGTGTTGAATCTTCATTCCCAGGCCTCAGCTACCCATTGTGAGACTGATTTTCATGTCTTACTGTATGGTGGAAAGTGGGACTTATGACAGAAACAGAGTTATTTTGTTAAAATTGGTAAAGGCTACTGACTTGCCATAATACTTACTGACAGTAAGGGATTTTGGAGGTTGGATGTGGGTGTCCAATAAAGAGGGTTTCTAAAGAGAAATGTTCTTGGATTTATTAAAACTATAACTTTATAGGTCTGGAGCAGGCTTCTTGCAATGTGGTATAAAGCATGAGATGCAGAATTTTGGAAAGAGATATTATCTTTTACTTTTTCTTTTTCTTTTTTTTTTTTTTGTTGTACAGGTTATTCATCTTGGAATCATTTAGCATTAAAGTACTCTACTGTATGTTGCACACAGATGTGGTTTAATGCACAAACAGAATCTTGCTCTTTTCTTCAACGTTTCAGAACTATATTTTATAGTTTTTGGCAGTCTGTACCTAGAAGTTTCAAAATTGTTCTATAAGCAATATCTTGTGGTCATAAATTATCACAACCATTTTAGGTTTGTAAAAACCCTACATAAATCTCCATGTAAGCACAACAATAAAAAGTGCAAATGTGTTTACTCGTAATGTTTCTTGGGTCACCATTGCTCTGAGTTGTGTGTAACAGTACCCTAAAAACTACAACTGGAAACCTATCTTATTACCTATTTGTTAACTCCCATCATAACACACTGCAGTAGTAAAATCACTAAGCTTTGCTGTTTATTGCCCTTTTGATATGTGGCAACATAAGTGGACCACAGCCACTCTAAGATAAAGCAGGAGGCGGCTTTTTTCAATATTAATAGTGCAGATGTCAGATCTTTGCCTCCTTGGAGCCAACAAACCAAATTTGATTATTGTGGGCTTTCTGGAAGTTGACTTCATGCAGCCTCTGGGTTCGTTATTTACTGGTAGAGAGAGCATTGCTCAGCACATGGCTGGCATCACTCTCAGTCATTTTGGAAGAATATCTAAATGACTGAACTGTTATTGGAAACATCCCTGCAAGTTCAGCTGTACTATGTGCTTTATGAACTTATAGGAAAACATGGTTCTTGCTTCAAAGAGCTTATAATGAGGTTCAAAATGAGGCCCACCACATCAAAAGAGAGGTATAGCATAGGAGGGAAGGAAGACAGAAGGAACAAAGGTGCTTTTGTCCAGTGGGACATAGCAGAACCAAGCCTTTAATTTGTAGCTGGTTTAAATAGCTCAGTTTAAGAGTTTTAATTGCGGTTGCTCCAGCCAGTCCCTCTTTCCATGTGCGTGCCCCAGTTTGCAACAGAAGTTGATCTGAATCCAAAATGTGCTCTGTTTTCCTTAGCAGAACCATGACCCAGATACATTAGCAGCTGAACAGGTGCAGAGCACTAGGCTCTGCTGGTGATGGAAGGCTTTAAAGCAAGAAAGTAGCAGGATAAGACTGCTGGTGTGCACCTGAACTACTGCTGCAATTACATTTCATATTGTAGCTGCAAATAAGTTGATGATGATGATGACAATAACAAATATCTCCCCACATGCATTTTTTCACACAGTTCTCTAGTCACCTTTTAACTTTACATAAATATTATGTTGTGAGGAGTATGGCAAGGTTTACCCAAAGGATTCTCATTTTCCACTTAGTCAAACAAAATGTAACATGCAGTTAATGATGGTGCCAGGATCTCCTTGCAATAAATGGACTAGGATCCGCAGAGTGGGTAGGCAAGATGATTGACAGGATATGCTGCAGGAAAGAGTGAATCTTTAATGTATCTTGGCTTTTAAGATTGGTAAGAAATAAAGAAAGCAGATTGACGCAAAGGGAAAGACAACTTCGGATGACTGAAAACGGTGCAGTAGGATTGTTGGTTGGAAAAATGTCTATGTGCGGGTTTGTCGGGGTGGTTTTTTTTCCAAGCAAGGAATATTATTCTATATGACTGGGGGAAAATGAGTTTCAAGTTCCTCCACCATAGTCAGCAGGGCATGCAGCTGAACCTGGATCTCCCATTACATACTTAGTAAATGACATAGCAGGTAATGTATTAGAGTGGACACATTCTGATCTTTGTCACAGATTTCTTCCTGAGGCAGAGAAACTTCCCATTTTGCAACTGCTGTGAACATACCCTTAAAGATTTTCGGTTTTAGCTCATGATGGTTTCCCACAAAACCACTGCAAAACATTTTTTTGAAGCTCTATTGCACAGGTGGTGTTTGTGGAGGATAGGTCAGTATATATATATACTATGGATGCATCTCAGAATAGCAAGAATTGGTGCATCATCCTAAGCAGCTCAAAGTAACTATTTCTTTTCCTTGATCTCTAAAATTGGAGGCTGCACATCCTAGAATAAATGACATACTTAGAAATTGGTGTAAAGGAAAATTCACTGAGACACAGATCAAAATCATCCCAGCTGTCCGTTTTGTTCTACTGTTGACAGTAGGCATCCCTGTTGCTCTATGATCCCAACACCCTCATATTTCTTATTCCTTGAACTTTGGTGATACTCTGCATGCTCAAAGCCTCGCACTGTCAGTGGCCAGCTAAAACCTGTTTCAGAACAACTGAGCCTGCTCCTAATGGATTTCCTGTGTCCCCACTGGGGATGATCTTTCATCCTTGTCTGTGTGTCAGTGCTTCTGAAACTGCAGTTGCTGCAATACTGTTTAGTAAAAGCAGGCCTGAAATAGAGCTATTCAAATAGCACAAAAAAACCCAATCTCATGTGTAAACAGTTCACTGTCTGCTGAAATAGTTTGCAAGCAATGTATATTGCAGGTACTTCTCTGCTCTTCTAACTGTTTCTAATGTAGAGAATTACTCAATGTAGATAATTATCTTACAAAAAATAAAATAAAATTGCCAAAACTTCCAGCTAATACTAGCTAGCAGTTGTCTCTCACACAATTTGATTTGAAACAGGACCCAGGATATAAAAACAGCCAGCAACTTGACTGCACAGACAGCTTCTGTTTGTGTGTTGAAGTGAAAGCTCTTGCTGTCCTTTACCTCTGTCCTGCCCAGTTCTAAGCTTGGCTGTTCATTGTGAGAGTTTGTGGGTTAAGTTCAGCCATTGCCATATAATAGTCCTGTCCTTTACCTCTGTCCTGCCCAGTTCTAAGCTTGGCTGTTCATTGTGAGAGTTTGTGGGTTAAGTTCAGCCATTGCCATATAATAGTGTCACAAACGCTCGCCAGGTCACTTTACAGACTGTATGGATGGGCTAAGGAGAGAAGAAAACCTCACCTTTCCATCCTCGTCTCGTGCACTGACTGGCGCTTTTCATTCCCCGGTATAGCAAGCAGATGCATTCGCTGCTTTCCACTACTTCTCAAAGACAGAAAGAAAAATTATATCTGGGAGTGGCTGGCAAGAAGAAAAAAAGTAGTCTGGAGTACGTTTAAGGTAGAAATTTAAACAAATAGGCACCTCAAAAGATGTAGAGGGTGCTTAGACACCAAAAGAATATGTCCTGCATTGAACTGCTCTTTTTTAATTTGTGTCTGTGGCATTCTGTAAACTGTCTTGCATTTTATATTTAAAATTACTAAACAAGTGTTTACACCTTCAAGTGAAGGTGTATATCTGATCAAATGAAAATCCTCTTTTTTTTGTGTTGCATAAACTCCAGACAGGATGCAAGTGGTGTTTCTAGGGTTTGTTTGCATTTGGGGAGGGGGGAGGGTGTTTTTTGTTATTTTTACAAGAAGAAAGCTGCTCAAAGGAATATGTAAGGTAACATGCATTCTTGAACTCTCAAAATGGCAATAATAGTTGAATAGTATTTTAAGGATGAAAGCCAACACACACTGTATAAAAAATATTCCATTCTTTCCTAGGTATCTAAAATTATGACAGTGTTATGCCTGGAAATGTAAATTATTCCTTTGACAAAAATATTTAAAAGTAGCGGGGTTTGTGCATTTGGATACATAAAGCCAAAACTGAGCTCTCATATTAATACTTGGCCTAAGATTTCCTGACAACTGTCTGCAGTACCTCAACATCCCAATATGATAATCAAAACTGTCTTTTTCCTTTCTTCTCTTAAATTTAGGCTTCAAAACCTGGCTTGATCAAAATAGAGGTATCTTGGCTTTCTTACTTTTTTCTTTTTTTGTATTTATTTAAGCCAGATTTTCAGATGTGATCACCATCCAGCACTAAGAAATTTGTTGTTTTCTGATCACTAGGCATTGAAGTGTTATCCAAAGTGTTATCTCCAGTTACCTGTGCTGCATTTGTTGTTGTTGTTTGTCAGCTTCTTTGTAAACCTCTCTTTGAATATGCCTGCATAATTCGAGATGGTATATGGAGCGATCCCTAGAGTGAAGAGGCATTCAATTCTTATTTTACTCTTATTTTCATTTTTTTAAATGTTTGTAGCTTTGCAAAATGTTTTCATTTAGGCTGAAGCTACCCATTTCTATTGCTCTGGGAAGCATTTTCCCAAAACTTAAGCCTATTTAAATTTGTTTTTCTGGCTAAGAAAAATACTTTGCCATATTATGCATACATAGAAATCATGGAAATACACATACATAGTATATTTTAAGTTGCTAGCTTTTTCTTTTTTCTTTTTTTTTCCCCTATTTATTCTGAATCTCTTTCACCCCGCAGGATTTTGGTGCTTTGGAAGGGTCATAATCCCAAGTCATACATCTTAAGAAAATCTGTTTTGATATGACATTATAGGGGTTTGATGAAAAGAGTTTGTGCATGTACACCAGCCTTTCTTATACTTTTCCCCTCTTTGATCTTTGTCTTTGCAAAGATCACTCACCATTCCATTGATCCTGTGCATATAAGTGTAAGTAAGCTGAGTTGATTTTAATTTGTTTCTTGAGCTGACAGATATGGTCTGCAAGGTGAGAGTGGACTGCTTTTGTGCTCTGCAACCCATATGTATATATTCTAGTTACTAATGTTTATTTCATAGTTTTTCCAGAAGCTATAATAAGGATTTTGTTTAAATAAATATTCCATATTGGTGGCATGTGAAAGGACGAGAAAAAGGCATTAGTCTAATCCAGCTGTTTTGTATCACAGTTGAACTGTACCGATCATACTTTCACGGTTTCCCAAGGAGATGAAGTTTATGAGATCATCCTCTCCGTGTCTCATTTTTTGTCAGTCTCCTCTTCCCTCCCTCCCCCTCTTCCTCCCTCAGTCTTCACCAATAACTTTTGAACCTACTGGCCAAGTTCAGTCACGTTTGCTAAAGAAGTCTGAAATATATTAAATTCCTAGAGGTATCGTGAATACTGGCAGTCAGGTAGTGGAGAGAAACTCAAAGGAGTTGCCCTCCAAGAAGGAAAAGGCTTACAGAGTAAATATAATCCTTGTTAGACTGCAGATAATCCACATAGCGGCAGCTCTAAACAAAGACATAGTTTCATGAGTTCTACTGTTTGCAGATATATTTGGGTTTAGAGTACTAAATGATTTACTTAGCACCAAGATTAATCACAGAAGTGCTATTGTATGGGAAATTTATGGGAACATTTTGCAGTCGGACATTAATTTATTTTCTTTACTTATTTGCACACTTCCTGTGTATGTGACACCCAGCCAACTGGTGCATGCATACACACACTCTTCATCAGCCATTCAGGCTGAGGTCTGGGAGGTCAGCTCTCAACTGTCTTTGCTTCCTTCTGTTTCTACTTATAAAAAACTGTAAGGTGTATTGACATGAAAAGCAGATACTTTTTACAAAGCTGTGTAGTAGGATGTGTTGAAAAGGTGAAACAGTTCCACTGTGAATGCCTCCTTGGAATGTAACTATGGTACTGAATGCTCCTGCAGTCCAAACCCATCTTCTGCAGATGTAGTATGTTACTAGTATGCTACATTTTCCTCTTTTCTCTCAGATGGGAAGAAAACTTGCCTCTTCCTCTATGTAAGTCGTTGATAATACTCCAGGTGATTCTGTGATGGCAAGCACAGGCCCTGGCTGAGGGTGAATTTTTTCCCCACTTGCCAATGTCATGGGCTCTGGGCAGCAGTGGATGCATCCAGGGTGGCACCACTGCAGAGTGGAGTCACTCAAGCTGTATGCAGTAGCCATTTGCCCAGAATTTTTGAATATCTTGCAACATGGTCTGCTAGACATCCAGCACTAACAAGGATGGTGATAGCATGTAAAGCAATGCAGGAGAAATTATAGACTTGAAGTAGGAAAAAATTGGACAGATTTACATGGTTTTCAAAGGTCCATATTTAGGGTTATCTTCCCAGGTAGGATTAAACAGTAACAACAACCATATGTATGTATACACACACGCACATGTGTATATGTGCATATATTATATTTTTTAATTTAATGAAAAATCTACACAGAATACTCTAATTGTCACTGTCCAGTGTTAAAGTTTTCTCTTTTCTCATGTTGTCTGTACATCACCAAACTGTAATAAAAAGGCCTGGCTATGTGGTCATGACTTACTAGCAGCTGATCTCAGCAACTATGCAGTCTGTTTTTTATCTCAGAGTTAAAGGAGGGTTTTTATGCACACAGCTCTACTTTTATTTCTCTAATATTTCAGGTCTTATTCCCACTGACAGTCTGGAGCAGACAGGGGTCATGACTTAACTTGTCCATGAAGTAAATAGAACACTATTGATGCTATAAAGATAAGTAATATTCATTACAAAGACCACATTAAAGTCATGTACTCGAAGAGGCAAGTGTTTGGAAACCAAGGCATGCCAGATTTATAATTGTCTTTGTGATATTAATTCAGTCCCTACACACATAAGCATAATAATCAGAGCTGGCTGATAATTCAGTAACAAATGATTTTATGCTTTAGGATGCATTAAATATTTTAGAATTCTGTAGCAAGATATTTAATGAAATATAAAATATCTTAGCAAAAAATAAAAAAAAGACATCTGTTTTCCTGTTGAAGTGGTACTATTTGTTTCAGTAAGCTGCTTATTTCAAACTAGTAGCAGTTAGAAATGCATTCTTTAGTTGGCTACAGTTTCATGAATGTGTATAGAGTAGATGCACAAGAAAGCTGTTTGCATATTGAACTTCTGTAGTTCTCTCATTCAGGGTGGGATTTGGTTACCTAAACATAGGTATCTGTTGTCATTTGAGATGCTAAGGTATCCCACCTGGCTCCCTGCTATTTCTGAAGGGTGCAAGTCCCTAATTGATCTTTTCTCCTGTCTGTAAGCCCTGTGCAAACATTTCATATGCCTTACAGTGTCTCAAATGGCACTAGTGCTTATGCATAAACAGTTAATTGAATTTGTAAGCTGGAAAATATTTTTAAAATAGAGTTCTATGTGTAATAATGCTAACATGCAAATTTTCTCACATTAGTGTTAATCCAAATAAGAACAGATCACTTATCAGATGTCAACGTCTTTAAGTTGTCTAGCACTGCAAAATTTTGTTAAATGGAACAACGTATGTGCAGCAGAAAGAGGAAAACACAGTACGTAAATGTATGTAACTAGACTCTTTGCTCCCAGGGAGGTGTATGAGCTCATCCATAGTGAAATAATGTAGGGCAACATCCTTGTGAACAGAACACTGGCAATACTGATATAAACCAAAGGCATGTCCAGCTTCTGTCTCCATCTGTGGTCAGCAGCAGATGCTTAGAGAAGATCATAATCAAAACGGAATAAGTGCACTTTGCTTTGTACTTAAAAGCACTCACTAGGATTCTAAATCCTTTAGGAATATGTATAGTTACTTTGAATTCATACAGTCACTTTTTAAATCACTGTCCCGTTTACTGACCCAAGGCCATGATCTATGTTACCATCAAATGTATAGGCATCCCTGATTTACTTATGAACTTCTCAGGATAACGGAATATTATTCAGATTTCTGGTTTCAGCTTTTGGTTTTGGATCTACAAAGAATTCATAATAATTTGCCCAAAAACCTTTGGTACAGTATTTCTTGATTTAGCATCAGACATGGAGCTAGTCTAATTTTTCAACACTAAAAAATAATGCAGTGCTTTTTTTAGTGAAAGAAGAAGTCTCCTTAAAAAGCTGTGAAAAGATTTCAAAGCGCTCTTTTCAATCTCTCTTTTTTTTTTTTTACTATCTCTTCTCACCATTTAATGCCCAAGCAATGGCATAAAATACTACCTCAAAATCTCTAGGTCTTAGTTATATCAAAATACATTCCTTGGAGTGTTACTACATTAGTTGTATTTATTGCAGAGTGGTATCCAAACACAGATTTTCTTGAAATCTGTGAATCATAATTATTAAGCTCTTGGATATAGGATGAGTTGAGTTTGCATGTTTGTATTCTTCTCAGAACTGCCATTCTAATTTGAAGGCAAGGAGTTATAGCATTATAGTACAAGCATATAACTTGCTTATCTGGTATTTGGCAGATGAGAGTTTTACACCAGTTCATCACCTTCATCCTTCTGGGTAAGGTTCCTGTGAGGTCTGTTGTTCCTTGATCTCTAAACTTTTTATTTTTGAAACCACTGGACTTTGGGAGTTGACTGATCAGCAGATTGTAGATGAGTATAGCAGGTCACAGATCTTTGGGAGTTCTTCAGCTCATGAGCATCATGTTGGATTTGATTTCAAATCTTTGAAGTCATTAATGCAGCAGCACTAGCATGCAGCACTAAGATTAAGGCATGGAAAACTCTTCATTTCTGGCTACAGACTTTTGTTTTCCCTGCAGAGACAAGTTGTGCTGAGCTAGCTAGTTACATGACCATATCTCTTTGGCCTTCTGGTACATATGTCTGTGTATGCTGCTCTGAAGCTGAGCTGCTAAACTGATTAGTTCAGCTAATTATTTACCAATACTTGAAATAGGTTCAACAGCAGAGAGAATATACAGGAGGGGTGAGAGGTCATCTTCTTATTAGGTGTAAGATCATGTTATTATTCAATAAAATTGTTATTTTGCAAACATGCCTGCCTCGGGTTGCTGAGTGAGAGAAAAAATTAGTTTGCAAAAATCAATGCCTCTAAAGAGGGACATACATAGATAATCCATGAAGTTCTTAAATGAGGTTTTATATGTACCCAGAGAGGGGAAAAAATCAACACAAAAACAGGAACATGAACCACGTAGAGGTTTCTGCAAAAGAAAGTATATAGCATGGGAATTCTGTGATTGGTAATTCAGCTGCCGTTGTTATGTTGCCTTTCAGCAGATGGAGTTTTGCCTACTTCAGATGTTTTCACTTTAAAACCTTCCACTTAATGTGTCTCTTTTTCCCCATCCTTGTTGATATAAGAGAAACTAAAGGGTAGGAGAGATCTTCGTCTATTTTGGACTACTTTAGCCTTCATCATTTCTAGTAGATAAACTATCAACAAATGCAATTCTATTTTAGCACTTGATTAAACACCCTGATTTTACACATCAAATCATACTGAGGTTTCTGGTAATCATTTGAGTAATTGCTTATCGTTATCAGAGTTAAAAACTACTCTTGGACTACAGTTTGTACTGAAGTTTCAGCCTTATTTTGCACTCCCTTGACATTCTGAGCAATAAAGGCCTCTTTATAGGTAAAATTGCACTGTATCTTCTTTCCCACTTACTCTGAATGAACTACAGGTTCATGTAAATGCCATGTTTTCATAGTCCGGTAGTAGCTTTTTTGCCCCCAAACCAGATTCCATAGAGAGGACTTTTGGTTTTGTTTGTTTGTTTTTTCTTGAGATATCGTGGCTTTGAATTGTTGATGTTTTCCGTGCCTTTCTGAAATAAGATACTGTATGCATTAAATGACAGAATAAAAATTACGATGCTTTGAAACTTTGCTCTTTTCTAACCCAGCATATCAGTATTTGCTTCTATGTGTTCAGGATTTACATGGACATTTTCCATCATCTAAATGACTTTCCAATGTTTTCCTCAATTCTTGCAATAAAATATAAGGCCTTTGATAAAGTAGAGGCTTTCTGCATACTTCTCAGATGACTGGATACATTTTGGTCTTAAACAGTATTCTATTATTTTAAATATTAATGTTCATCTCAAAGGATTTCTGACTCTCAGACCTATCCTCAGGGTGGGTGAAGGGCAATAGAAAATATAGATATACACGTAACTTAACAACTGAGAAGAGGAAAGGTTTTGGGGGGCAAGTATACAAGAAAAAGAGTGCTCCTTTTATGGTTTGTTGCCAAGACCAACATACAATATTTTTGGTTAGTTCAGATTTTCCTGTTAAAAATTATTGAGAAAAGGTCAATGTGTATCTTTCCCCCTTAAATGTTAAGAAGAGTTTGCCTGAGCATGCCACAGTATTTAGTAATCAAATAGTCATTAATAATTCTTTTTTGGAATTCATGGAATTATGACCCAATAGATTTTACACAGATTTTGTTTTCCATGTTTAGATGACTTCAAAATAAAATATTTAAATAATTAAAACACAATTTTAATTGAAAACAATTGGTTAAGATCTAAACATTTGTTAGGAAAATATTTTAACTAACATTAGTTGTTGTTTGCAGGCATGAGTGTGTAACTTCCCTGGAAGGAGATCCAAGTAGGCAACTGTAGAGATGGCTCTTTCTCTTGCCTTTTCCTCTCCTTTCCTTTCTCCTCATTCCATGTTGTTGAGGAATAAGATTCTTCAAAGCTGTTTTACATCCCAGATTGTGTAATTATGCAAGTTTGAACAAGTTCAGGGTTGTGGCTAGATGATTCAGCTTTTGCTTCTGTGCTATCCAGCAGAGGTTGTTGCTCCGCGCAGGAATGATAGGGGTGGAAGTAAGAGATCTTAGGAAAGTTGAGTTTTGTGTCTGCTTTGTTAGGGAAGTGTTTGATTTGCAGATGTTCCTGGGTCTGTGTTACTTCTTGGACTCCCCATATCTTCATTACTGACTCCCAGTCTTCATTTAGTTAAGCAACAAATCTTAATGACTAGCTAAAATTTAAAAGGTTTTGTCACAACCAGAGCTGGTCAGCTGTGTGTCTGTAATCTCCTGGATAGATGACTACAGTGTGTTCTACAAACAGAAGATTTGGAGAGTGCAGCAGGAATACCTAAAAGCCATTTTCCAGTGGCTACCCAAGCCATCCACTGCTTGTGGGTACCTTGTTTTCTGTGCTGCTTTTGTTTTATAAATCCTTCTGCATCCTTGCAGAATTCCTGCATCTGAAAGGACAACCTCAAAAAGCAACAACAACAAAAAACAACCCAGATGAAGTCTGGGCTGAGCTACACAAAGGTTGATAAGCCAAGTGGATTCTGCTGACAGTGTTTATGCTTATTTAGAGAGTAGGTAGTTCAAGTGACCAGTGACCATAGATTAACATATTATTTGCTTTCCTCCAGAAAGCAGTATCTTGTCCTAATATTTAACACCAGGTGTTAGCAGAACTTGGATTCAGATATGCGAGTTTAGAATTGGCCTAACTCTGCTTCCATCTATGTATATTCAGTCAACATTTCTAAAATCCCTCCCTAATGCAGTATACTCATTTCTATAGCCTTAATTGAGGGCAGGGAAAGAGTTCATTTATATGGAGTAAAAACACTATTGTAGTTGTGACTAAGAGACTACCCAAGGCAAACTTTGTAAGGGAAGGGTAGTTTCTTTGCTTAGGCTAGCTCATACAATTAAAACATAGGGTGAGAAGTCCCCAAAACTTTCCAGTACAGCAGCATCATCTGTTACCAGTATTTCTGTTGGTCAAATCCAAAGGTGAAATCTCTGTAAATCCCTGTCTTTTTTATATGGAAGCAAATTGTGCATACTATTTTCATCCAACAGCTTGCAATACTTAATAGGTGAGCAGTAAGGAAAATCCTTTTTGTCCATTCAGCTGTCCCTTGGCTTCTTTTGAGTTTTGTTTTTATTCAACAAGAAGCAAATCAGGAACACTTATTTTTTTGTGAGTACAGCAGTGTTTCTCTGTATTGAGCAGTTAATCAAAACTTGTCTGAACACACTGACTATTTTGGGGAACACACAGAGCATTTTATAACTGGGAGGTGCATATCAGCTGGTTGTATTTGACTTCAATGACAGTAAGAAGAAACGAAAAAGCCTTAATTGAATATAATGATTGGACATTATTAAATAATTTTGTAGTCCAGAAGTTTAATTAGTTAAAACCACTTTATAAAATGTTAGGTTTTTAATCTTATTTGTAGATTTATCTCTTCAGAGTTCCCTCCAGACTCTCTCCCAAACTCTTATACTGTCTTTGCCCAACCCTACCCTGACCAATTTTTTGCAAATGACTCAAAATCAAACTCTGACCCAAACTCAGAAAACCCAGTCAATATTGATTGTTTAGATCTTAAAAATTCCCATTTGAAAATTTTCAGCTATGTGCAGATGGTTTACAAAATGTCCAGAGGAAACTCTAGAAAAGTAAAATTCTTTTCACTGATTTTGTAAATATGTATACAGTTAGAAAGAGAATTTAGATTTAGTAGGCCTTTAAAGTTAAAATACCATGCCTCCAACAAAGTTAAATCCCAGTACAGTATACATACTGGGCATTTGCTGTTCTTTACAGATCGGTGCCCACTAGGATACACTGTTTAGTGTGTTTACAAAAGGAAAAACATTGCTAGTTGTGAAAGAGAAATGATGTCTCAAGAATTAGACAAATCACTGCATAATTTGCCTTCTGAAGTGGCAAAGGTAACTTACACATTGCAAGAACAGATAAGCAGCAGTGATCTATTTTTGCACAAGCTCTATAAATGATCACAGCATGTGTATTAGAGAAGAGGAAAGGATGGGATTGTGATTGGATATGTGGCTGCACTTCTCAGCTTTGCTACAGGCTTTCTTATATCAAGGCACCTAGAACTGTGCTGAGACTACATGGTATCTTACTTCAAGACAATGGCCCACAGCTGCCATGGGCTTGAATATTTTATATGGTCTATCAAAAGAAGTAATCAAGACCTTAGATTACTCCTTTTCATCAGCCATGTATGTGCTTTTGAGTCTGGATAGCATGCTGGGTTGATTATTGCTTTCCTATGTTTAAGCACACTGTAAGAGTCTATAAATATTGGAATTAATATGTATAATATATTTGAACTTGTGTTACGATCTCATCATTCAGTGTGAACAGAGTTGCTGTAGGGTTTATTTTTGTCCTTTTCAACCATGCATATGTAGCAGGATTGGACAGGGCATGCTTTGATCTAGCTTGCATGCACATCAAACCACAGGCTTGGTCCAGAGGGCTTTTGTTTGTTTGCTTGATGGGGGAGGCTTATTCTTTTAGATTTCTGTGTGCATTTTTTTGAAACACTGGAATCTTTATTTTTCTCTAACACAGCAAATAGAGAGACATTAAATCCCAACCTATGTATAAATTGGCATGGGTGTGAACCATCAAGACATTAGGCTTAGACCTATGTGGGGAATTATTTTGTAAACAAACTCGCAAAATTGAAAGGTAATTTCCGCTGCGAAATTTCAAAATGAAATAATGTTATTTTGCCTCAGTTTTCCTGAAATGGAATATATGCCTGTGTGGTATTACTTTCTGTGTGTTATTACTTTCTAAACCTAGTTTCAAGTGTAATGCCATAGAGAATGTTCATAGACATTGTTCTGAAGTGATTTATCCTTTAAATCATGGCTGTCTTACTGCCTGGCTTCATCTGATCGTAAAAATATAAATGAACTCCAAGGCTTTGATCTGGAAGGTTCAAAACTCAAAAGAGATTTTCAAGGGCTTTGAAGTTGAGCTCTAGAAGGGACAATGCAAAGTGCACTTATTCTGTGGGGGAGTGCTGTCATCGTACAACCAAGCCTTTGCCAGTGTAAATTCATCACAGTGGTTGATGTAGAATTATTACATTAGTATTCATTTTGATTTACAGTTAGAATACAGAAAAAGGATCATCTTTTGCTGTTTAACTCCATTTGATAATTGAGATAAATATACATTCATTTTCTTTTGACAGAATTTTCCAGAATTAAAAAGAAGTGTCTCCTAGTATCACCCTTTCAACCGTTACACAAAGTTCTGAGAAACTGTTCAGAGAGTTTCTTACTTCCATCAGCAGTTCTCACTAAAAGACAGCAGGCAAGAAAAATTGATGTAGACTTTAAAAAAATGCCTCTTCCAAATTTAGAAAATGCCCTGTGCCTTTCACTTCTGATCACGTAGGCAAAATCCTGCACCTGCAAAAGTTGTGATTAAGGTTACAGAGGCTGTATGATTACATGGTGTTGCAGGGTGGCATTTCTAGAGTCCAATGAGCAATTGATGCCTAAAATGACAATCAGAATTCTATGACTTTCTTCTGACATATATTTATGAATTAGAAATATGGGTTACAGCTCATGGAGATACAAAGTGACTGATGTGGTTGAGCACAGCTTCACCACTAAATCAGCAGGCGCTGAAAGCATTTCTGGATCTGAAACTACTATCAGAAGCACATAGGATAGAAAAGCAGGAGGTGAGTTTCCCCAGATAACTTGATAAACACATTTTAGTTATTCTGTCAAAAACTTTGGTGGTTTAGTTTTTGGTCTGTGCCATTTAGGTTGAGCTGTATGGTACCTCATTGATAAGAACATTTGATAAGAACACTAAGCTCATATCTTTCGTAACCTGAACCAGATTAGAACAGAAGCTTTTGCAGATAAAAGGCTTGTAGGTTTATCATTTCTACTACCTACCCTGAAAGAGCTGCAAACATCTTTCTGCAATTTCATGGTCCTTTTGTTGGAAATGAGTATCATGAGACTGGGGATAATGGCATGCTGTGACTGGCTGTTTCAATAAAGACAGGATTATGATGATGGGGCTTTTTGGCAAGTGCCTTAACTGCAATTCCCTATACATCTTATGGCAATAACCCAATCAGTGTACCTAGATGTGATCTATGTAACCAGATTAATGAATTAGCTACTAGTCAATAGGTGCTTAAGAATGATGATTCTTAAAAAATATGAAGTCATTGTTTGGACGCCTAAGAAACATGCTGACCCAGAGAGAGTGCAATCAATAATATTGCAGATTTAACCAGTCCTGTGCCTCATAGGTCTGTGGGATCCTCTGCCTGTAAGAAAAAGTATTTCTGCATTAGCATTTCAATTCAATTTAGGAGTGCAATTTGAACTGCCCCCATTTTCTGCACTTTAGTATGTATTGTACAACACAGTATCACCATGCAAATGGATTTATTTTGATGAAGTTAAGCAAGAAGATGCATCCTAGCTGTGAACAGACCATTAGTCCACAAATCTAGACTAGATTTAGCCAGAGGTAATAACTCAACATGCATATAGTACACGTCAGTTCCCTAGCAGAAAATCTCTTTACAGATCTAATCTTTTTTGCTGCCCTACTTGCTAATGTAAATACAGCCAAAGTATAGCAGGGTAGAATACTTTTCCTAACATATTCATCACTGAAAGTGATTAAATTTTCAGTTTAAACCATTTGTGGCCAGAAGTTTAGCTGAATGTTTTTAATGCTGAAGGAGAGCCTACAGAAATGTTCACCTCAGCATTTCTCAGGACATTAATGCTGCTTGGAACACAAACCAAGACATTGTGCCAGATGCAGAACATTGGTGTAAAAGTTTATGTTCCTTCAAAAATGTTGCTTGAGGCATAGTGTATTATTTTAGCAGTGGTTAACTGAGCCCGGGAAAGGTCTGTCTATGCTAATCCACACACTTTGTGCCCTGAACGGTGTTGGATACTCTTTTTACATGGTTGATGACAGTCTAATGATCAGTGGTATCTCATGGATCGAAAGTTTGGTTTGCTTCAGTCCACCTGATTTTCTCCAAGTTTAATGATGTCTCAGGGTTTATACTATATTCCATCACCACTGCAACTAGACCTTTTAGTCTAATACTAGTTTTGATACATAGCAAAAAATTGGTGTCTGAAAGTTGTGCCACCTTGTGCTAGTTCAGTAACTAAGAAAAATGTAACTGTGAGAATAAGCATATAGAATGTTATTATCACATGTGATTGCTTTGTGATATTTAATACATGATGCTTACACATATAGGTGCGTGTATTTCAAAATGAAGTTTACATGTCCTCTATATCACATTACAAGCCTTTTTTTTTCCATTCTAAGGCAGATTTTGAGTTTCTAAACTTGATAACATTCCTAGCAATAAAAGAGTTTACCAATAGGAAAATTATTTCCTGTTGGTCTGGAATGGTGGAAATACATCAAAGCAGATGTCTGTCATTTGTCATTGTGTCTAAGTGCAGATTATTCTGATGCAGAATGTATGAAAAGGGGGTTTAGGTCTCATTTTCTAGAGCACTGGCAGAACCTAGCCTTCCAGCTGCTATGCAGCTTTACAGTTTCTCTCCGGCTCCTCCCAAACCAAGGAAGGGCTGCAGGCAGAGAGGATATGTAATCAGGCTGCACGTGGAAGCTGAGCTATGCTGTCTCTTCCCCAGCCAGGCAGCTCCACACTGTAGGAACAGTCCCACATCATGAGATCTAACATAGTGATGCTTAAACCAGAGTGGATAGGAAAGGGCTCATCCCTCCCTGTGTTGCCCCTCTTATCAATGCTGTACCCAAATCCTAGATGCATTATGAACCTGCAAGGGTGCTGTTGGCGCAAAAATCTTTTAATCTGCATGATTCTAGGACCCACGGACTGGGTGCATATGCTGGCTGCAGACACTTCCATGTTGGAAAGACAGACGTGGAGGAAGAAAAGCCATAACTTTCCTGAAGACTTTTTTTCCAAAAAAATTTTATTGTCACCTCTGTTATTCTCCTATATTTTCTCTTTACCTATGTTTCTTTTTTGCATTATAAATTTTCCTGTATAATTCCATCTTTTAATTAATATTAGTATTTTTGTTACATTCTTTATAAAGATTTTGTTATCTGTCTTCTATATGTGTACTGGCCAAGAAGTAGGGATGCTTGTGATGTTAGATTTTATTCTCCCCAGGGTGTAGCAGTTGTGAGTAAAAGAAGTTAGAACCATCTTTTAAACTGTAAGTAGATTGCTACGGGTTCTCCCTATGGTTTTAAGTAGATATACTGTAATCCTCTGCTAGATTATTCTTTTGTCCTTCATGAGAAAAAGAAAAAAAATTGAGAAATAAAGAAGCTTTATATTGTATCCAAGGAAGCTGACTGGTGATTTGGGAATGAATGTAGTAAATTGGAAGGAAATTAGATAAAGGGTTAACTCTGCAGTTGTCTGATCTGTATGAAAATAGATAGAAAGTGGTGTGTTGGTGGGGGTGGATTGTTGTGCAGTGTTTGCCTAACACGTGCATCTTTGGTGTACTATCAGTGTGTATTGGTAATCTATTTGTGATTATGAAAGCTTAAAAGGTGTATTAGAACATACAATGAAACTTTTGAGTATATTTCCTAAAATTAATCGAAGTTTGTATGGTTGTTCTGTTCAGAGGCTGGTGCGTGTGTGAGCTGTAGAGAAAAAGAAGTTAAGGGTTTGTAGAAATCAGTGTTCATGTTGAAGCAGGGTTTTTCTTTCGAATTGCAAATGTTCTGTGCTTGCATATTAGCTTGCCAAACGTTGAGTCCTAAAGGCTGGAAAGACTGTTACAACATTTAGTTTATTGTAAAAGATAACCTTCAAAGCCACTGATCATATTTTCTGAAGAAAATTGCACAGTTTTCTGCATAGCAGTGATTAACGTGGTTTATTTTGCAATAACACTCAGCTATCTCAACCAAAGATTGGGTGCAATTGCATTAGAACGTTTCTTCCCTCTCCACTCCACTAGGATCTTTCCTGGATAGTGACTGCATGTGGAGTTAATTATACTGATGTGAAGTAATGATAGTATCGACGTTGTCCTTGAAACACAGAGAATTATTTCTGAACTTGGCCATTTTTTCATACTTTGAGGCACAAATCACATCTACAGAGTTATAATCGCGATTTCCATAAAATGTCAATATCTGCTAATTACCACTTCAGGACAGAGTTTAATTCTCAGTATCTTCCAGTAGAAATTTCAGTCGGATTCCACAACTCTTTAGGTTTCATATAACAGCAGGACAATCTCTGCAAATAAAGAGACGCCTTGTAGATTCCTATCTGTGCATGGAATTATTCTCAATAAACTGCTCCTGAATAAGCTCCCTTTGCAGGCACTCTTATTTTCAGCTTATTACTACTTTTATTCTGAGAGTGAATTCAGGAAAGCTTGACCATTTTACTGTAAAATTAGAAATAAATTGAAGTGCAAAACAGATTCCTCTATGCTAAACTTAGCATTCCTTAACAAGTGTATCTAACGATTTGATGTTTCACTCCTCACTCGGGCAATACGCTACTGTTCTGGAATGTGAAAGACTGAGTTAGATTTTTAATTTACTAGTTTAACTTGGAAGTCACTTTCCAACATGTAGCATGGTAGTGTTTCCATATGTAACTGACCAGCTTTTAGATATCAATGGAACATTTTTCATTAAATTATATGAAAAAATCCAGAAAGGAGCAAATAAAACATTAGTATTATAATAAAAGATTTATTTTTCTAATCCATTTCAATAATAGTTGTACAACAATATGTCATATAAGATCATTGAAGTCAATTCCTGAAGCAAAAGTAAATAAACTAAAGCCAACACAAACAAATAATTTTAGTGTACTTGACTAAAGAAGTGGTTATGCAGANAAGTCTGAAATTCTTTTTTTTTTTTTTTTTTTTTTTTTTTTAATAGAATCTGCTCTCCATTAAACCAGGAACTCATTTTTGCTTGACTTTTAAAATGAGTGTTATTAAAAACTTGTTTTGAGAATATGATTTAGGTGTTTGTTCTGATTAGGTCCCAATTAAAAAATGGGATTTATGCATTTAAATGTTAGCCTTTGTTTGAGTTACGGTAAGAAAATATGTTTTCCTGAGTTGAGCTTTCTCATATGGTCAAATTATTTTCACAAATGGCCCACTAACGTACATGTGATTTAATATGTTCTTCTGACTAAAGGTTGCACACTTAGCCTCTTACATAGCAAAAACCTCTTCCAGTTTTTGAATCAGCTGCTTGAGAAGGAAGTTGGGAAACACCAGGAAACTCTTCAAGTATTCCTTCTGAGATGATCTTTTTCCTCCCTCTCACCCCCATCTACTTCAGATTATAGATTTTCTGAAATAACAACAGATGGGTTGTTACAGAAAATACTTCAGAAACCAAGTCAAGCTTGAAATACAAGCTTGTGCCAAACTTATTGACAGTTTACAACATGAGCAAGTTACTTGTAAATGGCTAAATAGAAATGTCTTGTAATAACTAATTCTCTTACATTGTTTTTGCTGCATGGTGTGTGGTTAAAGGGCTGAGCTTACACTATTTTATGATAAGCAAAAAAGTGACTAAAATTTAGAGTAAGTAAAATAAAATTGTTGTGTGTTCAAGCCAAGACAGATGCAAATGTTTAAATACTTTCATTGCTTTAATTATAAGATTTTTAACTTGAGGTGCATGTTAAGAGTCTTGTTTTCAGAAAGCTGTGGATGTCCATGCTTTGAAAATTATAAGCTTTTCAAAATTAACTTGCCAAAAATTGCATACAAGTCCAGAATGACCATGCTATTGTGAATATTGTCATTAGTACACTGAAATTTATGAGTTTTGACAAAGAATGTGTTTCAAACTGTTCAACACATCCCCTGTGTTTACAAGACACCTCATGCTTTGTATTGCTGAGCTTAAAGTGGCCTCTTTTTTAGGTTGGGGTTGCCAACCTTGTTGGTTGGCAGGGAGCTAGAGACTGGCTCATTTTTTTTCTGTGCCAAACTAAGTCTGGTTTAGAATTTTTGAGGTTTTTTTCAAAATTTTCAGATTTCCACTTAGGCGTGTCATTAAAAACTGACTGCTCTTCTACTAGATTAGTTGAGTTTATTCCATTTCAGTTCTACTTGGCTAAAGTGAAATCCATTCCCACAGCTAGTTTTGTTTTTACACGAGTTGTGATTTTCAGGTGCCCATGAGTACATGTGAACACACACAGATGCAAAAGACTTGAGTTATAGAACATTGTTAGAGACTGTTCAGGCTATCCTTCCTGGGCTTCCACTATACTGCTGTGTCAGATCACAGCTTTTATGCTTGTGTGTGCTAAGATTTCTCAGTCTTGATAGGTTATGTTAGTGATTATACCCACAGCCCTTGGAGCAAGTTTCCTTGAGTTAAGTGCCCCATGTGTTACACCTTTCAAAAGGCAGCCCTACAGCCTAAAATTTCTTTGGTGCTTTGGGATCAAAGCAGAATCTCAAGATAATGCACAACTTTCCTGAGAAGTTTCTGTATGCAATATTAGCTTTCTGGCTTGCAGTTTGCTTAATTCAGAAAATAGGTGATGGAAAGCAGCATTTTGCGTACGTTCTCCCACGAGTGTGTGTATGTCCCATAGATTCAAAACCAACATTGTTCTTGAGTCAATGGAAATGTCTAAAACTAGGCAAACAATAACGAATCTTATGTGTTCTTCCCTCTCATGATTTTGTCACCGGTCTAGAGCCTTTTTTAGGTGGATTCAGGTTTTTGAGGTTTTCCAGCATCATTGTCCTGAAGGCTAACTTGTCTTCTGCATTGTTGAATCTTCCCAGCTTACCTTGTATTCTCACAGTTGGAGTGGCTCTGCAGTCACACCAGTAACTGGTAAACCAAAAACTGGTTGTTCCTTCCCCTCTCCACTCCTGAGGTTCTTATTGGACCCAAGGAATTTATTTCTGAATCCATTCCCTGCTGTTTTGGTGTGCAGTTCTTCTGTAACTTCTTCTACTTGTTTTTCTGTTCACTATTTGTTAACCTAGACTTCTTAACTTCACAAGGGAGTTGTACTTTTACCTTTTCATATAAGTACAGCCATTTAAATAAAAATAAAAACATTTGCAGTATAAACTTGTAAACTAAACAATATCATCATTTTCATCCAGTTCTATGAAAGTCAAGTACACATTAAATATGTGCTATCTTGAAATGCTACATATTTCACTATGATAATAGATATGTCTTTTAAATAGAAATGTTAGGGTTCTGAACTATCATGTGTAAGAATACATTTCTGTGGAGGTCCTGCTTACAGTTGCTGTTTGGTAGAATATTCATCATAGTTTATAATAGAGCAACAAATTCTCTATTCCAATCACTACCAAATTTGCCAAAACACAGGGTTATCTAACAATCTGCAAAAAAGTGAAATGTGTTAACACCAACTTGAAATGAAATGTCATGTTTTTCTATTACTATGACTTTCATTTTTATGATAGTATTTAAAAAACTTGATTTCATGTTTGCTTCTCTCAGTAAAGTAGTTCATTATTTCTTTTATCTAACCTAAGTTTAGCATCTATGAATTAGTTACCAGATAAGTATTGTAATATTTTTTTAGCAAGACAGTAATAGGAAAATGCTGCCTGCTACAAAGATACAGTATTAGCTGATAAGGCATTATCTACAGCAGCCTTAATAAAAGGTTGAAACATTGACCGATAAGTTGTTAAACAGTTCAAGCATTGTCCTCTTTGGAGTACTTTTAGTCCATTACATTTCATGTATATTAATTTATCCTATTCAGCCTCTATTAAAATGTCAGTTTTACACTGAATTCTGAGGTCATCGTTATGTGTGACCTTCTCGGAAAATGACAGTGGAAGTGATTCAGGACAAACAAGTGTGGAAAATGCTGTCCAGTGGATTTTCAGTTGTCTGTATTTTCAGTAGATTTTATGACTTCATGAATGTATAGTTCTGTCCCTTTCAAAGAACTTCTTTAAGTCTGTGAGACCACAAATTTGAAGTCGTATTCCTGGCATTTCATTGTTTGGCAATTACTTGATATTTCTGATGAGTTTTTCAAAGGATTGAGTTGTGAAGTGTTTTTAGAAAGTGTGAAAAGTTCCTTGCACATTGTCATTCTGTTTGGATGTGAATCACTAGACATAAAAATGATACACATGAATGATACATGTGTTTTGATGAGTGCCTTCACCTGTAACTTAAAAAAAAGGGCACTAAAGTTTGTTATCAAACATGTTGTGTTGTAGAGGAAAAATGCAGCTCATAGAATATTTTAAAACTAGGCTACAGCAAGTGATGTGGTGTGCAGGAGAGGGGAGGAGAGCATGGGGCAAGAAACTAAAACCAAGAGCCATTAATCATGCACTGGACTTCAGAGAAATTTTTTTTTCAAGTAAAGCTAGCTCTTCAGTAAACCAGCTGTAGAAATGAGTTTAAAGCCCGTGAAGACTGAGACCGACAAATCTGCACCTGTCCCGTAGGGTAAAAGGGCATTTCTCCTGCAGGCAGAGCTGCAGACGGTCCCATAAATGCAGGACAGTTGCCACGACACAGAAAGATTGTTATACAGAGCAGCGTGGCAAGTGACTGAAACTTTCTTCAAGCTTACACAAGGGAGTTGAGAAGAAAAGCTTGAAGCAGACAAGTGTTCTCTCTGAGTGCATATGCCTGAAGACACTTCGCAGTAATTTTTCAAAGCAGCATCTCAGATTGTTTTATCTGGCCTGTTAAATGATGTGACTTGAAGAATTTCACAAATTGGACTAAGATTCTGCTCTTGGCCTGTGGAGACAGGAACAGAAGTTTGATTACATGAATGCAATTTTATTTTCAAGAACAGATGACAAGTTAGTTGCCAATAGGACTAGCAGATTGATATTTGATAATATTGATTGATGATTTTTTGCATTGAATTTTCATTAATAATTTTACTAAGCCACATGCCAGTGGTCCTATCTAAATGAGTAGTGATACTTTCTGTAGGCAATGATTGAAATGTATCTGGTTTTCTCTGTATTTTAAACAAAATGTGATAAGCACTTGGTTCATATTATCATTTTTGGTGGTGATAATAGATTGTAGAGTTGATTCTCAGATTTTTTGAATGATCACTTAGGAATACATAAATTAAACGTTGTAACAAATGTAGATACATAGGCTCTCTTCCCTCCACTCAGTACCAGGCATATTTTAGATTAGATCGAGAAAAACTAAAAATATTTAGGCAACAGATAAACTAGCTATGCTCGCAATGGGAACCATTAACAGTGAAGGTGTGCATGTGAACCAACACATGAAACATATTGCGGAAGAATGGTTTACGGACAGTTGTATCAGTGTTGCCTAAATGTGTTATGTACAGGTGGATTAAATAACCCATTAGAGAGCGAAGCCTTCCAAATATCTCTAATGAAATATGAACGTGTTTTAGCAGGTTGTCAGTTGATTGAGATTTAATTCCGATGAAACGGTTGCATGTGGAGCAAAGCAGCCAATGTTTGAGCTAAATGCTCTTTCTGCTACTGTCACATTGGAATGAGTCTCTTCCTCAGGAAGGCCACACAGTGAAGGCTCAGCTGCCTAGCATGTGGCACCATTGTATTCCTGTGTCACCCATATCAAGAGTATGCACTTGATTTGCCAATGGATGATACAGGAAGTGGAAAGGATATTCCTCTTCTTTGAGTTTCAAGGTAGACTTTTGTTGTGGGCTCAAACTTATTAAGAGCCTTGTTACATAAGAATCTAGGAATGGTCATAATGGATCAGACCAAAGGCCCCAGTATGTTGTCTCCAAATATGACCAGGAACTGGCTTCTAGGAAAACAAAGAAGCAGCAGGGAAAGTAAAAAGTTGTCCTTCCCCCCTTACTGCTTCTGGCGTCAGCAATTTATGGCTCACTGCCTGAGCCAGAGTTTGTATCTGGGTAACAATGTTTAATGTTACTAATGGAGCTATTTTCTAAAATTTGCCCTTTTTGTTCCATTTCTATTTGGGCCTCCCTGGAAACGGCCATGGCAATGACTGGCACAATCCTGTTGAACCCTTGCTGGACAATTTCACTGACTGATCCTTGATCCTGTCATGTCTGTAACACTGAATAATTGTCGCAGCTCTGCTTTCTCAAGATGGTCTATGGTTTTATATACACCTATCATATACGCATTATAATTGGTCTTTCCAAGTAAGGAAGCACATTGTTTTCTGGTCTCTGTTTTTACATTTTAAACACAAACAATTTCCAGTACCCTTTATCATCCTCATCTTGCCACTCAATTCCTTTTCTCATTCTCCTACATTGTTTTGACATTATTTGGAATTACATATCAGTTTATTAAAGATCTTGTGAAAGGATCACAAGATCTCCTGTTTAAATAGTGTCTCAGAATATTCAGAGTCTATTTCCTTCAGCACTTTTATTTCCTGTATTTTTAAGAAATAAAGAGCCAGGCAGATTTTTATGCTCCCACTGCAACATTCAATGATGTTCTGTTCCTTGTATGTTGAAAGTATAGCTTTCTGTGTGATTCACAGTCAGGGTGGAAAGGAATGTTTTAGTTGCAAGTGAGCTTACACCCCTGTGTCATGTTCCCATAAATTCAAAAATTCTCTCATGAAAAAAGTATAGTGCCTGTTGCCATCATTATTTATGCTTTGTAACAGATGTAATTCAAATCATATTTTTGTGAATGAAGTGGAGAGGTGTCAGGTGGATTCAGTGAGAGGGGGATATGCTGTTTAGTTTTGTATCATGTATGATACAAAAAAACCCAAACAACCAAAACCAAAATATATTGATGTTAGATGACTGAAAGAGTAATACATGATCTTGGAGTGAACAGGGTTTTAAGGTTAGCATCAGAATGGTATATTTTTTTCTGGAAACTGAGTGAAATACTGCTTTATATTTGAATTTTATTTTGTAAATCTTTCTTTTAACTTGAAACAAAAGATCTCAGAAGTTGAGAGCCCTTTTAAACTCTGTGGCTTTCAAAGAGTAGCTGGATAACAGGGATGTGTGTTCTCAATATTGAGCAGTGCTTCATTTGCAGTGTTGTTTTTTGCTATGTTGAATGTTGAAATTTGCTAAATTTCACAGTAGAACTTTTTCATTTCTAACATCTGTGGTTTTCTGATACAGAGGTTCTGTCTGATTTCTGCTAGATCACCTGAAGCAAGTAGTGAAATACTAGTTTATGACTTTGCAGTAGAGAGAAAACAATCCTAACAATCCCACTTTGGGAAGATAGAATGTACCAGGTCAAAAATCTTTAAAATTGCCATCTGCTAAGTTGTTTGACTCTGAAGGAATAAGTTGCACACAGCTTTGTTTCTTAGCTTACTATAAACGGTGTTTAGAAGTAAAAGGTAATACAAATGTGTTAGATGAAAGAGGAGTATCTCAGCAAATCAACTTACTTTCACTTCAGGAATTACCAACCAATAATTGTGTGTTTTAAGAGATTTTCTGTGTGCAGCTGTTCTCAAGTACCAAATTTTTTTTAAACTGCTATTTCTGAATGAAAACAAATGGGAAAACCTGAGTCAAGAAGAAAACTCAACAAATAGAGGAAATGGCTTTTGATGAATTTACTAGCAGTTCAGTGTATGTCCTAGTGGGAAAGCAGAAAATATAAACAAATCTTTTACTTGGTCTGAGCATGTTTTGGAATGCACTGTAGATGTTTATTTGAAACAAAACCACAATATAGTGCAATGAAATGTTTTAGTTATGTTTTCCAAAGTCTAACTCTTCCTGGTTATCATGTATCTATTTCTAAAGGAGAGGAGTCTGGGAATTTGATGTAACTGCAGTTTTGCAAGTGCTTAAGCATTAAGATTTAATTCCCATGTCACCTGATGATGTCTATTAATTGAAAACATTACTGCATCAGAGTTATACCACCTGTTGAGATTAGTAAAAACTGAAACCTGTGGCTTCTGTCATTGTAGCAGGGCTTATAATGCTGGAATTTTTTATTATTTTTTTGGGGGGGAGGGATGTCGTCCTGGTTTTGGTGGAAATTCTCATCTTTCTTACCCATCTTTTTGAATAAATGCACCTTGACATTATAGGGCCTTTTTTCCCTTTTCTTTTGTGTTTTTAAAGAATCTAGAGCATGTGGCTCTTTCTCTTGTGTAACACTCGTGTTTGAGAGCCAAATAGGTCAGAAGGAGATGAGCGCAGAGGACTACAGAATGTTTGAAGAACTGAAAGTTTGCTCAAAATGTAATAACTTTGGGTGGTCTTCTCTGGATGACACATGGGAATGAGCATTTGAAATGTGACTCATTTCAAATCAAAAAAAGGTGAAAGAAGGTGGCTCCACTTTGTAAGTATTCTCAAGTTTTTCATTTTCAAAAGCAGTGGACAAGATTATAATTTGCAGCAGATTTCTCTTCATAAGAGCACCAGTCCAACAGAGTGTTCTAAGCTAAGGTTAAGCAGCTTGAAATAGTTAATTTTACAAAACAGTGCAGTAATATTACTTTTCCTTATCCTTTTCCAGGTTCATCTTCCTTCTCTTTCATCTACTGAATAATGAATGAGGGCTCTCAGAGATTTCCACATATATGGAATAGAATATTTTCTATCCATTTATATACATTCCTTTTTGTATTTTGAGAGATTAGTCTTTACTTTTTTAACTGGATTTAGATTCAGGAAAATCAAATGTAAAATTTATCTAAGCAATTTTACTTTATTTTATTGAACATGAAAGATACGGTGGTAATGTGTAAGTAGTTAGGGTCTGGTNTTCATGATGTAAGCAGACGGAAATGATGTGGTAAACCCAAGCTATATAATGCCATGCCATACACCAATAAACGCCATTTGCCGTCCACCACATTGGTGTCTGTGAGCTTATGGCCCGAGCGGCCTGGGGTTGGTCGCCATGCTGTTCCTGAACCAGGTCACCACACCATTCAAAGGCAACAAGTGGTGCCGAAACCTGGGAATCGCCTGGACGGGTGAACGGCGGCCGGAGCAGCAGGACCAGCCCGGCGGGGAGGACGCTCCCGGACCAACAAGG
>RSEF01000001.1:89068897-89095738 GCA_003993805.1 Himantopus leucocephalus | reverse complement strand
ATCTTTAAGGTCCCTTCCAACCTAAACCACTCTATGATTCTGTTATTCTGTGCAATGAATCTGCAGGCTGGAAGCTGCCAGTTGGAATTTGTGTATAGTATAAATGACAAAATTTGGTTTTTACTGCAATAGAGTAAATAACTTAGGTGGGAAGGAGAAACATGTTTTCAAAGTGTAATACCAGTGCCATAAATGAGACTCCAGCATCCTTACACTTTAAAGGAGAAAATGGGTTTTGAGATGGTACTGATGAAAGCAATTGCCATGCCCAGTTCCTGGAGACCCTCAACTTGCCATGTCATTTTGGTTTTGCTCGTATTCCTACCCTTCTTGGTTTCCACTGAATTGACCATCAATGACAGCATATGTGGATTAGGCACATATAAGTAGAAAAAGAGTTTACCTTTTAATTTGTGGACTCTATTTTGCACTCAAATACATGTAATTTTATTTGGATTAAGAATGACCTAAGTGAAGCAATTTGGTCCTGTAGTTTTCCAAGGTAATTATGGTTGGCCATGGCTATGGCATGCAAATATACTAGGTTCACATATAATAAGTGGACTTTTAAGCTCTATTACATTTCTTTTTACATTTTGAGATGAAGTTTGTTGTTCTCTGAATGTGCAATTTTTTTTTAAAAAAGCTGTCCACAGTTTTCCTGTTGCTTGTTTTAATTAATTACATCATTACCATACCTTAAATAATTAATAAACAAACAAATACCCAAACCCCAGAAGAACATAATCACTTTCCTTCTTCCAAAACAAGGTGTTTTGTTTTGGTGCTTCCATGCCATCAAAATTCTTTTTGCTACAGTTCCTTGGTAAAATACCACAAGCACCACCATGATTCAGCTAGCAATTCAAGTATCATTCAAGGGTGGAAAAAAAATCTTCTGTCTCTGAGGTCTGACACTCCTAAAATCAAGATCTGTAAGGGAAAGTAGTTATCTTCATGCTTTGTCATTAATTTATAATATTAATATTAAAAATTAGTTTATAGTATTATTCTCAGCGAGGTGTGAATCTAATACTGATGATAGATACACTCCTAGTGAAGTTCAGAATATTTCAGTGAATAGCAACTGAAGTAAACATTAACTAGTTCACTGCAGAGGATAACATTCAGTATAGGACAATACTATTGAACAAATTTATCTCAAATGAAAACTCTTATGTTAATCTCAGTTAATTTGCAGATCTGTGAGGCACAGAAGATGATGTCAGTACAAATGTCTAGAGCCTTAAGTCTTTATTCTTTGGTGGCTGATATTAATTAATTTGTCAGGTATATCTGGTATGTACACACTAAAAAATTAAATACAAAAATACAGAAAACAATCAAAAGCCACTGTCTGTGTAAATATATTTACTAATGTAATTTCAAATATGAGTAATGAAAGAAAAATAAACAAACACACATATTGAATCAATAAAAGTAGTTAAGGCATTTTCTTGGTTTTTTTTTTCTAAATCACTGGTGAGAACATCAGAAACCCTCCTTGATTCTTTTGAGACCATCATTCACAGCAGTACTCAAAAAGTAACAAATCATTCCCAGAGGGAAGCTCCCCTGCACATCTTTCTACAAGAATTTTGCATTTCATTTTGTGTCTTCATATAAGAGAAAAACAAAGTATAATATATGGCTAAATATGATGACACAACTTTTTCCAAGATGTTTTGAAAACTGTTACCCTTTAATTAAGTTTCAACATTTTTGCTCGCACCAGACTCCGGATTTTATGCTAACATATAACTGTCATCATTTTATTTCAAGAAGCCCCAATCAGCAATGCCAATGTCTAGTAGTATTGGAGTTGACATGAAATAGGTGTTATATCAAAACTAGATTTTAAATTGTCTGACAGAAATACTTTGCCACCAAGGTACTGAATTTTCAGTATCTTTTGACACTATTTGGCAACAAAGATACTGGATGGCGAAGACCAGTCACTTGAACTCTGAATGTCAGAAATACATTTTTCAAGAGCTTAGATTGAGCAATACTATTTTAAAAGCCTGACTATATAGAGGTTTTCCTATCTGTTAGATTGACTAAAAAGAAAGAAAGAAAAATAATCCTACATTCCTCCTCCAATCCGTAAATAGACAGTTTTCTTAATTCATCACTTAAAAAATGATAAAAGCAAATTCAGGAGTTTAATGAGTTTCAAAGGAGATTTAAAGACAAATAATATATGCAACTAAACATCCAGACATACAGTAGCACGGGTTAGACACAAATAATGAGCCTGAGTTTCAGAAAGGATATTGATTTTCCAGCTTTGGTAATGAGTCAGACTGCACACTGAGAATGATTTGTTCTTGGGCCTCAATTATCACTCAGACTGCCTTCCTTAGTGTTTCTGCTTTGGAAGTCACACAGTTACTGACAGAAATGGGACACTAGCCCAGAGAGACCACTGTTTTAAACTTGTGTGGCAAAATATCTGTATTCTTATTTGGCTGGGAGAAGAGGAGAAAGGCCAAAGTATATACTTTTAATAGCGTTTGAATGAATATCTACTACAAAACCCACAGTAGGGTTGCTAGGAGGGGAAGCCAAAATCAGAATTCAAAGGGTATAGCCGGGTAAACCAATGAAAGGAACTCTTTCCCATTTCCTAAAATATGTAAAGCTGAGGGAGAAGAAATCAATTTACACAACTAAGAGCACAAAAGTGAGCGTATGAGTTGTTTAATCTATGACTGTTCTCTGCAGTATACCACCGTTGCTGTCACAGAAAAGGAACCGTGTGAGAACAGGGAGAAACAGCCAGCAGGCATTGATGGTAGGCCTCAACTTTTTCATTTAGAACAGCTTAATGGTACAACAACTTTGAGAAAACACTAATTTAAACAGTAATCTACTCTCTCAGAAAAGATAATGTTTCACCAGCCCAGACAAAAAGTACCTGTTTCTTTGCTCACCTGTCATTGGTCATTGTGTAGTTTTAAAATAAAAAACAAAACCCTCCACACACAAAAACCCACAAAGCAGAACTGCATATTGCGTACACATGTTAGGAAGAGGTGGCATGATTACCAGATGTTTAGATCCATCTTAGTAATCAGATACCATGCAGACTTGAATAATAGGTAAAGAACCGTTTTCCCCATAAAGTCATATGCTTCCTTGAAAGACAACAGATCAGTTCAGCTTTGGTGAAAGTGATTCATCAGTTCATAATGACAAAGTAGAAACCTCATGAGGACCATGCTGCTCTCCCTGTTCTTTATTTTTCCACGCTTGAAGAACAAAGTGTCATCAATTAATTATTAATTACAAAGATATTTTTACATGTAAGGCAGTAAATTCTTGTGCTTTGCTAAAAATAGTTAATTTTTTTTTGAGCAAGACTTCTGAAATATTTGAGTAATTTTCTTCATGTTATATACAAAGATTTGAGAGATTAATTGTCCAGATGTTTCCTTGGGTTTTGTTCTCTCTTTCTCACATAATAAAAATCTTTCAGCACATTTTTTTCCCCAATAATCCCACAGTCCATCTGTTATACTTTGCTGAAGACATAAAACAGCACTACATGTGTGTTACAATCATCCTAAAAAGTAAATATTCACCATTTTCTTTTATAAATAAGGTGAAAGACTCCATTTTTATTTGTTAGGTAATGTCTTGATATGTTGCGCTTTGCCCTAAAACACTAGCTCTGTTCACTAATACCTCCACCTTTGCTTCTAATGTCATGGGCTAAAAAACTCAAATCCCAAGTCAGACCATCAAGTATTTCTATCTCTTTCACAACAGAAACTCTGGAAAAATACAGCAGAGCAAGTCTTTAACACTTATCTCCTATGTAAATACCACACAACTTAGAACAGGTTAGAACTTACCTATCTCAAGATGTCATGAGTAGAGTGAATAATGTGTGCATTTTTATTTCTCTATGTGTTACAAGAAGTGTTTGAACTGTAAATTGAGCAAGTGAATACACTGCTTAAAATGTAAGAAGTGTCAAAACCCACTTCCTAGATTGCTGCTACAAAATGACAGCCCTGAAGAAGAACAGATAAGGAATCTTATAGCTGTAGCCATGGAATATTGGTAGTTTTAGAGCTTGGTTTCCAAACATACTTTTGGGAAGCAAAATTTGAAAGCTGCTATTGACTTTCACTTCAGTTGATAATATAAAAAAAAAAATAAATTCCCATAAATCTCTCTCAACTCTAGTCCTTCAAAGTCCCACACCAAAGAAAAACAGGAGAACATTTAATGAAAGAGTAAGGTAAGACCATGTCAAGAAGACCTGTGTCAGCAGATGTGTTGTAGTCAGAACTTTCACAGATTTGAAGGAAATCCTTGTGTAACAACATTCTGACTAGGCAGATGAAACTTGAAGTGGGGTCTAATATTTGCTGGATTATTTCAGAGCCTTGAAGGTTTACTAAGTCTCAAACAGGTTTCACACAGGCCTAAATCAAAATTGCTAATAGTTTGCAAGAGCATTGATGAATCTTTTACAGCGGGCGTTTCAGGTTTTCCTCAAGTCTTTCAAGAATCGACGATCTTTGTTAAGCCACGTGCTAAATGAAGTAATACTGTGAAAAAGGCTGGCATGATGCATCACCTGTGTTCCCCAGCTGAACAGTCTCCACTGAAAGCAAGGTACAAAGTCTGCTAAACTTAATGGCAAGAACGGCTTTGGCTTCAATAGACTTCGAATTCCTCTGAAAGTGATCTGTGAAGTTGTGGGGTAAAATGCATCAGGAGACTCATGGAAGGGGTTGATACCAGGTAGGGATTTGAAGCCAAAGTTATGAATGTGTACTGTATCATTTTTTTGGGCCCCTCAAAGGAAAACTTTGATAAACTTGAGTGAGTTTAGTGGTGGGTCACTTAGAAGGGGGGGGTGTGGGGGGGAGAAGGTGTCATTTGAGAATAATCTGAGGGAATAGGCAGGCCTCCTGCCCAAAGTCCTTAAGTCCTTACAAGTGGATGCTTAGAAACTAGTTTCTTGAAGAAAGAGCTGGCTGAAAGGTGTGGGAGAGGCTGACTGTAGTGCCCAAAGGCAAGGTGTGAGTACCAGTAGCTGGCAGACACCTGGTGTTGGGGAAATGTCAGGCAGGTACTAACCAGGAAGATACAGAAGTACTTTGTAGCTGCAGTTTATATGGGAGACTGAACGGAAAACTTCAGTGGGAGCAAAATTCTGGCAAGCTGTGGGACAAGTAACTGGAAGAAAAAGGTCAGCAGATGTACAATGTATAAGGCTCAAGGTGAGAATAAACTGGGACTTCTAAGGGCCACCTCTTCAAACTGACACTTTTACCTAGGACCTGTACAGCTGGATATAAGCACACATACCCTGTAGAACGCATAACAGAGAAGACTTCTGGGTACTCAATTTTTCCTCTTTTCTGCTGTTGAAAATGCATGGACCTGGGCTCAAATGAGAAAAGCTAGCCTTTCCCATACACAAGAAATACCGTACTCTCCCTAAAAAAATAAATCATACACATCTAAGTAAAACAAACCATCTGCATTAATTAGTAAAAAAGAACAAAAATCATTTGTTTAAATGTTTATATAAACACTATTTCATGTGTGCCAAAAAGATCATAAAAATAGAGTTAATGTTAAAAAGCACTTCAAAGGGTAGGCAATGAGTGAGCCACTTGGATTTTTATCTTAATTAAAAGTGTAAGAGATTACTTATATTAGCTTATACCTTACCTTTCAAAACTACATCTCATTCAAAAATGTTCATCCCATCATCAACTGCATCCTTCCAGAGCACAGGTGCTCTTTTCTACCAAGTTATAAAACTGTCTTTTTTCACATTCCAAGATACACAAAGTGATATTGTAGTCATCAAGCAGTATCCTGATTTTCTTAAGATGCCTCTCTTGCTCGATCTTTACTGCCATTGTTCTGCCCTAACACCAGCTGGTTTCAGTCTCTATCATCAACACGATGACAAAAATGTGCTTTCAGGTATCAAGGAAGACCTGAAATTACTTAAATATATCCAGAATTTAACTCATGATTACCAGTTATAATATGATTTGAACAACCATTTTGAAGAAGCCACTGTTTTAAGAGAAAGATGATTTAGTTCAGCCAAGCACAACACTCAAATCCATAGCCGTTCTTGTCCAAGATGAAACGTGGAGGTATAACAGCTCCTTGGTTTTCCAGCTGTTGCCTGCAGAAACCTGGAGTCTGTAGGCTATTTATAAGAGGCTAGGAAATGTCATAAAGGAAACCAAATTAATCCGTGCTGTGTGTATTTGTGAAATGTCTAAAGAGGTTTGCATACCCACCTGAAAATGTTTAGGATCTGTAAACTAAAAGATGTTGAAAAAACACTACTCATGCCATCATTCTCTGGAAATCTGGTGGTAACAAACTCTTGGGAAGTGAGGACAATATTTCAGTAGGTCATTTGTTTTCCTGGAAAAGCACAGAAGGAGCATAAGGAACAAGGCAGAAGAGATAAAAAAAACTTGCTTCCTCCTTGCAAGTCCAGAGTTCCTCCTCTTGTTCTTAGGAGTCACAAATGAAGAAAGAGTAAGAAAATAAGAAAGCAGGATGAAGCTGAGTCAAAGTTCAAAGACTAAAATTCATATGTAGCTCAGAGCTCAGGCTGATTCTCCTTCTCTTCAAGAACCAGTCCTTTGGGCTCATGTTTTAAATGGCAATGTCAGCATATTGTGTCTACTCATGACAACACCACACTGCAAACACTGCAACCTGATACCAGGATGCCAGACTAACCATGACCACTTTGTGGCACTCAGCATTTTTAATCAACACAGCCAGTTCTCCATTTTTTCAAGGCTGAGTATTATTGCACATTTGACCATTAAAAAAAAAAAAAAAAAAACCCANCAAAAAACCAACAACAAAAAACCTGTCCAGAAAGTCTCAGTGAGCTATGCTATTTTTTAAAGTAACAAAGACGATCATTCACATCCCCCTTTTATCACTGTAAGCTAGTTATTATCTCATCCAGCATGTGCTGAAATCAAACAACCTTTATGCACAAAGGAAAGAGCAAAGAAAGAAAAATGTATTTTTCTGATGAAGGCATTCAAAATGACAAATGTCACCTGTTAATGTCAGTACTGCTGCCAGAATTCCTAAGTTGGCACAAAAATTTTCATTTAAGTATAACGACACAAGTCAATCTTTTTATATTATTATAGAAATAACAATCTATAAATGCTTATGATCAAAGCAGCTGAAAGTTGGATAATGCCATCTCTGTAATCTTACCCTGGCTTTTGGTGTCTCTGAAGGGATGCTGTAATGTTAGATTTTTAATAATGCTTAATAAACATTTAGCAACATCTATTATAAATGGGGGGTACCATATGCAGAGTTGGGTGGGGTCATTCTTTACAGCAACTCACCATATGGTATCCCTATGAATGTGGCCCTGATAAAAGTGATCTATTGAACCTGAGTGCTGCTGTCGTATTAAATTACTTTCCTTCATCTTCCCCCATTCACTTGCACTAGGAGTAATGTTGATTCACCTGCCTGTCTCACGCTGCAGCTGCCATGTTCTCCAGCTGCTTGTATCACCAGGATTTAATAGACTCTGTTACATTATTCTACTTGCATTTGGTTTGCAGAGTGTGAGCAGAGAAAGGAACAAAATACATGGATTAGTGTTTAAAGGATCAAACTAAGGACTGAATCCTATGCCCTTCTCTCATCTGCCACTACAAGGAGGCTACAAAACTTTTACCTGATTAAAGATTGTTGCGTCAGAGTGAATGATTAGAATTCAATCACCACTGCATTTCTTCATTTCCTTTTGTGTGTGTAGAGCATCTGATTTCACTGAAGCAGCACAATAAGGTGCTGCATCTGGCCTGAGATCATTGAAAGTGAACAGCGGAACAAATGACCTCTCTGTATATGGTCTATTTGTAAAGCAGGTAACCTACTCCTCTTAAATTGGAGCTTAAATATAACTACATGAAAACCATCTGTTTCACAGATGGTATCTTTAATAAAAGCTCAATTCCTGTCTTCCGTCGCCCACATTGTCCTTTCCGTTGTCACAATTTCTTATCTTTTGGGGCTTTCCATCAGCCAAGAGATACTACTATAGTGACTGGTCTGGATCTATATATGTTTCTTGGGGACCATATGCCTGTATTGACTTGACTGGCTGGCTCTTATCAAACAGACTGTTTAATAGGCACATTTTGCTTTTTGTTCAGTAGAGGCCTGTCCCAGCCTTCAAAGTCCCTTTTCCTCAAGTGTCAGATCTGCACAAAACATGCAAGACCATAGTTGTATGTCTGTCAGTTTGGGTTGAAATTTACCATGAGTTCAAATTTTTGAGTTGAAAATAGTAACAAACAAAAGACAGTGATCTCACCTAAGACTTATTGCCCTAGGAAGGCAGTCTAAAAGATAATTGTATTAGTAGTGGCCCAGGATATATCACTAGGGTACATATATTCTTTCCTCCCTAATTTTTTCTACTAGCTTTCATAAAGTTACAGAAAATGTTTAGTTTTAATATATACACAAATAAAATAAATCCCTTGATAGTAGTTTTTTTTATATTTATAAAAAAACTTTTAGAAGACAAAAGAAAATCTATCAGTCTAAAGCCTTTTCTGCACTATGAGAAAAAGCTTAAACCATAAAGAGATAAAAATGTTCAGGTATCCATATATCTCAATTCCATATCTTATTAATGATATTAATAATAAAATTAACAAGGTGATTTATAACAGCCGTATCATTGTTATTTCCAGTATTTTTTCCTCTCTACCCACTAAGTCATACCATGCTCAGCCTTAGCTCCTGAACTTTTACATGTTTAAGTATTGTATGATTTTATCTAGCCAAGAGGTTCCAATCAGTGAAGCCATTCACAGGAGCAAATCTATGTATGTGGTTGGGTGCCTGCAAGATCAGGGGCTTAGATAATGAGCATTTTATGGCAGCAACGTTACACTATTTATTTGGACTGCTCAGCCACTAGCATACCTTTGGGCATTGCAAGATGTTAATCTGAATATATACTAAAAGATACTGGGAACCCGTGTCTGGATCACCAGGAAATTTTAGTTAACCAAAGTCTAAATATAAGACTTTTAGAACTCTCACACCAGTCACATTGCTTATATGTCAGAACCCTTTCTCTGGTCTCTGCCTTGTTTGCATGGCTAATCACTTCTGTGATGAGACAGTCTAATTTCTTTGTGCAATATGTAATATCAGTCACTGAACATAACATTAGCAAAACCGATTAGTATGTATCATGGAAGGTTTTTCTGTACATACAACCTCCTTGTGAATAAGGCAATGAGTATTCAGTATATATGTCACTGATATATCATCATTCTTCTGGGTTTTAGGTTCACAGCAAAAGATAATTTTTCGTATCTGTGTAGGTTTAATACAATGAGCTCTTGCCTAGTACGCAGACTTCCATATTTTTACAGTACATTAAAACCAAAAATTTTTTTCTTACTCCTATAATATTTTTAGGGGAAAACTTCTTGCTGGAATATATAAAAGTTACAAGGAGTTATCAGATCCCATAGAAAGGCTGCCTGCTGAATCCAATTACTTGACTGCTGGTGAATTCCACGGGGCAAGACTTCACATGAAGAAGTCAGTAGAAGTAATGCAGTGTGTTTGACTATTGCTTTGTGTCTTAAAATAATCTTAAAACACAATCAGGAGGCAAAAAACATGAAATGATTCCTACTGTCTGCAACATAACAATGCAGGTACATAGATGAGAGAACAAAATACATAGCATATAAAAGACAGCGAAGCTGACTTGAAGCTGTGATCTCTAAGTGTCTGTCCCAGTATAAAAGGACTTTGAAGTGTTTACATTTGTGGTGGGCAAAGCGATACAACAAATAGCAGCATAAAGGCTGGAAACTACCTGACAAAGGATCCTATTTGCTGAACCAGCAGAAGCAACAGTGGAAATTCTTGCCACTTAAATTCTGCCATGTGGATGCAGATGAAGTCTCACACTAGCAATGAAGACAGGGCACGCATGGGACAAAGAGAGGTTGCTGATGAGAGAGAAAAAGAGCTGAGCCACTGCTGTTTTAGCTGGAGCACTGACAGCAGAATTGTCCCTGGGAAGTTTGGCTGCTGTTTTTGCTATCTTTATTCCCGGCAAACAGGAACTGAGTATATTGTATATTCAGGGTAATAGCTACGCGATCCATGTAGGATGAACGATGCACTACAGACACTGCACTGATTCCTCTTTTCACATGAGTAAAAGGGGCAATGACAGAAGTGCTATATGAGTGTTCACAGATATTAATCGCCTTCCCCATCATCTGCTGGCAGCACAAAACATGACTGCTCAATTTATGCCAGTGTAGCTGCGTTTTATGGCAAGGCTCATACACAGAATAAAATGATGATGAAAACTGTTAGGGATGCTGTAGATTGCATCCAGGACATGTACTCTGGTCCCTTCAACATTCTGTGCTTTGTTAATACAATTAGACAGTGGAAAAACAATTGGCAAGAAAGAGAGTTTCATGCACAGTAGAAACTAATGAACAGGTTATTGCATTTATTGTGGGCTTTTTCCATGCTACACTGGTATGTTCAGAGAATTCACTCCACATTCCGTAGTGCAGCAGGCTTGTTGCATGACTAAACTCAAAGGGGACTTTCTATCTTGCTTTGACCAAGAATTTTAGTTTTCATTTTGTCTAGCTTTAATGTATATGTTATGGATAAAAGAAAACACAAGACAAAATGGGCACTGCCTTGAAGAATTCACTAGAAAGCAAAAGTATGGATTAATATACCCACACAACAATAGTATAGCTGTTTGCAGCATTCATGTGCATGTTGCTGATGTATCATGTTAGAGAGGAAAGCCAGGAATGCATCAAAATCACTTGATACTGGTTTAATGCAGTGCACAGTATGAGTTAATTTTCCTATTCTCTAGGCATTTCTTAGCAAAAGAGGAACGCCACATAGTTTAGCACCTCCTTCCTTCTTCTCTAGCCTGCCTAATCTGAAAATGAAGAATCTTCTTTCCACTCTCTTTTTTTCCACTTCTAGAAATGTGCCAAAATTGAGTCATGCAGATGAAACAGAAAGATTACTTCCTGGCACACTGCACCTTAGAAATTTGTCATTAAAATTAAAATGGATCGATAGATTCTCTCAGCCAGATTTTGAGAACATCCCTAGTGTCCTCTTTGCCAGACTTAGGAAGCTTAACCAAAGTTTCCATACAGTGACAAAGACTCAAACATTTCTGACTCTAGTGGGAGTAGCAGCTGCACTACTCATTGGTCCCAGACTTCTGCTCTCTCCAAAGAAGGTAAGTTAGAATGGACAAGAAGGCATAACTATTTTTCACTAGCCAAGACTCCAGGTCTGCAAAGTCTCGATACCCAACTGTGAGACTTGCTCAGTCCCTCAGTTACTTTTCACTGGTCATTTCTGTGAAATCATGTTGCAAACTCTGCTGTGATCTACCAACCAGCCAACTCTGCCCCCGGGGATCATAAAAAGGGAGAGAAGATGTGTTACTGCACCATGGGTAGGAAATATGATCCTGAGATACTCAGATTCCAGGGCCTAGCAAGGAAAGTCCTGTCCATTGCCTGCCATGTGTTGTTTGCTACACTTGGCCTTTGAGACTTGCACACTAGGTTACCGAGGTCTGAGAGTTTGAGCTCTGAGAGATCTTCCTTTGATTTTGTGAGGGGTGAAACTGGCCATGCTCAAAGAGAAACTGGCCCATGCAACTCTGTACCACAGTCCTAGACCAGGACAGGGGAATTTGAATAAGCTGTGAGTCGAATACTGAACTGCTTGTACTGTTATTCAGATGTAATAGAGCAGAATGCCTGATATCAAAAGCATACTTACAACAATTCCTGGGAGCAGCAATCAAGAACATTTCTTTAAGATCAATGAATCCATAAAATCCATCAGTCTGTGAAATTCTGTCTCCCCCTGAAAGAAGTATAACACTTTGTCTCTCCCATTCAATACACTTGCTGTTTTATTGCAGATCATTGTGCTTGCTGCACACAATAACAATTTGTTGCTGCCTGAGATGAATTGACTTGCATCTTTTTCATTTGTGTACTTCACAGTAATATAATGGTTTGGAAGGAGCAGAGTATCCAAGGATCTTAGCCAACCAAACCAGCACCTAATTAAAGCTAACAAAAGAACCATCCTAAGCCAATCAAGGCCTAAACTGGATTATGAGAATCCAAAGGTACACAAAAATGTCCAGCACAAGCCTTTCAGCATTTTGAAACACCTGAAAGAAAAATAACTTTAGGATATGTCTCCTACTTCTGTCTCCTGCCCAGTATTCCCTCCCTTCTAGATGGCTATAAACTACAAGGAGAAAAAAGACTAATTTGGACAGGATTTGGCTAATATCAGCTTGATGCCTGTAACTGATTCCTACCTGCTGTTTTTGAAATGGAGCTTGATGACATGCAGTCAGCTGAAGGGCATGCATGACAGCATTTTTGGCTCAATAAGAAAACTAGCTGTACAAAAGAAAAGGGAAAAAAACCCCACAAGTAGTTTTCAACTGGATTACAGCACCAATTCAGTTCATCGCATTAGTCTTAGTATAAGACTGAGGGAAGAGGAAGGATGCAGAGTCAAAAGAGGATAAGACGAGTCTGCTCCTTACAGCAACCAAATGGTCTTAGTTTCATGTCAATCACTTTGGGTCTGCACTATCAGTATGTTTTCTAAAGCCTTTCTGTTGACATAAATACAATAATACAGCTAGACATGAGATTAAAAACAACATCAATTGTTCTAGAGGAGAAAGCTTGGTGAGAAGAGAGTTATTTAAAGCATGGATTTAAGAGAGAAATAAATTTAAAAAATAATCTGTGATGCAGTTTCCATAGCAGACCCCACTACAAAAGAAGAAATCGAATAGGAAAGAAACACCTGCTATAGAAGAATTTTGCCAGTTCTTCCTCTGATCACATTGTTATGCGCTTTCCTTTTCTTCTTCAACTGTAAGCCATTTGGGGTAGACTTTTCTTTTACTGTGTGTTCCAATTTTCTGACTCTGATGGGAGTATAACATATGAATCATGTTCTCATTATACAGAAACCTCAAAAGTGTTTTTTCAAAATTATTTCTTGAAAACTAATCAAATTCAAAAACTGTAATGAAGGTGTGAGTAAATTTAGTATAAATAAAATATAACAATAAAAAACTAAATATTAAACCCTAAAAAAAGTCATGGTAGATTTTGTTGAAATAGATTGAAGAACCCCAGAAAAGTACTCAATATAAAAACACAGCAGCTATTGTAGGAATAAATGGATTATTACCACACTGATTGATAAGTGAATACTAGTCTATTAGTTGTCCATATCCCTTTTATGAGGTTCAAAGTGGAAAAGCTTGGCTTTATTTTGAAAATTTCCACTGAATGCATTGCAAAATATGTATTTGGGGTTTTTTTTACTTCTTCTTACTTTTTCTACTTTCCCACACCACACTGAATAAAAGGAGTTCTACCCAGGCTAGGGTCTCCCACACTTTCCCAGCCCCTTATCCCTCTCCCAAATACCCAAAACCTCTACAACTAGTTTTCTTCCATAGTACTACTGCTGCATGCCCATGCCTCCACATGCCTAGGAAATACTGCACAAAGAGGAATGCAAACCAATTTTCGCAAAACCTGTTGGCAATACGAATAAAATGCAGTCAAAGTTTCCGGGGTCAAAAGTAGCAATTCAATTTTATGAAAAAAGAAGTAGGAAGCAGCATTTGCAATTCACAGGCTCTTTTGAAAGTTCTATAAATCAGATTTATTCAATGGTTGTGTCTTTGTAATTATTGCTTAAATGGAATTTACAAAAATAAACACCCAGCTGCCAACCAAAGTCAGAGGAAATCCATCAACACGTCATAGTTTTCAGCCTCTGTCTTACTTCCATTTTGGGGAGAGTATGGATTTCATGGTTAAAGATAGAGGGATGGGAATGAGTTGAGTTCAGTTTTACTCCTACTTTTACTAAATTCCAACTGTCTGCTTATGCTACTCCTTAGCTACAGAATTTCATAAAACTACAATATTTAAAATGCTCATTAGTGTTGTAGTGGCATAGATCTACTCTACTTTAAAAGCAAAACAGCCTGATAAGCATGACAGAAAACCATAGTATAAAGTTTCAAAATAAATGGAGATTTATCCCATAATGTAAATGAATTATTTACATAACAATACATATTTGAATTAAAAATACACATCTAAAAATATATTTAAACTTTATTTACATTACTGAAGTAAAATATTCAACAGAAAGCACAGATATGATGTAAATAAGCAGAAGTGATTTAAATGTACAGTAATTGCTAGTGGTATGCAGAATGCTCTATTATTTACTTATGTTTTAAATTAGGTTTATTTTAAAAAATCTGTTGTTTAATGAATATTTTCCTCTGTAGCATTCTAATTCGTTGACTGCTCTTTTCAGTAAAGGGAAGGAGTTGAGCCAAGAAAAAAAAAGCATTGTTCCCTATTTGTACGCCCATATAAAGGAAATACCTCTTAATGGTGTATCAGCATTTTGGGCAAAAACACAGGTAATGATCAGTAAACAGACCTCAGAGAAACAACTTTTAAAGCCAGTGAAGTATACTAAACCAGCCACAAGATCAATTTGAAGTCTTAGTACTAGTCAGGACCTAGAAAGTTGAGATAGCTACTGGCACTGGTGTCAGGTTCAGCACTGACAGTATGTAGGTAACCAAGAACATCTTTGAAGAATTCACAACTAAAAGTCTGAAACTAAGCTTTTTTGTCAGTAGTATGTTACAATCAACTTCTTTCTAAATAACATTCAAGGATTGATATCAAATTAAAGATGCTGTTATGATGTCACTTAAATATACCATAAGGTAAAAGAGGCACATAATTAGATTCAGAACAAACCTGTAATTTTTGAGGGTAACATTGCATCTCCCTTAAAGTTTTAAATGTAAAATAACTTTCCAAAATTATTCCTTCTATCCAAATATTACAGTTTGGCATGAAAATAGATACTTTCTGTTCTGTTACGCACCTCGTGAAGACTGGAAGTTGCATTTCTGCCTTGCTTTGTTTAAAGTGCCAACTATATTCCACTCTGCTCACACCTGATACTCAAAGCACAGTGGTTTCCTACTTTTTGTATTGTGATATGTAAAAGCATGACACATGGTTTTGCAAACTGCTCTGTGTTCAGAAGATCTATGGATGGTAGACACCTTTTTACAAGCTTCCAAAGACCCTGATGACACCATCATACATCTTTATAAACCTGACACAACTCTTATTCCTCACCAAACTTAGTCTTATTTCTGAGGGGGAAGAAAACTACCATGTGGGTCAGGCTTGGCTCAAATTGATTAGTGAACAGACAGTAAATTGGCAACCTCAGTGTTGAACAGCTCCAGCAGCGAGAACTCAGAGAATAAAAATGTGTGTCCTGAAACAGTGCCAGGTCAAGCTAGGTTTAAGCTGGCATGAAAATACGAGAGAGAAGTTGTACAACATTTCAAAGTGCTTTCTTCAAGAATAAAATCTGAAAATGACCAGCTGAACAAAAAACTAATATATCCATTGACCACAGTGTGAAATTACTCCGTATTAACAAGTAATGGAAAGTATCTTGGATACATAGCATGTGTTTAGAAAAAATAGTTCTTCCTCAGGACTGCAAGTGTTAAAGCAAAATTGCATTTCACAGTTTATAATTTAAGAACACAAAGAGCAGACTGCTTCCAGTATCCTGGCACACACATTAAGTTATAGTATTACAAATTCCTAACAGGTCCTAATGACTTCAATATATTTACGTCTTTGTTGGATCAGCAGGCTAATCATCCTTGCCTTACTAATGGCACTGTTTAAGGAAGCCTGACACACATTTCTGTAGTAATAAGCACTTCATTTTGCCAATGACTTCACTTTGAAAAAAAAAAATAATATCTTATCTTTCCAAGATCTGCTTATTTTTACAGAGCATGAAAATTAAATTAACAACTCTACCTTATATAAATTCTTTTATCTGCTTGAAAAAAGTGGTCCAAAGTGTTGCACCATTTACGTATCCCAGGTTTGGCTTCAACTGTTTGTGGTTTGCATATTTGGAGTTGTGATATTTTTACTGCACTTTGTCAATGCCAACTGTAAGCTATTTCCTTTGGTCAGCTGGGTACCGTGACCAACAAATCTTCCTTCTTCTAGTACCAGTGAGATAGCTGTCAGTTAGAGGCTTGGCACGCTTAAGACTCTGCTTCACTACCCAAGATCCCAGAAAAATGAAAGATACAGAGACAGGCCCATAAATCATATGAAGAAAGAAAACATTTGTATTATACTAGGAGCCCAATGACACAGCTGAACTTAAGAATCTGGCAGCCTTTATGTTACAACAGAATTTTCAGAGGCCATAAACATTCACACTGGATTGAAACTTGGCATGAAGTGATGCCATTTGACTGATCCACATTTTACCCTAAACTCTGTTTCTCATTCAAAGGCAGTGATGGTACACAGCACTCTCTATTCATATCCGATTTGTAAGGTTTGTGCCACCGCTACAGCAAACTCTAGTGGCTAGTTAAAAGCAGAGCGGTGGGGAAAGGATTTCATGCACTCATGTAAGAAACACTACTGTGACTTGCTGCAGGATTTGCCATCCTCTTTTGCTTCTTTGCAGAAAAAACAACCTCAAACCAAACAATCCCTATGCAACTCCTCTTCCTTCTAGATGGACTCACATGTAGCAGTGTGCACTAAATCAACTTCTTGGCATGTCCAGTTAAGTTTTACAAAGTGCTGTTTTTACCACCCTCTGATGAGCTCTAGCCTACTCCGTGAGGTTAGGCACCTCAAGATACAGGTGCCTCTCTAATGTATAGTGTAGCAAATGCAATTTAATAGACCTACATTACAATTTCTGGAAAGTGAAGCAGGGATTTCTTTACAAGATGCTTGGCAGAAACCTGTTTCTACTACAATCATTCAGTGTACTTTGAAGGCACAGGAATAAGGACTGCTTGACATTGCAGATTCATCACAAAGTACACAACCTGCCTCATTTTTAACAAGTATGACTTTTCCAGAAGTGATCTTGGCTCTATTATTTCTAACTATGAAGATTTCTGAAGCTTGATGAGACTATGTTTTAAAGTGACCTCAGGGACAGCTATTCCCCAAACCTCTGATACGTAGGATTTATTCAAAAATCAAAAGTGGCAGATGATTATTTTTCCTGCCTTTTTCTGCCAAGAGACCAGTTTGGGTAAATTTCTAAAAACTGAAGAATCGGAAGCTTTGCTTTTTTTTTTTACAGTTTATAATCCAGAGACTGAAAATGTTTTCCTTCTTGCTTTCCTTGCTGTTTATTTATCTCTCTACTAGATAGAGCAAAAGTTTCAAGTCAAAGATAACCTTGACCAAAGGCATCGGTTGGCTATATGAAAGTCTAAACCAAGACATTTGTAAGTCCGCACAAGTTGATATACCAGGGCCATCAGGTTCAACACATTGTCATCAAGATTGACATTGCACCTTGAGAGCTGGGATATGGGGAAAAATACAAATTGCTGATTTTGTTCCAATAAAAATATACTTTTATCCCAAGAGGTCCAAGATTTCCAGCTACCTTCTATGAAACAACTCCATTTTGTCAAATTGACGCTTCTCCATGGTATTATCTTAATGGACTTTTAAACAAAACTAAAGCTTCTGCTGCTCTGTGTGAATGAGACATCCACATTCAATGTGCCAAATATGCATTGCTGTTCTGTAGCAAGAATCCAAAACTGGATCATTAAATAAGGTGCCTACACTTCTGAAGATTGAGGTCAAAGGTAGACCTTCACAGTATATCTGCATCCAGCATTTACAGTGAAGGTGAGGCCTTTTTGACTGAGCAAATGGAACTCAGGTAATCTCACAGTGAGTCGTAGTTTAGGGATATATTGCACATTGTTCACTATTAAATTGCTGCTTTAAAATACCCACTCTTTAATCAAGTGCATGGGGAAAAAAAATCTGCAGCTGAAAAAGAAGAATAGTATCCTGCTTTTCCTAGAACACCTTAGTAGAGCTTTTGGGGGCCTTAGGAGGTGGAAGAAGCAAGAAATTAATACCCAGTTAGATGTCACTGGAGGTACCAGCTGACATGTGGAGGTGTTGAAGAAAAAGAACAATATATCTAAAATGCATAGATTGCTATTTGGAGTGGAAAGATGTTGCCTAGAAAGCAGAGAAAGACCTAGTCAGGCTAAGACAAACTTGGCTTCAGTGGTAACTTTAAAGTCTTCTAGGATGTCAGACCAATGTGCTGGAAGCAACTCAGAGAACTAATCCCCACATAAAAAAGTCTAGAATGAGAGATAAGGCTTAAGGAACAACCTCAATAAAATGCTTTAGAAAGAAAAATCACCACACTGTAATGTAAATCAGAAAGTGGCAAGTGAAAAATTACCCATGACTGGATGATAAGATCATTTGCTACAAGATTGGTGGTTAGTTCTTGGCATAAGCAACTGAAGCCTTCATTTCATATCAATGCTTGAAAATTAATGCAGCATTTTTAACAAATGTATTAACTAAGCTTGAGTAAGCTTTCATTACACTGAATAAAAATGTTTTATTCAGTAACTACGTATCACACATTTGCAGCCCTTCATGGATTTACCTTGGAACTTTACTTCCAAAGACAAAGTATCAACCCACAGACTCTGTGGCAGTAGAAACGCTGGAGTCTGGTTCATAAAAAACATATTAAGCTGTGAGCTTTCTTGATCTGTCCACACATTCAGAGTTTAAAGATGTCTCAGTAAAAGATTCTCTTAGGAAATGCCGGAATACACTTGCTAAATGTCAGAGCAGAAACACGTTGGGGAAGTATATGATGGATAAGATAAGATGGGAGATGGCAAAAAGCGCTAATAAATTAATGGAAGGCGGGTTTCAGGGAGGGTCATTGTTCTTTTTTTCAGTCTTAAGAATTTGGGTTCAGGTTCTGAATGAGAAAAATTGATATTTTTAAACATTTTTTCTGTCAGTAAAGGGAACATACAATAATACAGTTATGTATATATGTATAAAGAGAAGAATACCTCTCCCAGTACAACATATAACTATGTGTGTGTTACAGTCTTAAGCACTTTGCAATGGACTGAAGCTAAGCTTTCAAACTTAACTTTCTGTTCCCTTGCTTTTGGAGGTTTAAACTCCTATTGTTTACTTTTGCAAATTATTAATATTAACAGTTTGACTAGAGGATGGCTTACTTGTTAATGCTGGGTTTGGGGCCAGAATGTTATAAATAGCTAAGTCCTTTGCTTGCTAATATACAAGTTCAACACCTTTTTGTTATGGATTATGATTTAATTGGATTAAAAAAAAAATTTATTCCTTTAATTCTTTCCTTTAAGAATCAAGGTTCCCTATTATAAACCAACAATACATAACAATGATCTTCTCACACATTGAAATCTTAGTGAAGGTTTTGTAACATCACTGTCCACAACTCATGGTGATACTTCACAATGGCTACAGGCACTCCTAACAACCTACCACGTCTTTAAGTATAGTTTAAAATAAAATGTATTTTGTTTGTGATTACTATCTCATATTAAGATCCAGAATGTAATTCAGACTGTGTGAAATGTATCTTTCCCCTATTTATTAGAAGTTATGAAACTAGACAGGAAACAAATAGTAATATATTGAATAGCTTGCCCAGAATAGTGTATGACTTACAAATAGCCATGATATATAAGAGGAGTAAAGTGAGTTTAAATACACCACTGAAATCTTTCATCTTAGAACTCAATAAGTAGATTACTAAAAGTTTGTTGTTTTTTTTTTCCAAACAAGGAAGCTTGATGTAATACCACAGATGAACTGAAGCAAGCAGAAAATCAGGAGAATAACAGACATGTCATGAGACATTACACACAAATATGCAGACCTGGCCAGCCATGTCATCATATGCTGTGCTGGCAACCCTAAGAATAAGAGGACAGATTCCAAGGTGTCAAAGGCATCTTTTTTAAATTGCAAGCTACATGCAAGTCAGCTTGTTTCAGCTTTAAGCCCAGTGTATGGCACTGGGTTGCAGAAAGCTACAGCTTCTTTGAGCTGAGGACTCAATAACAGCACCCACTGCCCCTGAAGTTTCAGCTCGTCATCTCTCCTCTGCTCCATGCCTATATGTGGCATCAGAGTTGATGGCTGATAAAAGGATTCACCACTCATCTATGTATGGGTATGCAACAACACAGACCAGGGAAGAGGATGTGGTCATTTTGTGTAAAGGTATGAGAAGACTGCTTACTCTGTTTTTTCTTACATGAGAAAAAATAGTTTGCCTTTCATCCTAGACAACTGTGACTAGATACTGTTATTTGAAGTAGCACATTATCTAGAGCTCTGGAGAATTATTGACTGATTGTCAGAAAGGGATATTTGAAGCAAGTTAGCAGTGTGTTCAGAAGACAAAAGAGATTTATCATGTTTCCCCAAAGGAGGCCAAACTAAGGTTATTGAGTCTGCATAGAAAGTAAAATAATCGCAGTGACATAAAAACTGACTTAATTGTTACAAAAGACACAGAAGTTTATGCTGGTTACTGATTAAGTGAAGTTAGCTATTACATATAAAACACTTTAATGAAACTATGTCTAGTTCTGTGAAACAGAAAAAGATCATAAGGTGAAATACAGACAGAAGTGTTCTAATGGCCAAAATCCACAAAAGCCCCCAAAATTCTAGATTGAGAGATTTTATTTCTAAAGTCTACTTCATGTCCAGGCAACTGAAACAATACTTCCTTGCTAAGTCATGATTTTCAGCAAGCAAAAGACAATGAAGAAATATGAAGCTGACTAGGCTGATTTCATCTTCCAAGCAGAAATGAACCAAAAATGACCCACAGAGGATCAATAACATAAAGAATATTGGCTCAACCAAAACCATCAGTTTCTTTTAAAAAAGTCTTCTCTTTTCTTTTAATCCTGTTCCTTTAAAAAACAAACAAACAAACAAAAAAAAACACCAAAAAAACCAACCAAACAAAAAAAAAACCAAAACCCCAAAACTTATTATTCATATATGGCATGGAAATCATCTTACTATATAAATGGACTTCTACATTATAAACTAGTGAATCTAATGATTTCTCTAACAGGAGACATGTTCTTAACTTACAGCACCGTGGTGAGGGTGGGCACCAGTAAAATAACATCTGACACCTACCTACTGAAGTGAGTGAGAAAAACGAAGGCTAAAAGAGCTGGCAACAACATTCTCACCCACAAGAAAATGAGACCAGATAGACTACATGTTTTGGCCTCCAAGAGAGGAAGAAAATATTACTTTCTAAAACAAAGGAAAAATAATACCTATGTATATACATATATAGGTATGGAAACTGTCTAGGTAATGAAATGTGTATTCCCTCATATTTCAAGATACTTATTCGTCCAACCTTGAACTGTTCTAGTTTGCCCCTGCTTAGCCACAAGAGGCAGGAAATCTTCTAGCATTAATATTTTCTTTGTGGATATTTTTGTGCACATTTCAGGAAGAAACAATACTACACAAACAGATTCATCAAGGTAGAAAACTGGTTGAAAGTTTTTTAGCTGCTCTGCAGATAGCCAACAATTTGGCATGCAGTATGTATTACATCGAGTGGTGTAATGAAGCCTGACTATGCAACAAACCTAAAAGACTAGCAGTTAGCTAGAGATTTAAATCAGTACACATCTATTGGTGAAAAACCAAGCTGCTCTTGGCTTCTACTGAAGTATTTTCAGCTGCAGTGTAAGCTTGCTACACTGTATTTTTAAATGGTTTCCTTTTGTGTGGTTTTAATTGTTATGAAACCTCCAAAATCTCAACTACCGTGTCTATACAAATGTCAAATACACCAGATTACCAGATTACACCTAATTAACTGTTGTCCAAACAGGCAGTAGATATCTCCTCGGGACAGAATGGCTACGTTTTCCTTTGATTTAGCCTGTTAAGTCCTTGTCTAAACCCGCAGCACAGCAACTTGATGCACTGCAGTGGCAGCCAGTCTCTGACCCTTGAGCAGTTGAACCATCCCTCCTGTACTGGAGCTGTGCTGGCTCCTGAGTAACCCACAACCCTTGTCTGTTCAGTGGTGAGCCACCACTGTAAGCTAAGACTGACCTCCTGGGTGTACACCCAGACAGCCCAGGCCTACAGTAGAGCAGTGAAATCCTGGGGTGGCAAATCTCTGATCCATGAAATCCTCTTCAACACTTCCAAGGTACATGGACTGCATCTCATGGTTCTCAACTATACAAAGAATATGTGTTTGTAGTCCCAGGAAGGTTGCCTACCATTGAGATAAAGTAATATGTCACAGGAGCCAACACAGGAGCCAACAGGTAGCCTTTAAAACAGGCAAACCCCCCCAGTTCAGACCTGTTTTATTTCAACCATTTCTACTAGGCAAACTCCCATGCTGCTTCAGAACTGGACCATTTACCTTTTTCTGGGTCATAGAATTGTTTAGGCTGGAAAAGACCTTTAAGATTGTCAGGTCCAACTGTTAACCTAGCACTGCCAAGTCCATCACTAAACTATATCCCTAAGCACCACATCTACACATCTTTTAAATACCTCTAGGTATTTAATATTATTAATACCTCTAGTGACTCAACCACTTCCATCGTCATCATGATGAGACTCCTCCAACACATTATTTGGTAGCATTTTAAAAATGAACACTGAAGGGAAAGAATCAGCCTAAAAGTGGCCCTACCCTGACACCCAAATATTCATGGGTGGGCTGTGTCTGCCTCTGTTGTGTTAGGGTAACACTGATGTGTGCCTGTGGGTGGGTGGGTGGGTGTATCACCACAGGGCTACCAGTTGCTGGAATAAAACACAATCTAGTCTGGCACTGGAAATAAAGCATTCATGAACTAAATGTAATAACTCTCTTCAACAAAGCTGTAAGCATCCACAGCTACCTTTGGCTCTGCTCCCCAGGAAAGAGTAAGATTTAGTAATCATATGAGGAAAATGAACTCTCTCAAATCCTAAAGTTCCCCTTTACTCATTTTGTGCTCAGAGCAGTGAGAATAGGGAAGTCTTAAATACAACTGGCAAGGGCAGTTCAAATGTCATGTTTAACAGACTTCATTTTTTGAGAAAATTGCATAATATGCATAAATGCATAGAATTACATTTCAAAAACATTCATGGTTAGGTGATTGATAATTTCTAAACAGAACACAAGGTATCTGAGAAAGAACAGAGAAAAAAACCCAAACTTTTACATTTCAAAAATCTATGCAAAAGCCAGCCACAATCCCAATTAACAGTATTTTTTGCACTGGTGTAATCCCATGCTGGACCTGGTTAAGGCTGCAGAAACATATCTAATCAATCCCTTTTCCTAAGGTAGAAGACTTTATACAAATGGTATTTCTGATATACAGCCTCTCTCAGCCTCCTCTCAAAGACCTTCAACACAGCAGTCTGTTTTAGAGCATCTCCTATGATCAGGAAGTTTTTCATGAGATTTCTACTAAATTCATCTTGTTATAGTATATGCCATATTTTAAATACTGTCTGTCAAGTAAATGTAGTGTGTATCAGTTCCTTTCTCCTTATACAAGTTTTTAGTATATTCTAAAAACCTCATTGTCATTGTCAAGCTTCCTTCTCTAGGTAGAAAAATAGGTTTTTCACATGTCATATTGTCTAGCTTGCTGATCATTTTCACTGCTCTCCATTAGAGTCTTTTTTAGTCTGTTCATTTCTCTCTTGAAACGTTGCCCCAAACTGAACACAGTACTCCCACTGAGGCTTTGTGGGATTACTTTATATGGCTTGAAAGTTACATTTGTATTTACACATCCCAAGATGGTATTTGCTTTCTTGCAATAATGTGAGATTGCTCTGCTTGTGTGCTGAAATAACGTTTACCCTTTTCTATAAAGCTGCTACTGTCCCTCGTCTTTTACTTGTGCACCTTATCATCCTTGCATTTGAGCCTAAGTGTACTGCTTCGAATTTGTCCCTAATCATTTTCATCTTTTTTTCCTCAATAATTTTCCCCATTTTACAAGATAATTCTATCTTAACTCATAGTCTGCCCTACCCACAGCAACCTACTCCCAGAGTATGATTTCTCAAGCAGTTCTGCAGATCTACATAACAGTACCCTCCCATGGATCACATTTCCTGAGTTTATCTATATCACAAGAGATGATGTCATGTGAAAGTATTGCTAAGATCAGGAGAAGGTTGCATTTTTCCTTCTCTTGAAAGCAAACCACTGGGTCTTTTTCTGAAGAGGTGTGCTCTTCCCTTGATGACTCTGAAACAGTTTGAATCTCAGACCTCTATTTGCCCTCACTGATGTAAAAGCCATGCACCGTTGCTGTTCTTTGCACATTTGCATTGGGCACCGGGAGAAGTGCCATTTTGACAAAGTCCTAACTCACTTTGCTGGGTGGTTATTGCTATTTGTCCACTGTCGCTTTTAAAAAATTGCAATTCATCTTTGGATGAAAGCGTTTTCCACCACTAAAACTAATTAGCACTGACAGTGATGAACAACGATTTTGTGATCACTGACACACATTTCTAACTGCATTGCCTCAATTAAAGTTGTGATGTCATACACAACACTAAATGAAAGTGGCCTGAATTTCAAAGAACTGATGTAAAGACCTGGTAGGCTTATTTCAGACCTGATGGAAATGTAACGGAGGAGTACATAATTGTTGGTAGAAAATTGGATGGGATTCACATCACACTGCATTTACTCAGCAGCGGCCTAGGGCATACATAAGAAAATGATGGATTTATTTTTCAGGAGGTAAAATAAATGGGTAATTTGTTATTCCACTGCTAACACTAGGATTTTAAAGAGGTCACTCTCTCTTAATGTATATGGTCACACAAATGAATATATACATATCTGCTGGAAGCCTTTTCTAAAGTATTCTCAGTAAAAACAAGAACTTTTAAGAAGAACAACAAATGTTTGACTAGTCACATACTGACACAGCATAAGCGCTCTGCATTCTTTTGCCCATTTTCAACAGAGTCAAAACCTTTTAGAATTAAAAATTTACGAAAGTAAAAGTCAGTCGTTCTTTTAGAAGCCAAATGTGCTATTGTAAAGTAACTGCAACTGTGGGAATATATTTCTGCATTCCATACTCAAGTAAAACATTTACTACCCAGGAAACATTACCATTTTTCTAATTAAATAAAGAAGTATGGGTATGAAAGGTAAACCCATCATTCACTAGTGCCATGTAATCGTGCTTGGAGTAAAACCTATAGCATAAAAGCTGTAATAAAAAGTCACTTCTGATGACAAAACCTGAGTTCGAGCAGGCAACTTCAATTCTAAAGATAGAAATCTGTATCTCCATATGTAGCACGAAGAATCCCTAGACAGAGTGTTCCTTACTCATATTTGATCATAAAGTTTCAGTTTTCAAACATCTTCCCCTTTGCTACCTCTCCAGGGTTATTCCATTTTAATGACAGAGCTGTCACTTGCATACAACTGGTCACAAAGACCTTTCATTTTGTTGAAAGTAAAAATGAAATCATAGAATATTTTTTAACAAATATGTACAAAGACATACTTTTTTTTGTGAGACCTGATATTTTTGCAAGGCAGCAAACCATAGCGTACCACAGCCAAACTGAAGATGACACATTGTTAATGCTTGCCCAGGAGCTAAACAAAAGATACAAGTAATGTAAAAAAACTAGGCAAACTGAAGAAAAAAAGATGTTTAATTATGCCTAACATCTCTCCCTAAAATCAGTTGTATTAATCAGCATTTTATGTGTCATAAATTCAAGGAAAAATAAAGTTCAAAACCAAAGGCATTGGTATAACAAATTATTTTAAACTTCAAATCATGATCTTGATCAGGAAACTTTGCATTGCATAGTGCATTGTTTTAAGAAAAGTGAATTAAATGAAATAAAAAAACCCCTTGAACACACATTTAAAATGTAAAAGTCAAAACGACCTAAGTTGTTATTTGCAAGCTCAAATCTAGAGTTACATATTTTTCAAATGCATCAACTTAGTGTGCAAGTTGGTAAAAGCTTAGATGCCTATTTGAATCAGCTTAAAATGAAAAGGAAAATTCAATTTGTCCTTTTCAGGAAAAAAGAAATCCTTAAAATATAAACAGATAGAGCTGGGAAAAAAATAATCATTTTTCTCTCTCGACACAGATCCCTCTTTCATCCAGCTGGCATGCTGACTACGTTCATATATTGATATCTGACTTAACTGCACCACATATTAATTTAACATCAAATTGCTACAGTTGAGAGCTGGCTGAAATCACAATTAGATTCCAGACAGATGTAGTTCAAAAAAACTCAATTCAACATTTTCTGCACTACCAATGAACTTAATTCTCTGGCCTGTTTTTGACTTAAACAGCAGATGTTTGAAATTCATAATCTGGTATGAAAATAGCCTTAACTAAAGGAGCAGTCCATGGCTTCAGTCTTTAGGAATGAATTTTTATTTGCATGCTTAATTTTGAAATTTCCAAATTTCAGCAGAACTTTGAAGGTGGAGTTCAGTCTCTTTGTTCAGACTCTTACTCCATTCCCCCTTTTACAAACATAATTTTACTAGAGAATTTAACACTAAAAACTCAGGAAACATCACGATTGAGTTTATCACATCATCCTAATTGTCTCTGTGCATATGGAACATGAGGCAGTCTTAATTTCCCAGTCATGTATCTTAAATGCAATATGCTGGAATTTATTTCTGCCTTCCCCCTGCCTGCCC
>RSEF01000001.1:89033769-89060292 GCA_003993805.1 Himantopus leucocephalus | reverse complement strand
GTCCCCAACATCCCCAGTGGCCAATTTGGCCTAAACTACGACAAAACCTTTGGAAAGGAGTTAAGCTTTTGTTTTAGATGCAGGACACATTTTGTAAGGAAGTTATGACCTCCACATAACAGATTCCATTTGAAACTAAAATTATCCACTCACCTTTCCAACTTTCTTGTTTTCCTTTAATCTTCTAGTTCACTGCACGAACATTTGCAACCTTTCTTTTGTTTTTAAGGATTTTTTGTAAGAGATATGTGACTCAGATGGAACTAAGGAGAGGCTTCAAACACTATTCCATCCCATAATATTCTCAGTTTCCAAGTTAAACTCCACTATTTTATTATAAATATGCAGTGGCACCAAGTATGATTCAGTTTAACTGCTGTAAGTTTGAAGGGCATTGTTGAAGGGCAATTGATGGTTTAAGTCAAAACACTGAAAACACTATTTGCTTTCTTTTGCAACCTGACTCCTCTGTCCTTTAAAACATGACTTGACTGACTAGGTAATGTAGGGGTCACATGATGTATCCTTCAAATAATAATACTCTTCTGGTACATTTACCATGACCTTTGCCTTTTAGCATAGACAATAAATTTGCCTCCAATAACCTTTATAGCTGGGCGTAGCATGGTCTACTGAAAGTATGTCAAATAAATTGAGTCCTTTCTCAGTCTGGAAACCAAAATGGGAAGCCCCATAGTTTTAAAGATCAATTCTTTCATATAACTAGAGGGGGAAAAAAAGAACCAAGAGCTTCTGAAACATACATCTGCAGCCTATAGATTTTTCTGCGTTCTGGGGATGTGTGAGAAGTAAGTAATTTAATGTGCATTCTTCTTTACTTTCATATAGGACAGAGTTACAGGATGGGGAGAGTTGGCACCTTCCATTTACTTCAGCTGTTGCTGGAAAGAAGTGTGCCAGAAGTACAAGTTTTAGGCTTAGTGTGGCTTTGGGTCCACTAGGCATCCCGAAATTTCTAACCAATGCTTTTGGCCATGGCAGCAAAGGCAGCAATACTAGTTAAACAAGATGCTGATATCTAAACATTTAAACTGCTGTTTTGTCAGAATACGCCAGTTCAAAAGCTACCATTTCATATAGGAGGGAGACCTCTATCTGCCCACCAGTCGATGCGTAAAAATCCTCAGCTTCCGTTATGTGGCTGTGTACAAGGCCAGACCAACTGCCCTGGTGACTGTCAGGAACTAAATGCCTCCCCAGATGCAGAAAGGTTGCCAGTGGCCACTGTGAGGCTGCTGCACACCCCCACAGAGATGTGGTTGTTGTTGAGGATGGAAATGGTGCCCAGAAGCAGTTGCATCCTATCCCTATCTAGTAATGGTGGCTTTTTTTGGTGTGCTGGACTGGCTTCTCAAATAGCAGGGACAGCTGAGATAGGAAGAGGAGGAAGAAGGGGGAGGAAAGGAACTGGGTGGGAATAAGGGAAATACAAGGGACTCCCAGGCTGGGACAGGTCAGGCGGAGTCAAGAAGTGCGTGGTTTGGGGAGACTGGGGCATTGAGGCACTGAGAAGGACTGTGGGATAGAGGGAGTCTGGGCTTGGAGGATGTGAACTAGTGGAGGTTAGTGCACCTGTGGTTGGTGGACATAAAGCAGTGGTGGACAAAACTGGGCAGGAAGGATCTTGGGATTCAAATATTCTGGCATAGAGTTCAACCAAGGGGGAAACCTGAGAGGAGATGATTTGAGTAGGGAAAAGTTTTTGTTGTTGTTTTGGGGTTTGTTTGTTATTGTTTTGTTTTGCATTTGAGAGGGGCCTTTTATAGCTGAAGAAGTTAAGTTACTGTAGAAATAACAATGAATGTTGTTGTACAGACATCTGAGAGTCAGGTGTGTTTGGTAGGAAAATGAGCAATGTCATATTAGCAGCACTCCTAAACTTCCTCTCTTTCATAGAGCACCCTTTAGCTGGGAATCAGAAAGTACTGTATAAATGTAAACATATACGGATAAAGGAAGTCTGACCCATGGGAATGTTTGATTTTTTCCTGAGATCACACATTGAAGCCTGGTGAAAGAATCAGGAAGAGTGCCAAAGTTTCCTTATTTGTAGTGCTTTGTTCTTGCAAACAGACATTATCTCCTTCAGGCTGCGTGCACGCAGATTGTATTTCTTGACATTTGCATGTGTACATGAGTGGGAATAAAAAATAAATAAATCTCTGATATATCTCTATTTATTAACCTATTGTCTGTGAGTAGTGAAACTAATGAAGCCTAGTTCCCTATGGATTTGAGTTTCATGGTTGGACTCTCTGATGTCCAGTAAAATCTAAGTTCCAATTGAAGCTTTTCCCACAGCTGGGATATTAACAGAGCCTCTTGTGTGCCTGGATTCTCTAGTGTCTAATAAAAAGGGAGCTTGTATTGCAGTCTTTCTTGTTCATGGGGCACCACTAATGGGGGCTCTTTTTTTAATCTTCTTTGCCTTTTACTTTCATTAAGTTTATTAGAACAGAACATAATGGTCCTCTATCAAATTGGTTTTAAAAGTCCATCTCAGGCATACTAAAATGGAAAGCCAACAAAGATGTAAAATTACGCAGAGTGTATGATCACTTTAATTTCCTTAGGACACAGGGCTAAAAATTAGGTTAGTCTTTCAAGCATTGTGTTATTTTCTTTCTAAATAAAACATGAATAAGCACTGGTATTTACATGATGGTGTACCAAATGGAGATAATACTTTAATATGATAATATAGGTTGCCATCAAAGCCATAAAAAATGATTAGGCTGACTGATGATAATGGATACAAGTGCCTCAGGACTTCTAAGAAGAACAAATCCAGTACCAGCAGGGAAGGAAGGCAGAAGACAGGCAGAAATACTGGACGTGAGAGAGTTGATATTATCCAGAAGTAAAAGTGATTGAACAGTCAATTACTTCTAGAAGTTGTTTGTTTAAACATTCAACCACTGATAGCATTTAGAGTAAATGCTCTAGTTATCCGTCTGTGAACAAATAATAATTCTGCTGTATGTCCCTCACCCATTAACTCTGAACCCTTAGGACTGATTCCGTTTTTACTCTCTTGAATCCACATATTTTTTACAAAATAGCAGTAATAATGTAGGTTGTAAATTGCACTTGGTTTAAAAAAAAATAAACTGCAATTTAGCACAGTCAATGAAAACATTTCTTTCACAAGTTTAAACTTTCCCATGAGAATGCTGTAGCAGCCTTTCTGATCTCTGTGTGTGTGTATTCAAAGGAAACATCTTTACAATACAGATGCTTGGGAAAACACACTGAAACATAGACGTTGCTTCTCAGGATAATCACAGAAACACAACAAACTTACTGGTGTTTGTAGTTAAAGGTTTAAAAAAATAGAACAGAAGGCTTTCTTAAATTTTTTTTCTGTCTGTGGTTTTCATGCTAAGGGTCTCATTTTTTTTCTAAACATGAGTAGGCATAAACAAATCTTTGTACACCAAAAGTAAAATAAGAAGTGAACTTGATGTCTGCAACGGCAGTGGATATGGCTGCTGCTGAGTCACTTCTGGATCTAGGCCAGTTAGATCAATGTCACCTCCCACAGGTCTTATATGAGTAGCTCCAAAGAGACAATGGAGGAAACTTCTGTCCATTTGGTGCTTAAGTAGTATGTCAGTACCTAAGACATGACAAATCATTAAGAATTCTACTCCTACATCTGTGCTGGACATGTTTTTGTGTCTTTCCATTGTAAAACCTTCCCTTCTAAGATGAATGGATAATACTTGACAAAAACCAGGTATCTTTCCCTTCAGGGCTTGGTCACTGCTGGATCGTATCTCTGCAGTGAATGAGCTACAGTGCATATGTTGACTTCACATACATCTAAGCACCAATCTGTCCTGCATATTGGGGTAACTGGCAGGGAAACAAAGCTTTCATGTGGTATTCCCATGCAGACTGGTAGAACTGTCTGGCAGAAGTACCAACAATTACCATATTCAGAAATTGCTGAAACTCTGGCATCACCTTTCCTACCAGAATCAAATGTCATTTTAAGAACTTGTGAGAATCAGCAGGTGTTTGAAGTAGGTGTTTGTCATATAGGAAAGCATAGTAATCAGTTCAAGAATATCCCATTCAGTATTGATTGAGCTGCTAGACTCAACCCCTGTGGCAAATGACTGGATACTATCTGTCAAAGATGATGAAATGTTTCCAGACTGTTTTGAGCATTTCTTCGAAATATCTTGCTGGGGCTGAGTGCCTAAATCTTGGTTGCCATGGTACCTAAATTAATCACCTACACAAGGTGATATGAATGCAGTCTAAAGTTTATTTTTTTGTGATTCAGTCTTGAATTATGATTGCCATATCATGGTATTTTGGCTTCTAACTTGTTGTGGTGCTGAGATTCCTCAAGGGCCAATAGTTCAGACGTGTCTTTTACAAGGGCTCTTAGGACTGTCCTGCTAAAATTCCTTACACTTCCAGTAAACTACATTTTGCATTGCTGAATAAAGCAAGTGGACTTTAATATCGTTTTCCTTCTGCTCTGACCTCACTGTAGATTCTCAGCGAGTTCAGTGTTATGACTTCCGTTCGAAAAGGTGATGTTGAAATCGCATTGCATTGCACGTCCTTCCTAATGGCGATCTCAGAACATAACCTAATTGAACTACTACCCTTCTTCCTACATATTGTCTATGTGTTTCTGATATTTGATCTGTGACTATGATAGGCCAAAAATTTTAGACCATCTTAAGTCCTTAAGCGGATCATAAAGTGGTTTTCTACATAAAAGTGTGATATTTCTCTCTCAAAGTGTCAAAGCAAATTTCAGCTATGCCACAAAGCAGTAATTTAGTATAGTATCTTAACCATAGTTGAATACTGTGGTCTTGACATATCAGTAGACCTGACTTTAGAAAGTTGTTCAGTCGTGACTAGAGTAATGAAGTTGAATACACTGATTTCCCCTGCCAAGTTCATCCCAGAGAGAGTTATGTAATCACATATTGCTCTTTGAGATGATGTAATCAAAATGGATCTTCAACACGGCTTTGGTAGGCTTTAAGAGTGGAGACTTGGAGTTATAACTCTGAGAGTTGTGATGGAAATGTGCAAAATGGGTTTTGGACATTTATACAGGAACAAGAAGGTACATACATGATCCCTGTTAGCACTGCAGATCAGGAGACTACAGTCTTGCCTGCTTTGTATGTTCTTAGGGTAAGACGTGCTGTTGCTACAGTGTTTCAAAGAGGACAATTACTATATATAAATGGCGTCTATTTTTGTTACTGCTGATTTGGTGCCTGATTTAGAATTGTCTGGAAAATATCTGGTATTCAAAACTAAATATAAATCTATATTCCTAAGAAAATTGCACCTGCTGTAGGACACAGCAAGATAGCTTGGTTCCGCAGAAAACTTATTTGGATAGAATGAGAAAGAATACAATGTTCTTGTCTATTTTGCTTCTAGGGTAACTAAGCATTCCTGAAGGTAAACTGTGCTTTAAGCATTCATCATAGCCAGTTCTTGCTTAATCAAATTAACTATCACAGTTTATTATAATTTTGACTTTTTTAACATTGACAGAAACCATTGTTTATTTAAAAAAAAAAAAAAAAAAAAANAAAAAAAAAAAAAAAAAAAAAAGAAGAAAATCTGGCATAGACTAGCTAAAGAGATCAAAATGTCTGACCCAAACAGCTGTCCACAGGTATGTGTCTTTTCCAAATACCAGCTGCTTCCACTAATCCTCTTGCCAGCACACCTACACTGCATCAGCCTAATCACAGCTTGTAAGAATAACTATCCATGTAAATTGTTAAAAACATTACTATACCACTCTTTTCCAGTAATAGTTCAGTTGAAAAGTTCCAGCTGTTGGAGGCAAAAATATTCTGATTAGGACAATGTGGTGTTTTTCTAGTTCCCCTCACTTAGCAGTTAAGGGTGTGTTGCCTTTAGCAATATTTGCCTTTGTTCAAGGCCTCCTGACCTGAGGGTTCTGTTTTATAGTGCAGTCATGACCTCTCATTACTATGTATACAAAATGAGACATGGATGGAATGATAGAAATACGTCTGTTAAGTGAAAAAGCTAAAGGACATCTTACTGAAGACATATATCCTAAAAATAAGCAAACATTAATGGAAGGGACTGAAGATCAGCTAAAGTGAAGCTGACAGTGGGTCTGGCATCCGTTACTCTGAATGAGTTTTTAGTTTTATATTCAGACTAGTACACTGGCAGTTCCTTTTCTGAGGCATGCAAAAGCCACACTGCTGTATGCCTACTCAGTTGAGGTTCATAATAGTTATGTCAGTTATCAATTACTATGGAAACTCCTATATTGTACTGTTCACACCCCTCGAGCACACACGCGTTTAGAAAGAGAGATATGACCTCCACATTCTCCCGTGTCAAAGGAAGTTATATTTGAGCAGAGTTACGTTTTTAATAAGCTAATTTCACAGAATTGTTTTATAAAAAAATAGCCTTTTGAGAAAGTTGATTTAAAGGGAATGAGCTCTCAGTCCAAGTAGTGTCTGTATCCAGTGATATCATCAGTGTAACCTCATGGGTTGCAGCATCTGAGGGAAAATGAGGGAAATACTAATTGCTTCAGGAAGTAGCACAGATTTTTTAGTTGAAACATCCTTCTTTTGAGGTGCGCTTATTCCACTGGTGCAGTTGAGTGTTAGAATTGCATACTGGCACTGGAAGTATTCAGAAGAGTTTTGAAATACAGATCCAGTAAAAAGATCAGAAGCAACAATTTACATATTTGTGTTAAGCATGGTAAAAATCTGGTGCTGGTTCCTGGCACTAAAAAATCCAGACATCTCTGCAAATGTGTTAAGTGCCTTTGTAGTCCAGCTGGCATCTCTTTCATCCAAAAAAGAAATGACACAGTCCAAAATGCAACAGAACACACCTACAGTTTTTTCGTAAATCAAAGGTTGAAGCAGATATTTGATATCTGTTATTCATTCTCACCATATATTTCACAAGAGACATGAAATCTCTTAAATTGACTGCATTTTAGATGCTATCAATAGTGAGAATTACAAGGTTTATAAATAGATTTGTATAAACCTTGGTATAGTTTCTTAGTGACAGATGAAATCAACATTTAGTATGAGCCTCAGATGAAGACTTCATGTAGGCCTACATATTTCCTGAAATGAAAAGTTCTCCCTCATTATATAAGCAGCTAGGCACAGGAAAACGAAAACTTAGGCTAACAGATTACAAAAAACACTCTTTCATGTTAGGAATGGTGTCTTTAGTAATCATCCTCATTTAGATTAACAACCTTAATATGAGTGGTTGATTTCAAGTATCTGGCAGTATTGGAAACAGAAGTATTTTGCCTAATACTCAGCAAACGTGTTTCTAATGGAAGCATATATTCTTGCAGTCTCACTGCTATGAAACTTCTGATCCATAAAACCAGGCTCTTCAGATTTTTCTACTCACCTGTTTATTTAATAATATATTTTATCCCACTCATAACTCAAATTGAAATCATGGCCTTCACTGAAAAGGAAAGAGAGGAGTACCACTTTTCCCTTTGGAAAGGAAAACTCTGAAGACCAATTAGTAAGGATCTGCAAAGGACAACTTTATATTCTGCTGCCCTGTGCTTTCTACAAAACCAGTCCTTCCCGTTGGCAATAATTAAGGTCCTTGTGGACAGATGCAGGACAGACAAAAAGGACTGAATGTGTCAGTCACAGTGATCACACTTCTGTCTTCCCTGTAGCGACGGACATGCAGGTGGAGTCTTGTTCTTATCGTCAACATAAACAGCCCTAAACTCAGCATGGCACAGAGGTCTGCCTCCTCGAATTTGTCTTTATTTAGGCAACAATAAGAATTTGGTCCTAGTATTGCCTAAACGTTCAGAGGTCACCTAAGCCTTGACACTTCAGAATTTTTCACGATCATTACTCTACCAAAATCACAATGTGATCAGACCACTCATCCATATAAAAAGTGGTAGAAAGTACAACAGTTTCTACATGCAATACATTGGATTGCAAGAACAGCATTGAGCCCAGCCTGTGAGCCCTAACATGTTCCCAGGATTCTGCACTCCTGTTCAGCATTACATTGGTCAAAATGGTTTTGGATGACAGCTGACTTGGCCCCTAACAGCTAGGAGGCTGGGCAGAATTAACTAGTATCCATGGACATCCTCTCTGTGTGGCATGCACTTCACTGGCACATATATTATTTGATCTTTAGCCTTTTTTAGTATTTCATGAAGGCAGTCATATGGTCTCAAGAACTGAAGTTTCAAGAAGAAACCAGACATGCAATAAAGTAGTGAGACCCAGAAACAGAAATAATACTGTATGTCGAAAAAATATTTAATACCATTCATTTTGTTACATCTGTGCCATTGAAGGTATTCTCTGTCCTGTACTGGGCAACCTTTTAAAAAAACTTGTCAAAACCCACAAATAAGATATCAGGTCAAATAACCTAGAAATTTTCTTACAATTTTTGTTTAACTTCTTTCCTTGATAACTACCCATGTTCAAAGTTCATGGAGAAAAATTTTCATGCATGCAGGTGGCTCCGTCAAGTGCAGCTCCTATGATAAGAAGCAACCATGTGGTTGCACGTGGATTGCACATCAACACGTCTCGGAAAACCTCTTAGTGCTGTCAGGCAAGCCTGAGGCCCACGCTTCAGTTCTTGTGGTGCGAAGGGTTGGGGTTTGTATGCAACAAGGGCTGTGTGGTTCCAGATCGGGATCTGTGTATTCTCAGCCCTTTGTGTGAAATCTGTGAGTGCTGCTTGGATTTAAAAGCTCTCAGTGTGCAACTGAATTACACTTCAGAATGTGCAGAGTATTAAACATTTGAAGCCAGAAAGACTGAAGTTATTTTTTTCCCTTTTAGAACAGGCACTTAAATACATTTTTTTTGTGAAGGTTTGGCAGGCACAATGTGTATATTGTAGGCCTCTGGTGAAATCAAAGTCAGCTGATCAAACTGCATCTTTGAAAATGCAGTAAAGTAATTTTTTGGATCAGCAAGATTTTTAATTTGATTTAATGTGCATATAGCAAATCAAGTTAGAGCGCCCCAGGGCAAATAATTTGTTCATTCGTAGGTACCTCGTGTTTATGACAACATAGAAAACTGGCATTCAATCCTTTACCTACAGAGCTTTTCTAGCACTTTTCTGTCACAGCTGGAACTTTCTTAAACCATAACATCCCACCTCTTGCAGAGCAGCAGAAGCTCAGCCAGGTAGCATACTGGCTACTTGCATGAGGGAGAAGAGTTGCTTTTAGCCTCCAAGCATCACTTTTTTCTGTATATGACAACCATCTCCATCTTCAGAACAAGATGATAACCTGAAAAATTCCTGTGTTCCAGAAATTAGCCGTGCTTTCAGCTGACTACTTTATTTGTGACATTGTGACAGCATGGAAATAGAGTGATTGTTAAAGTATTTTGCATGGAAGAGGTAAAGTAAACTTAACAGATACTATGAAAGGGGAAAGCCTTGATTTTTGCATGTCACCTAAGTGAGGATGATGAAGTCAGTGTTACTTCTATTTGGGAAGGAGGGGGGAGTGGGTTTGGGAGTTACTTTTTATTTTTCTTCCCCTCTCATTTTCCTGAATTCACTGCAAGTTGTCTGTGGCAGACTAATAACTCCTCTGACCTCAGGTTGTCTCTCTCCAGTTTAGGCTTACTACAGATAACTATCAAGCCTTTTCTCCACATATATAAATCCATAATTAACTCTGCAGCACAGACTGTTAGAGGACTTCTGCCTTATAAGCCCATCAAAGAATTTGAAATCCCTTAGAAGACATTGTCCACTTAGTCATTAACTTCTTATCAGTGGCATTTCCTGTTAGCCTAAATACATCCCCAATTAAATCACATGCCTCAGCCTTGACCCTGTTTTACTTAGGTACTTTGTTTCTACTGCTCAGTGAGCTTTCTTTCTCACTTCTTTTTGTTTGTTCTTTTTAAAGAAGAATTTTCATACCCAAGAAAGTTTGCAGACATGCCAGACATAAATCCGGGCTGCCGTGGGGTGATGCAGATCTGAGTGAATCTGCCTCAATTCCACAGAGAAGGGGTTGGTGGGATCCAGAGGAGGGACTCTGCCTTTTCCATCCTGTCTTTTCAGCCTGTTACAAAAAGACTTGACCACCAAAAAGAATAGTGGGTTAAAGCTTGTCTCAGGTGCAAAGGGCAGCAGGTCTGTGAAATGTATGTTCCTGTGGACATAAACCTTAAAGAAAGCAGGAGGATGAGTGTAGTGATTACTTCTGGGCAGCCCCAGCAATGGTGACTCCTCAGTTCTTGACTAGAAAGAAAATAATCTCTCCTCCCCCTTACACATGATTAGTTTCTTGAAGGTCTGTTAACAAGGTGACAGCATCATTCTTTAAACAGAAATTATTTTGTTTTTCAAGATTTAGATTTCTGTTCATCTAATTATTGAAAACATTAGTGGAAACGTGGAGCACTCTTGTTTTTTGTGCTTGCGCTTTCCCACTTGATCCAGTTGTGGCAATTCTGAATTAGAACAATATCATTAGTACAGTTATTTTATGGGTAACAGATTCCAGTGTCTCAAATCAAGGACTGTTACTCAATGGCAGGATCAGGCAGAAATAGAAGTTTGTAATTTGTAGGACTCAGCTGTCAACAGAGACTTAAGAAAAAATGTAGGGGAAAGCATGATTTCCTTATTTCTAGGTTGTTTTTTTTCTTTTTTTTTTTTTTAAATTTGCTCTGTGTCCAAAAGATTCAAAAGACACCTGGGAAATATCCTGGCAGGCCCTGCATACATCTAGCTATATTTCCTATTTACATATATCATCATTTGGCATTCAAAATATTTTAGGTGAAATGTTATGCCTTTCTGCTTTCTTTAGACTGCTGGAATATACATCACTCAACTGTAATAGGTGATGATAGTATTTTATTAAAAATGGCATAGTTTTGAAAGTATATTTCTCTTAATATAAGAAAAAAAGCCAGCACTCCAAAAAGATACATTTAAAAAGACACTGATTATTTTATCTCAGAGGATGCTTGAGTTGTCTCTGGCAGTGGATAGAAATCCTAACCGTAGACCTCTACATGTAGTATTCTTTCTGGGATGTCTGTCCTCTCTCTGTTATGAGTACAAGAAGAATACTTGCATTTACAAGAATCCTCTTGACTGCCTTCTCATGAGAGCAGAACACAGGGGTATGGATGACGTGATGTCTATTTTTCAGGTCTACAGTACCCGCTTTGACATTGTCCTTTTAAATTTTTTTGAAACCTTAACAGACAGAATTCAAATGAACCTTTTGTTAGGTTTTCTTAGGACAGGATTGTCCATCTGGCTCTTTCCATATGACCACTATTAAAACACTGGGGTCAAGACACCCTGTTGTTCTTATCTTTCGTCTCCTGTGTTTGAGTGAATGATCTCTTTTATACCAGGATGTTTTGTGAAGGTCTATAATTCTCAGGAGCCTTTTTCTTTATCCTACTTTTCTTGAATTAAGGACACTCCATATGCTTTATCATCAAGAATAGATGCCATTCACATAACCATACCCTGCCATGAAACGAAAGGGAAATTTCCAGCCATACAGAAGTTATTTACAACTTCTTACATATCTATTTGAAAAGAACATTTCTTACTCGGTATTTTGTTACGATTTTTATGATGGAACTGTAGTGAATTAGAATTTCTCGATGCTGGCCCACATTATTGGGAGTATGGCTGACCTATAGTAACTTGGTCTGTGATATGTTGTTGTCTATATGTTTTTTCCCAATAGATTTGTAATACAGTGATAATAACGAGCTTTATTGCAATTAATAAAACATACCTCTGTGATTTATATCATTATAAAGGAATGATTTTTAATTTCAGATACACATTTGGAATTTCTCTTATTGTTGTAATTTTCTTACTCCTGTCTTATTCTTAATCTTGGAATTTTCTTATTACTGTAAACTTTTTAGGTTATAAATCTGAAAAAAGGAGCTCTGCTTTTTCCATCCTAGAATATATTGTCTGAGCTATTTAAAGTTTCCCACAGTCATTCATTTTCTTCAGTGCCTTTCTTTGCATCTTGTGCACAAATATGGTCCCTCATTTGGGCCTTGAAATATTAAATTATATTATCCTATATGGATAGGAGGAGGAAATGGCATTTTTTCCTGAATTTCAGTTTAAGACAGTTGTCTGGTCTGCCTCTTCTCCTCTTAAAATGTAGTATTTACTGTCCTAGAATTTCATCTTCAAGGGATGTATTTATTTAGGGGAGAACCCAATATTACGTTCAGTGAGGACACCTGAAGCCCAGAGCAATTTATCATGCTAACTGTTTTTCTTACTGAATTTCAAATTGCAACATAGTTGGTGTTTTTCATTGGGGAGAGGGAATGCTAGAGATTTAGTTACAGGTTTTTTTGGGTTTTATGTTTTTAGTTACAGGTTTTTATGGCTCCTATATGACTAGTGTGTGTGAATGGATAACTCAACGCTTAAAGGAGGCAGACTCGTTAATGTTGAAAGCATCACCATTCACAGTTTGGAAAAAAAAAAAAGAGTAAGCCTAACTTTTTGCAAGCTTTGGCTTTCAAGAGCATACACATACTCTTCATAAACACTCTATTTGCACTGCAGGGTGGCTGAGACAGCAATAGTTGAAGGGATCAGAGCCTCACGCAGCTTGGACTAGTGGCATGCAATTTATGCAGTCTGCTCTGCTGGCTCACTTTGATTCCTTTATCTCACATCTTTATTCTGCCTACAAAGATGTACAGTAGGTGAAATCTGTCAGGCATGAAGCCAGCAGGCAATGTGAAAGTGGAGACTGCTGGCATCAGATTGATTAAGCCTGTGCATGTGTCTATGGAAAGGAGACATCAGGTTTAATCACTCTGCCTGAATTTGTTTCTGTCCCATTCTCTTGTAGATAAATGTCTCCTGAAATGTCTTGTGCAGATCACAGTGGGACCACTCCACTAAAGCAGAAAAGTAATCAAGGATAAAAACTTATTTTCTTACCCCTATTGTTTTGTTATCAACAGAGGTGTATAAAGTGTGTACATCTTAGAATAACAATTTCTAAGACATTTGCTGAACTTTTCTTTATACGACATTCATAGGGAATAATAAATGTTACATATGTCCTTAAGAACTATTCAATAGCAAATTTTTGGAAACATCAGTCTCAGCATTTCTCAGTCTGTAACTTTGATCTTTGTTTTGTTTACTGCAGAGTATAAAGTGGGAAAGTATTTTGGTTATAAGTTCTTCTGAAAGCAACTGAACCTTTTTTTAAATACATGTATAATTATTTTTATTGGTTTACAAGTGCAGAGTGATTCCCAAGTCTGCAAAGCCTTGATGTTGCAGTAGAAAACATAGCGTATATTCATTGTGCAAACTGACAAGGAACTGCCAGATGCTGAATTTGCTACACATTTTATTGTTTAAAACCTTTGGCCGTCTTATTTGAATAGAAATGTGATGGGGAAAGAAGATGAAGGGAAGAAAAAACCTAAAAGAAAAAGAGGAATGTAAATAAAAAAGTGAAGGAAAAATTCACAGTTGATCTGTGATTGAAATTATTACCTCTAATGTCTTTCAGAGTTGTCCCCAGTAGTTAAGGTGTATATAAGTGGGTTTTTTTATATAAGTGCTGGCCTATGTTACATAACATAAATTGTTTCCTTTCTATGTAGTAAAAATAACATACAAACACAGCAGTTGTTCATTATTTCTAATCCCTTGGTTGAACAGGTATCAGAATCCCCTACATTTGTTATTTGAAGTAAGGGAATGAAATATCTTAAACCAAAAAAAGCCATCTAAATTGGATCTTTCAGCCCTATGCTTTCTTTAAGGTGCTTGTTACTGTATTCAGGCATACAGTATATGATGTGTTCCATGTATCTCTAAGGCTCTATCTCTATGTCTTCTGAGCTTGTGCATTGTATCTTTTTTGCTTCTAAGATCCTGAACGAAAGTTCTTTGGAGACTTAAAAGAATATATAACTATTCCCAAATAGTTATACTATAGTATGTTTGGGTCTTTGTTAAGTAGGGGTTGCCACAAGTTAGAGGAGAACAGAGACAAAATACAGGCTCTGGATACAGGAGTAATAATGGAGTGGTTTACCCAAAGAAGTATGGGATAAGAACTGAAACAGACATGCATGCAGGATTTAAATTTTAACTTGCAGATCCTATTAAGTCACATCTATTTGGCTGAATGCCCAAGGTTGCAAATTAAAAGGATTGAACTGAACTGAAACTCCTTTGATAATGTCTAGGATTAACTATTGCAACTCTTGTTTATTGGTCTTCTAGAAGACAGTTTGAGGTGTGATGCAACACAAGATGCTATAGGTTAAGCATGACTGTTTTCATTAGATAAAACAATCTTTTTTTTTCTTCTTTTTTTTTAGTGCTGACCTAATGGAATGCATTTTTTGCATTTTTCTTTTATTTTTTTTTTTTACACTTTAACGTCTTAACTACAAAGTGTAAGACTTGATTAACCAAGACACCACACGGTTTTAATTAGGGAATTGGGCTGCTCTAGTTAATGAAGTTAGTTTACAGATATAACTGAAGGTTTTGGTAGCAGCAGTCAAATGACCATCCACCACAGTAATAATTTCAGGTTGGAATGATTAGTAAGAGGATTATATCATGGAAAGCAACTGGAAGCGTTTACACTGCAATGTTAAGCACTTTGGGTATTATACACGTGTGTGTACAGTTACTCAGGGATATGGAGAGACTTTTTTTTTTCTCTGTGTCATTGTTAGATCCATTTGCACGCCATGACAGCTATTTTCAGTTAGCCTGTTAGGCACAGTCCAAGGAGAGGAAGTTTTGATATGTCACCGTTGCCTTCTTGAGGATAGTTTTTTGGGAAGCAAGGTTACTATTGATTTCAAGTGCATAATCAAAAATGAAATAAAGCATCATAATTCTAGTAAAGAAGCTTTTTGACAGCAATGTATTCTTGTTATTTCTGCTATCTTGTTTTTCTCTTCAGAGAGCATGAATTAGGATTCAAGGCAAAGATTTGTTCAATGTAATAATTGTGCTTTCATAAAAATCAAGTGGAATCTTCATGTCAAAGTTCATGACAAAGATGGTCCCAGTTCATCTGGACCCAGGGAAATGGTTAGAAGAGGATCTGTGAACGGCAACTCAGAAAGTCAGCACTCATTCAGTGGCCTCAAAAGTAAGCTTAAATTAGAAACGTGAAAATAATGCCTTTTATAAAGAAACTTAGTGAGATTTTTCATTACAATGTTCAGTTTTTAGAGATGCTGAAAGACTGATTTATTTACGTTATTAATGTGTCATTGTTTTCTACATTTATGCATGTCAGTTTATTGAAAAGCTATTCCTTTTTTGCTTTGGTTTGAAAGGTTGGTAAATGTCAAGTGGCAATGGACTCCACAGAGGCCGTAGAATAGAGTCATAGAATCACAGAATGGTTTGGCTTGGAAAGAACCTTAAAGATCATCTACTCCAATATGTCTGCCGTGAGCAGGGACACTTTCCACTAGACCAGGTTTCTCAAAGCCCCATCCAACCTGGCCTCGAACACTTCAAGGGATGGGGCAGCCACAACTTCCCTGGGCAATGCGTTCCAGTGCCTCACCACCCTCCCAGTAAAGAATTTCCTCCTAATATCTAATCTAAATCTACTACCTTTCAGTTTAAAACTGTTACCCCTTGTCCTATCGGTACACTCCCTGACAAAGAGCCCCTCCCCATCTTTCCTGTAGGCCCCCTTTAAAGTACTGGAAGACTGCTATCAGGTCTTCCCGGAGCCTTCTCTTCTCTAGGCTGAACAACCCCAACTCTCTCACCCTGTCCTCATAGGCGTGGTGCCCAGCCCCCCAGTCACCTTTGTGGCCCTCCTCTGGACTCACTTGATCAGGTCCATGTCTTTCTTATGTTGGGGGCCCCAGAAGGGCCATGCACTACTTACAAGGTAGCTTGTTAACAAAGCTAGGTCCTGGGTAGACAGGCTTTGGAAAGAAGAGCGGTGCTGGGGAAACTGGGGTTTGAATGATGTGGAATGCTTTCTTTTGGTCAGGCAACCCCCATTCAGTAGGGTACTGGATGAAACAACCTTCTTAGATGCTCCTGTTAGATAGATTCTGAATGAGTCCTTGACTTTGTAGGGTACCTAAAAATTCCATGATGCTCCTGATGGAAACATCAAATTCAGCTGTCTCATCAGAGTATTTAAATAGTTACCTCAGATCCACACTTCATTCAGATATCACAAATCATTGTGGTTAGAAAAAACCTCAGAAGATAATCTGTTTCAACAGCCATTCAAAGCAGAGTCAGCTAGGGAGGCTGGTCAGGCCTTCTCCAGTTGGGTTGTGAATATCACGAAGGATGGAGACTCCACAACCTTTCCAGACAACCTGTACCAGTGTTCAACAAGCCTTATAGTAAAAAAACTTTTCCTTGTGTTGAAATGGACTATCCTGTATTTCAGTTTGTGCCCAATGCCTCTCATTTCTTCACTGGAAAACCACTGGGAAGGGTACGGCTCCATTTTCTTTATCCCTTCTATCAGGTATATATACATTGAAAAGATCCCCCCGAGCCTTTCCTTCTCAAGGCAAATTCCTCTTCAAATTTTCCCATGCTGTTTTACTAGTGTTGCAATGCAGTTATAGTGTGGGCATTTTAATACAAAACATGTGTTCTGTACCTGGTTTTCACTGCCCATAGGGTTCTAAAACCATTCCAAATTAAAATGTAGAGTACAGTTACCTTCTAGGTACATACTCTATGAAACTTCTCTGTTCTTCATGGCCTTTGATAAATCATTTCTGGTCATCTGACTCCCTTCACCCAAACACACATTACCATGTGCTGCACATGCTTCGTCCTTTGGTTTATTTGTTCCTTCAGTGAGTCTGCATAGACGTCTACACTGAAGGATAATCTCTCTTTCCATCTCACATTTGTAGCAATATTTCTTCCAGCGCAAGTTACTTCAAGTGTTCATCGGACTCTTAGGAAACTGTATTTTTTTATAATTCTAGCTTTTTGCATGTGCTTTATATGTAAGAGCTTGTGTGTGGCATATGTCCTTCTAGTCATATGTGTTCCTTAGGCCTTGTAAGTATAACATATTTAGTCCTTCCTGCTTGCTGGTTTTGGCTTTTACAATTAACTTCATCACTTTATTAAAAAAAAAAATCAATATTTAAAATTTATTCATTGTTTTCAGCAGTTTGTTTAACGTGTTGTTTGAGGAAAACTAAAGTATTTCTCATTTGGAGAGGTTCTTAGAAAATAGTTCTGTAAAATATAATTGGTTTTCAGTATTTTAACCACTTCATAAACTGACTTGTCACAGGGCAGATCTATAAGTAGACATACTAACGGCATCATCAGTCATCTTTGCCTGCATAGGCATTCCTTGGTGGGAAAGTTTAAAAGGAAAATATATCTCATTGATCATGGAGTCGTGGCTCCTCCTATGATGAGTTTTTTCAGACACATGTGAATTTGCTGTTGTACTTAATACTGTTTTGAGTTTTATACATTCTTGACAGTATACATATTTCCGTATCTTTAGAAAATAGCATTGTTGTGGTCAAAAGGTTGTATCACAGGTAGACAGCCTACTTCTGCATTTGACCTGTTCTATTCCTGTTTGGGGAAAAATTTGTATCCTCTTTTTTCACCTACAAAATTGACATAGTAACACTCACCAATTTTGTAAAGTTCCTTAACGTCTGCAGATAAATATGATTATTGTTAGCTAGAACTAGAACAGAAAGGTGTGTACTTTTTACAGGAAACTGAATGACAGTGGTTTTATCTTGGCAGATCAGAGTAGATCTGTAACTGAAAGGATAAATAAAAAGAAAATTATCTTGAAAGGTGTTGGCCACAATGTATAGTTAAGAATCAGTATTTTGGACCCCATATGAAGCGCAGTAACTTTATTTGCAATTTTAACAGATTTGTGAACACTGCTATATGTAATGACTGCGAGCTGTATAACACCTTGCAGTTGATGGGGCTGATAGCACCTCGGCCAGATGGGGTTATGTTGATGGAGGTGCTCTCTCCTCACCCCAGTCCACCCTGTAGTAACCCCAAATTTGTTTTCAGCCATACAAGCTTACCTTCTGCTTTCTGTCACTGAAATTTAATGAAGTTCTCACTGCAGTTAATATACGCGCGCGCACACACACACACATACTCTCTCCCCTTTAACGATAGCCAGACCATGGGTAATAAAAATCACTGAGAACACAAGAACTGACTGAAATTCCACAACTAAAGGGATGATGTGGGAAGCTGAAATGCATATTACTTGTTTGCTTTATTGCTTGTATTGCCACAACACTCCAGCCTTATTCTGCAATTCCTCTGTGCTGGTAGCCAAGCTCCAGGTGTCACAGTCAGATGGCCCAACCTGCCATCTTTGCAGGGGGAGTGCCTGTCACATGGAGTATCTCCAAAAGTAAACACAAGTTCTATGGAAGGTAAATAATCTGATCTTTCTGAAGGAGGACACTAGATACATTTACATTACCATATTCCTTTATGTTTTTAACTTGCCTTTGGGTTATTCTCCAGCACATAAGCATGTAAGAGAGAGAGAAACTCATCAGTTTAAAATGGAGCTGTCAATACTGGAGTGGTTCGTTAGATGAATGCTAGACAATCAAATATGAAGAAACACAAAGGATGCAAAATAAAATCATAAAATCATGAGCAGTATTGAATGAGCTACTATTTCCAGAATCTTTGTATTACAGGCAAGTGAACTGCACTTAGTCACTGTATCACAAATTGGTATTAATATTCTGACATTGTAGTCTTGTAAGACAGCTAATGGGAACCCTGACTCAGAAATTCATGGGGTTCCTAGGCCAGCCAAGTGCTTATTTTCTAGGAGAAGAGGAATTTTCATTTTAGGACCTGTATAGCTTCAGCTTCCAGCATGAGTGTTATGTGCTTGTTACTTGTCCATCTTCTGAAAATGTTCCTCCCTCTGTCCTGATTCTAAGGTAGAAGACTACTGGTGAAGTTATAATTCAGAGAGGCACAATTAGGATATAGCAGTGGCATTTCTGAGATTGAAACAAGAGAGAAAGGTATTGGCTGGCCAGTGGTAGTGGGTTATTATATCTTCATTGGTAGCATCCTGGTCTGAATCTATCTCATGTTACCCATTTACAACACACCTCCAGTTTACTTGAACAGATTATTATGATTCCAGTCCCCATCTTCATTTTTGGATCTTATCCTCAGGGCCAAGCTTCTGTAACAGACAGCCTTGGGGGCACTCTCAAGGGAAGATCAAAGACCAAGGTCAACCATATGGAGACAAAATTATCCTACCACCACCTGCCTTAGGTGTGGTTCCTTCCAGTCTCAACAAAGATTTTATGGGGGGAATTCCAATCTCCAAAGTGCACATTTTAGCAACAGGAAATCACCACTTTTTCTGACATGCAGAGTTTTATCCGTGTCTGTGTCACCATATGTTTCTGAATCTTCTGTATGCCTTCCCTTAGTTGTGTGTGGAGTGGGTAGTGATGGCATTTTCTAAGGATTATTTGAAGCTTGTGAAACCCATGCCCTTTAGTCAGGGATTTATTTAGCTAAATTTAGTTAGGGGTTTTGTTTTTTATAATTATGCCACATTCAAGACTTGAAACAATTGCTTTAAGTTTTACCATGCTCATTAGGAGGCCCTGTGTTTCAAGTATGTTATCAGGTTGTATGAAATCTGTATTTACTCCATAATATCAGCCTCTGCAATCCTGCTATGAAGTATTTTGATTTTTTTTTTTCTTCCTCACTCAGTCAGCTTCCTGGCTGTGCCACATTGTGCCACAAACAGCCTGTTGTTATAAACACTGCAGAAACAGCGCTGCACACAGACAGCCCATAGACAACTGAGAGGCAACCCAGAAGACAATTACTAACATTGCTTGGACAAAAAAAAAAAAAGCATAGCCAGACAAGGAAGGATATGTTTTTATGAAAGCAGACAGTCTTAATTCCAAAATTGTTTCTCCAGCCACTGATAATTAAAGGGAGGAGGGAGGGCTGAAGCAGTGCATTTCCCTTTATTGTATAATTTACCTTATCAGAAAAGTGTGCTAACATGTAACAAGACGGGTTTGGAGGATGGATCATCTGGCTTTGTTTTGGAAATGTAAGCAACAGTGATGGAAAGGTTTAGAACCGAAGGACTGCAAGGAGTTTTGTATCCACCAAGCTTTAAATGGCTTTAGGTGACAAAGAACTATCTTCCTGCATTCATTCCGTGTAACGTTAAACGTGGTCATGTCTCCAGAATAGCACAGCTAAGTGCATGAAACCAGCTCCCAGCTGCATCAGCAGAGAGGGCAAACTGTAACTTTTTAAGTGTGTCAGCACCTAAACTCCAGACTGTGAAAAAGATTACCGAGACAAAGAGACCATGCTATTTAAAGTGCAAAGGAGACTGCCAAAAGGTTTCTAGTTTTGCTGAACCAATTCAAAAGAAGGTGGTACTCAGCTGTAGAGCTGATAGCCTGAGGGTACATAGTTTTGAGTTTGCTCTTTGGCACATTGGGAAAATACATCCTTTAGGATAAGGAACAAAGCCAGAAAGATTCTGTAGCCAGTTTTGGAGAGCAGAATTATACACCTACTCTATCCTTTGCTTCAATGTTGCATCCATCCTGTCTTCACACCATAAAGTGGACTGGTAGATGCTGCTGTGGAGCAATACTTAGTGCTACATGGGGACTTAATATGACTCTTGCAAGTTTCTAAATGCCCCAAAGAGCTCCTGCTATACCTCAGTTCAGAGACACAGCATGAGTTCCAGTTACGTTTTGAACCATGCACGCTCATAAAATAGAGCTGGCAAAAGATTCAATCTGCACATATATAATAGCTTTATTTTAAAACAGAAAATCATGACCAAATCATGACTTTTTGCTACATTTAAAACAGTATTTCACTACTACCATATGTTGACAGCAGTAAGAGTATGTTACACGCTAATTGTCGTTTCTGATAAATATAGATCTAAAAGTTATTATTGGACAGTTAGCTGAGAAAAAGTCTGGAAGTGTTGGGGGAAAAAAAAAAAGAAGAAAAAAAGCTTATCATTCCACATCTTCCTGCTCATGATAGCTCTTTCTTCACCTGGACTTTCCTGTAGTTGCATAATACAAAATTCAGTTTTTTATTCTGTACAGGTTCTCGTATCACATTCACTGACTAACTTCTGTCACATGTTGTTTGTTAGTTTGGCATGTTAGCCCTGGCAATGTTCTTGGCCATAGGTCTATAAACTGAATTTAGTACAATAACACTAGTGCTTGAAGTCTGAAATGAAAAGCAGCCCAGTATCAGGAAGGTGTATTCAGTGCGGTACCACACATGTGAAAATAATCTGGAGGGCTGGAGGGGTAGTGCTCACAACAGTCACTGAGAATTTACATATGAATTAATTATCTCACTTTCAGGACTACGTAGTTTGGTTTCATAAAATTGGAGTAAACAATTGTCCCAATTCATATGGTCAAGCAGTTTAACTTGGCTGATATAGGAATTTAGTATAAGCAATCCTCATCTAGATTTAGAGAGGTGTGCGTGTTTATAAGTGTGTAAGGGAATTATCACTTTAACAGTACAAGGAATCTTTACATTGGCACAATTGTGCTTACGTGAAGGCTTATATCCATATAAGTATTTCAGTAAAAATATTAGATCCTTAGCCACATTAGTTACATTGTGAAAAGTAGTAAAAATGAATCTCTTGATATTCATCCCCACTGGAAATAAAGTTCAGAATTACACTTGCATTTTGGAAAAAAGAATACAGAGTCAGCAATAAATCAGAAGCAGTAAAAGGAAAGTGATATTTTATAACCATACCCTTTCTATTTCTGCTTTTTAATGCCTTTATTTTGGTTTGAATTTCTATATTGAATCATTTTAAAGGGCAGCTTACATCTGCCATAATGCAATAGAACAGTATTTTTCCTCGAAGGAGTACTTGAAATTGAACTGCTTCCTTTACACAAAAAACTCACCGTAAAATTTCAATGGTTTTAAACATGAAAAAGAGAAAGCAGTAACAGTGATTACAGCATTTGGATCAGGTATGTTGAATATTTCATTTGAAAGGAGTGCAATCCTTATGATGTATGAATGCTATCCTTGGCAAAGCCAAAAAACTTGTCTCAGATAATGAAGTCTGCTTTTCTGTTGTTGCAAGCAACATTGTCATGCAATCCATTTTGTAGTGTTACCTCTATAAACTCTGTGAAGTAGGAACTGTGTGTTTTTCACCATGCATGGCATTTTCTCTTTTCTAGAGGCTGTAATATAGAAGCATATCAAAATTGCAACAGTTTTCTTCAGATCTTTTTCTTTAAATGCCAGATGACTGAAATGTCTCTTGGTTGGCTAATAAGGAATTATGATTTCTGCAGGGGAAGAAGGTCAAAGCATTACATTTTACTAAATGGATAAGCATTTGTTACACTTAGGAAGGTCAGTCCAGTATTCAATGTCATTACTGCAGAAACACAGTGTATTTAATTTAAACAGGAAATCTTCCTGGGTGGACTCACCTACATCCAGTGCCACAGTGAAAAGGACTAACATTTTTTAAAATAACTAATGATGTTTTGTATCTAAGCTGACATCTTAAAGAAACTTGATGTCTGGAAGCTGTGGGTCATCTGTCATTAGAAAAAATTTCCTACTTCAGGTTTCGAAGAGATGGAAAGAACAAACGTGTGTCACTGTGTTTTGGGAGAAGTGCTGTTTCAGCTGTGCATAGGTACTCACATATTCACTTCTAAACAAAATCTACTGTGTAACCAGTGAAAAAACGAATATAGAAAATACATGCCCTTCAATAGGGATCATATTAGATTGTTTAGCATTTGGGTTACATCAAGGTGTCATTGTGCTGGGCATAATGGAAAACCATGGAGTGTATGTCTGATAAATGACACAAGAGAGTAAATATTAACTCTATTTCACAGCAAAGGAATAGACTCATGAGTATATTATTGCAATCCCAGAGCTGCCCACTCTTAGGACGTTAATTGCCTACCAAACTTATGCTGACTCAGATTCTGAGAGAATTAAGGTCTTAAAGACCTCACAGAACTGAGCCTTTTCCTGTTGAGTTCTTGTTGACATTGCAGTATTTGAACAAGATAAAATAACGTTGCGTCTGTTGCAAAACTCCCAGCTCCGCTGTAGAGCATGCAGGACATGCGTTACCAGGTTGTCATGGCAAATTGCACACATGGGATTATGCTCTTTTACCATGACTGTGTCATTATTTTCATTCCTTTTCCTCAGTAGTGGGATACAGAATTTACACATCCTTTGGATCATTGTCAGGGTTTAAATTACCTGTAACAGCAGGGGGAAGTTAGCATTTTACATCTTTTGAAAGAAGGTAGCAGCTCTTTAGTACCAAATACCTTTCTAATATCCATGCTTAAATTATACTCTGCTTTTGTTCTAAGCTATGTTCAATGTTCTTTCCAAAAGCCTTTGCTGGTTTACTTTCTAAAACTAAAGACACTTTTCTGAATCAGCATTTTAATCTCATGTCACCTTGCAGAAGATTTTAGTTTGTAATGAATTTGCTTTGACTGTATAGGCAGGTGTTTTGAGTTTGTAGAACTCAAATACTAGATTTTTGAGCAAATATTTTGAACAAGCAGTGCAACTTGTAACTATTAGAACTAATCCTTGGGGACTGGTGGCTCAGACGAGTATGAATGTTACATTATCTAAACAGAACTAATTGAAACATTTTCAATCTTTCTTTAGTTGTTTTCACCCTACTTCATTATTTTTTAATAATTAAAAAAGAAGTATTTGATACTGAGCTTCACTGAGTTCAACAGTAGTTTATGGGTTACTTACTCCAAGATATACTGAAAAATCTTACCACACCCTCTTTAAGAATAGCACAATCTTTTCTTATGGAGGACGGGCCAAATCCTGCAAACATTACTTATGTGCTGTGTGCTAGTAAAATAATGTAATCTGCTTCTATGTCTGAGGTTTAACTGAGGGCAACTGAAGACACTACTCTTCTAAAATAGGAAATCTACTTAGAACACCTCCAAATAATTTGTTTCAAAGACATTTGTCTTAATGGATTAGATTTACAGTCTCCAGAGGAAAGTTAAGGGTGCAAAGCCATGCATTAGTTTTCATTTCAGATCCAAATCTAAGCTGGCACAGTAGTTTTCATTCCCAATGTTTTTGTAAACACTGGAGAGTATGGGGTTTTGTTTCCTTGGTAGTTTGTTTTAGTGGAGAGGCAGAGCTCTGGATAGTTCATTCAAGTTTACTGATAATAGGTTTTCTTTCCTTTACAGATTCTTCAGAAGTAGTTCAGGGACATTGAAGTATTTGCATATCACAGGCTGAATATTACTGATCTAAAAGGCTCCACAGGTTAGGCTGTGTTGCACTGTGGTGCATGATTGTTTTGTAATTTTATTATGACCTGGACAATATTTTATATTCTACTAAGGCAATACAGGGGTAGAAATTGGAAATACTGGGGATAAATAAGTTAGATTGTAGCTTCAGCTTTGTTTGGCTTTTCAAACATATTTTCAGGTAAAATGACTGTAGGGGAAAAAATCCTGAAAAAATGTAACATCAACTCAACAAGCCTAAAAGTAAAAGGCACAAAAATTAGTTCTAAATTAGTTAATTTAAAAACCTCTAACAGTGTCTACCTTCTGATCCTAGGAAGGTTGCTTTGTAAGGCTTTGGATTGCTGATGTGGTGTGTACCAGTAGGAGGAACAAAATTTCATGGGCTGTTATCCCAAACTATCTTTTAAATAAAATAGCTATCCCAAGTATCATAATATAATGGAAGTTAAAGACTCAGTGCATTAAAACATAGTTCCAGGTACAATAATGTAAAAGACAATGAATAGAAAGACTGTAACTGAATAGTTTTGCAGTGCAGTTGCCTAGCATACAAACATCATCTCATTTCTGATTAAGTCCTCTATGTCAAGTTTGGAAATCACCTTACTCCTCCTCAAAGCACATTTCACGGCATTCTGACGTTATGTTGTAGGTGATAGAACATGTCTGTGCCGTTGATAATTGCTATTCCTAACAACTGGATTGAAATATATTTCAGATGTGACCTCTCAGTCAGCTTTTGAGCATAAACCACTGATAGCACAGATGGGGCTAAAGTGAATAGCTGTTAAGGGTTATTTTTAAACATAATTTTGATGGATTTGCTTGTCTGCTCATTAATCACTTTTACTCAGTGCTCAGAATGGGTCAATATAAACCAGTATGACATGTGGACACTTCTCAGAACACCAAGAATACAGTAATAATAGTTTTCTACATGTTGAAATAGGTTGAAAATCTAAATTCTAAAAACCTAATCTCATAACGTGACTTCTAAATTGACATTTTAGCTATACCTTTTAATGAAATTTGACATAGTGTGGCTGTTTTTTAGTTTGGATTCCAAATATAATTTGAAGTTGATGCACAAAGTAAATAATTGCAGCTCTTCTGCCTCTTATAATTTACTTACAGACCTCTTATTTTATCTAATGAGCAGCACAGCGAAAAGTTCAGCCAATATTGCCATTCCAAGACATTCCAAAACTGCAAGCCAGAAACCTCAAAAATCACAAAATATTACATTATTATGATTAATTTTAAATTCTTCCATATTTCTTTCCAAGTTTTGTATCTCAGACATCGTGCCTGCAAGTTTTTTCTAGAGCTCTGGGAACTGGATGTATACCCTAACGAAAGCATTAATTCTTACATCCATGAGTAAATGTTCATAGAATCATAGAATCATAGAATTGCACCAAGCCCTGGGGAACACCACTTGTGACTGGACACCAACTGGATTTAACTCCATTCACCACCACTCTCTGGGCATGGCCAGTTTTTTACCCAGCGAAGAGTACACCTGTCCAGGCCATGAGCAGCCAGTTTCTCCAGGAGAATGCTGGAGTCTTTAGTCACTTCAGAGGTCTAATCTCACACCTTTAAACAAGCATGTTCAGAATGAGCACCCAAATTTGCTTTTTATGTGCAATATTTTATATACTTCTGTATGTCATGGGTAGCATGCAGATTACTTTCAAAATCTGCTGTATTCACTTTCCAGAATTCTCTGAGGCATAACTGCTGTTTGAAAAAGGGTTTCATATCTCAATAGAAGATTTTCTGTGCAGAAAATGCAATTCTGACCATCAGTGCTGTGGTCCAAAATAATTTGGCCTGTCTTTTGAATTAGTGTTTCTTGCCAGATAGAATGAATATATTTTCATGACTTTATTTTTATTATTATTGCTGGGTAACCTATTGTTTTGCAGCCTAGCAATAGTCCAGTCAAATTCAAGTATTAAACTGCTGCTAATAACCATTTTGTTAAATTATTGACCCCATAAGACTTGTCCTCCAGACCCCTCACCAGCTTTGTTGC
>RSEF01000001.1:89011129-89027418 GCA_003993805.1 Himantopus leucocephalus | reverse complement strand
TGACCACTCCACACAGCTTGGTGTCATCAGCAAACTTGCTGAGTGTGCACTCAATCCCACTGTCACCAACAAAGATGTTAAATAATAAATCTCCTTGTGTTGGTTCCACAAGAGTGGTAATGATTGTGTTGGTTCCACAAGAGTAGCACTGAAAAAACACCTGTCAGGTACCCCTGCCAGGAACCTCTGGTCTCTGACATTATTGGTAGAATTTGTTCTCCAACGTATTTCTGGAAAACTACAGTATCTCAACATAGTAAAATGCTCAGAAACATTTCTGTCTCTTCTAGCATTACATATAACTTTATTCATATCAAAATGTGGCTCCAGCCTATAGCCCACATTTTTTCCCATTTGAAATGATGGTGACTAGGTAGTCACAGTTTTGTTTCTGTTTATCCATGTTATCTCTCTACTAATTTACAGGTTACCCATGGTTTTTGTCATTACATGTGTTTTTGTGGAACAGCAAGTACTTCCAGCAACTGTTTTGATCACAACCCCTATTACAATATTCCTGCAATGATATGTTTGATGTCCTGCACCAGATGCTCTGGTTTCTTCATTTCAAGATATTTCCTGTCCTTTCTGTACAAAATTTCATTTCTACTTCCCATTGATTGTACCTATCACTCTCATCTGCCTGGCTGTTCTCATCCTTATGCTCTGTCCATCTATTCTCCCCTGTTCTTTCAACTACTGTAATACCCTTTATCATGTGTGCTCTGTGGACTAGGACCAGGCATGAAGACCACATATATCTCCTCTAGCCCTTGCTCCTTGATTTATAGTATAAAGCTTTTTTTTAACATTGTCACTGGTGGTGAACTCCTCTTTCCTGTCCCCCTCTTCTGTACAGTCTCTTAAGAAACCTGTCTTGAAAAAAAGGGATCTTTTGTCTCTCATAATCCCAAGAGTAGTCCATCCAGACCTAAGCCTGTCTTTGCTGGGGTCAAAAAGGGAAGTAGGTAGCAGTGTACTTGAATGAGCATAACTTGTTATTTAAAACAAACTTCGTTGTTTGTTTTGCAAGCTGTTTGTAAACAGCTGTTTGTAAACAAGCTGTTTAGATAATTTTACAAATCCTTCATGGCTGCTGATTCTGTATAAAGGATTATGCAGTTTATGTTTGTTTTTTGGAAAAGTTCTTTACGTAATTAGACTGATCTTCAGTAATTTGAGGTATGCACAGCTAAACAAGCTGCCACATATGCACAACAGTAACTGTACTGCTGCAGGTTCACACCTGAATTTACCTTACAGTAACAAGCTTATCTATCTTAACTTAGTGTAATACTGGACATATTTCAATGCACATCCCAGAAGGATATCAAATAGTCTTGGACTCTTGGAAGCTATAGGGATACAGCTAGATAATTCATGATAATTTTTAAATAGAATCATGTAGTAAGTTGGCTAACTTCCATTGGTGTCTTATTGCAATGTGCCCTGAATACTTTAATATATGTTTTTAACAGATTATATCATGGCTAAAATGGTAACAACCTCATTTGGAGACATGAGAAAGTTTTAGCGTCAAATCTCTTTGCCCTGTGATTCCTTGGAGACATCAGATCTATGATTCTTACTTGAAACTGTAGGCCTTCTGGTACCTATTGTTGATGAAACCTATTACGTTTTAACAAAAACCCTGTATTATACATAGGAATTACAGTGGCCTTTGGGGGATTTTGGAGATCACATTGCTCAGAATTCAGAACCAGCTTTGCCTAATAATATGTAGTGGTACCAGGCTTTAATTCTTCCTTAAAAACAAACCAAAATCCCCCAACAACTGCTTAGCAGCAGCCCAGTCTGAAGAACGCTTGAACTACCAGACTGAATACTCATCAAGCAGAAATCAGTATTTCTGCAATGGCCAGATTATAAAGTCCTTCAGCAGCAGGCCTCAGTTCTGGTGACAGAGATGTCTTGCATTGTAATAGCAAAGTTCATACGGTAGCACAACTGGCTCAACTAGTCACAGTATATTTATTTTTATGACAGTGAATGCAGAGTATTCATAATATTTTTCATGAGTAATGCTACATGTAATTCACAAGGAACTTAATTGTACTGTGTGGCCATTGTACAAGCTCCATACATTTTTGAGTTACGGGCCTGTCACATTGCAGGGAGAAGTGAGAAGGAAGGTGACATTTCTGAAACCATGCATCTGTTCAGTGGGTAGTTTTTATTGCCACTTTACCTAGCCCAGAGAGCTCAACACAGCCAGAAAGACAGTATAACCGGGCCCCTCAGGGTGGCCCAGAGGCAGCAGAGAGGTTCTTTGTCCCCCCCTTCCACCCACAATTTTCTAACCTAGCAAAACATTGGATGGACAGAAGGTGTAAGCGACCAGGGGCCTTTCAGCTGCAACAACAACCACCTGGAGCCTTATGTGGCCATGCAAGGCCCAAAGTAGGGCTAAAGCTGTGCTGCAAGGCTGACCAGCATCAGGAATAGCCACCTGTAAGAAATAACCCAGCTGGGCAGCTACTTGGCCGTGTGAACACAGGGCTGGTGCAGCTGTATCTGCATATGCCGAGTGACTCGAGGCTTGACAGCATCAAAGCTTTCAGTATGTGAAAAGCTTTTTTCCCTGGCTGTTTCTGATCCAAAACTTGCAAATTCATGTGTTTTTTCACCACCAATTTAGCTAGGAGTCTTCACTGTATGGAGGCCAAAGAGACTTTGAAGTATTTGCAGTATTTGTATAAACCAGGATATTACAGGGAAGTAGCTAGAAGTGCGATCAGTCCATCCCATGACAGGTACCTGTTTCTACTCTGTTCAGTTAGCCAAGTACTGAATTTAAAAAAACCAAAAACCTCTTATGTAGTCCAAATCATATGAGCACAAGTAGCCCAGCAGACACATGACACTGCCAGAATGACCCAAAATTCAATTTTTAACTTACTGCTTAAAATACCTCAGAAGAGAAAGAGAGGAATCTTTCTTCAGTCTGTATATATATTGTAAGTGAAGAGCTGATTTGGGGATTTTAAGTCATTTGCTTGAAGTGGGATTCTGTCTAAAAATAATAGAAAAAGGAGACAATGAAACCAAAAAGCAGCATATTCATAACTGATAGAAGGAAATGTTTTCTCACAGGGCGTGTAATTAGACTATGGGATTCATGGCCACAGGAAGCTGTTGAGGTGAGAATTTAGCACTATTTAAAGATGGGATTTGTATATATATGTGGCCGATCATCATTTCTGCAGACAGAACTAAGAAGTGAATGGGACAGAAACCCCAGAGCATGGCTGTTTTTGCAGCATTTCTGGAGCTCTCCTCAGAAAGCTTTGATGCTGACTAGTGTTAAAGACAGACCAGGAGTAGCGGGACCTGTATGGACCAGTCTGGCTCTGTAAGGTGGACCTTACAGGGAAAACCAAATGAACAGTCTTGTACATGCGGAGAAGAAGGAGGGATCAAGTCCAGCTGAGTTTGTGATCAGTGAAGTACAACAAAGAAATAAAGAAATATGATCCATACTAAATTGTAAGTTTGATTTAGAAATTATTTTTGTTTCTTCACTACTCTGTAGTGACAAAGGGGTTGTATTTAGAGGCAAAAGCACAGAGCAGGGACAGGAGGCAGCTCCATCAGCATGAGTGTCTTCCGTAGCCATAGGGCACACCAGCAGCAAGCAAAGGTTATGCGAGTCCTGGAAGCAGTCACACACTGCTCGACTGCTAGATACTGCAGAACTTCACAGGTTTGGGCACAAATTTAGCTCCCATCTGCTTTTCTTCCCATTCTGCAGTCTCCTTGCTTCTGTTCCTCACATGTAGTTTAAAACTGTTTCTGGTAAAATTTCTTTCTTTGGACCTGATCTTGCAAACTTTTGCTGGTGGTGCTCTCCTGAGTTAAACGTTTAGTCTAGTGGGCTGCAGAGTTGGGTGTTGGATCCTGGACTTGGCTGCGCACAATCAGCTTCAAAGGTGCCCCACAAGGGTGCAGCAGCCTGCCTACGCACCGCTAATTATAGGACCTTAAAGGCCTGACAGCTCTCAGTTTACTGGGAGGAGGCTAGAGGGGCTTTGTTCTTACTTCTCCCCAGTTAGTTTCTCCCTCCTGCTTCCCATGTGCTTCGCATTTTTCCCCCACAGCACTGTGGCTTTTCTCCAGTGCCTCCATCCTACATGCCAGATGCAAGGAGCCGGAAGGAAGCATTAGTGCTGGTGGAAGCCACGCGTACCTCTCTCCAGCTGCAGCCCCCACCCCAGGCTGCCCCATATCTCCTTCCTTGTCTGCCAGCTGCTTAGATAGAGATTGTGCACAGCTCTGGGCCTGGCCCTGTCTCCTTTTCTCCCAAAGGGATCTGTCAGCTGTTCTACAAACAGAAATACTTGGGAGGGAAGAGCTTTCTTGCTGTGGGTAAGGGTGGACAATACCTGGCCCTGCACTAGTTTGTGTGAGCAAGAGAAAAGTAGGAACAGTGAGCTGTACAGCGTTGGAAGCCACCTGACATAAACTGATTTTGACAGACTGCTGTAAAATCAAAAGAGTAGTTTAAGTGGAAAAAAAAGTCAATGCAATGGAACATGAGGGGTTTTATATTTTACAGTCCTAAGTAACCCTGTCACAGCTACAGGACTTTTAGGAAACCATGACTTTTTCTTTATTTTCTTTTCTTTTTTTCTTTTTTTTTTTTTTTTNTTTTTTTTTTTTTTTTTTTTTTTTAATCTTGCTTGAGTATTGCAGCCAATAGCTTTCAATTAACTTGTTTTACTGTTCTCATCAGTTGCTGACACCTAAACAGAAGGATATTTAATTTTGCTGAAATGTGAATGGCAATTTGGTAGGAATAAAAAGTCAAAGTGAAGCAAAGGCTTTTCAGCCTCTGGCACATCAGCAATACTTTATTGACTCAAGGGGTCTCTGCATTCAGCTGGCAAAATAGTACAATGACTATTATGATATTTCTTAGACAAGCAAACATTGAGGGGAATTTGCAGGGCTTTGGAACATGAAGTGAACAGGTAGACTAACATGCCCACTGGATATATGCAGGCTTCTTAAAAACCTTGCTGTGCACCAGAGGGTTTGTGAGTTTTTTAAATGAAAGAAGTGCCTTGAAATTGTCATCTACAGATGGTATTAAAGGACATGATCATCAGTTCACTGCAGTCAGTAGAGAGACTGCTACTAATTTCTAGTCTTCTATGTCCTGAAACAAAAATCTCCACATGTACAGGCATGCTTTTTGGACCTGATCTATCCCTATGAAAATAACAGTTTGAAAAAATCTTAAAAAAATCTTTCATTAAGAGAGATTCTGATGTTAAGGGAGTATACACTTGCAACAGCCAACAAAAGGCGGAACAGGGGGGAAGTCAGAGAATGGAGAAGGCAGAGAAATAAAAGGATGCTTATGAAAACTGAACAGAAAAGAATTATTACTCAGTTTCAAATGTCTCCCTTTTTTAATCTATAATAAAGTTTTAAAATAAAATATTAGTGCAGTGTTCAGGTAGAAAAATACCTTACGTGGCATGAAATTATTTTATTTACAAGAAAATATACATATCATTACATTAAACATTATTTTCCTGTGTTTTTCCCAATTGTTCGGAAAGGTGAGAGAGTAACTGATACTCTGGTCTACTGAAACCAGAGATGGGAGGGTCATGAGTAACGAGAAGGTGTTTACATTAATTTTGCAACTACACTACTAACTAAAAGACTTCTTTTTAAAAAAATACAGTTTCTGAAGGAGAAATGCCTTGCCTTTATGCTGAAAAGTCTTTTAAAATTCTTATCTTCACCTGAGAGAAATATGATTACATAGTGAATTATGAAGTGAATCACTATTGTTGAGAACTCTTTTTTTTTGCAAGGCTGCAAAAGTCAATAGCATTCCTGCATATACACTTCAGAAAGAACCCATTTTAAGTAACCTAATTTGCACTATATCACTCTTCAGGTTTCCTTTCATGTAGTAAAACAATTATTAGTAATAATAGGAATGGTCAAAATTATTCTTTTTATTATTGCCTTGATTTCTGTGGAATTTTACCAAGAATCGAGTTCTTGTAAAACCCCAAAACTTGATTAGGAAAGATTATAATTAAATTAATAATAATAGTATAATGATAAATATAGAAAGCATCTGATACTGTTACAAAAAAAGCCCTTTCATAGCTCTTTGAATATAAAAAGACTTTAAAATTTGGTGTAAATTAAGATGTAGTATAAATGAGAATCAAAATTACAGTTTATAATGCCTCATGTCCCACTTGAGCTTTCTGAGTAACTTCATGAATTTCTTGGAAACATTGGCTCAGATGTACAAATAACAGGAAGAATCATCAGAATAAGAATAATAACAGAGAGAATATTAAGCCAGACACTTGAGAATAACTGAAGTTTTATTTTTAGCTTTTTGGCTGTAAAGTTTCATTTCACGAGCCACTTCCTTTGAACGGGCTTGGCACACCTTTTGCAAGTGATGGCTGTGAGCTCAGCCCCCCCATCTTTTGAGAGCAATGAATGAGGTAGGTAGTCAGGATCTATTTTTAGTAGCCATGCACTCAGAGACAAGAACGTGTTGGGTTTTTTTACTTTTGGCAGATTCAAAACCTTTTCTTTTAACCCAAAACATGGGAATTCAGATTAAATTTGTAATATTTATTGTGCTGTATTTTATTGCTGAAAGGTGCATCTTCTTTAAGGTAATAGAGAATCCATGTAAAAATGTGAAATGAAGGTTTCGGAAATTCTTCAGAAATATTCACTGGACACAGTATAAACAGGCCTGTGGTCTGTGTTGCACCTTTCTAAAATCCCAAGGAGTTTTTTTTGTTGTTGAAACAGTTCTTGTTTTCCCCCAGGAAACCATTAACATCTCCCCTTGCTTTAGGGAAGTCTCTTCAACATCTTCCGCTTTCATTGCTCCCAGTGCTTCAGGTCACAGTGGCCACAGTCTCAGTTAGGAGCGCTGGGTGTCACAGTCTGCTTCAGAAGTACGAAACCCAGTTCTGGATGGTTCCCCTCGTTCCAGACTGGTGCAGGCTTTTTCCTGAGCTGAGCAATTTAGCAATCCTTCTACGATCTAAATGTACCGACATGGAGGAATCAGTGAGGTACTGAAATATAGATGTGGTACATGGTAGTACCAGGCACTCCTGCTTGCCTGGGAGAAATACTGGCCCTTCTCCAGGAGCTGGAGAATTTGCACTTAGCCTCCAGGAAAAGACCTGCTTGCAACCATTCTCATGTTTAATACAGAGAGGCATTTCCATGTGTTACAGTCAGACATAATGCACTACAGCCCCGAGCATTTCAGTGTTTTCTTCATTTTAAACACCTACCGTTTAGATCGGCAAGGAGACCTAACCTTAACTGTAGTCATAGTAAAAAGCTGCACTGCACACTCCGTTCCCAATTGGTGCCCGCAGTGACAGCTTACAATGTGATGTGCAGGTCAGTTTGGGCTACCTGTGTACATGGCCATCAAGTTTTGCTGCTGTTTGCAACAAGTGGAAATCTCAGCAGCTGTGGCAGCATTACTAATTTTTCAGCTAAGCTTCTAGAGACTTCAGTGCTCTTTGGGATCTGGCCTCTCCTCCGCAATTCAGCTGTAAACTAATTTTTCTATCCAAACGACTAGCCAAGCAGGGTATTGTTCAGGTCTTGAACTTCATCCCTGGCAGAGCTCCCTAGGCTGCACACTGCTCCTGTCGAGCTTCCTCCGAACTTCAGAGCATTTCCAGATGGATGGAGGGCTGCCACAGTGCAGCAAGGAGAGATTGCATGTGAGAGGGGGACTCTGGAGTCCTCCCCACCACCCCAAAAGACACAGCTGGCTTTAGTGTTGACTATTTCAGCTTTTCAGGAGGGCAGCCTTACACAAGGCATAATTACAGGGGGTTGTTTTGTTTGATTTATGATTTGTTCTGTGTCAAATCAAATAGATCTGTCTTCTGAAGCTGGGCTAGCAGCTCTCTAAAACTTTCTAATGGTCTGGCATGACAATTGTTAACAATTTACTGCATGTGTTGCTGCTTTCTCTGCCTGCTGTGATAAACTCGAGGACTGTGCAATTCAAATGTAAAGGCTTAGGAAAAGTTGGGTGACCTTTGCTGGATGTGTAGATGCAGTAGGCAAATCCCTATCTGCCTCCAGATATTCCAGATATTCCCTGGACACATCCAGAATCACAGGCTTCACATTTGGATATTCTTGGGCATCTTTAGGATCCACCCTGAGTGTGTGAACACCAAGCTTTCTAAAATATAGTGAATCTAATTGGATAGCATTTATAGAATAGTGGGCCTTAGTTCTTACTCAATTTTTCTGGCAGCCAGCTAAATCACATTTAATTCGTGAGCTCTAGCTTCTCTATAAAAGTAAATTTCCTGTTCTTTATTTCTTTAATATAACAAAATGGGATGGAGCCTAAATTGCTAGAAATCATTTCAGCTTCACTCACTTTAGAAGAGTTTGACTGGCTTACCCCGGCTGAAAACCTGGCTTGCCAGTCTTTGACTAGTACATATTTTGCTGAATTTCCTCTTTCCTTTCCTTCTAGACACTTTTTCCAGCACTTTGTGTCCTTCTCTCTTTTAGTTTTTTAAAACAACTTTCAGCATTTTCTTGTTTTCCCTTCCAGCATCTCCCCACAGCTCTCTCATTTTTTTCCCTCCCTCCCATTGCTTATGGAGGGACCCCAAAGTCTCCGTGGTGCATAGAAAAATGTTAAGAGACAGTTTGGTGCAAAAGAGGCTGTATGAATCACATTGTATGTACAAGTGACATCATTACATAGGAAAACTTGGGTTTATACTTATATCCAGAATCTTGTAAAATCTTCAGTTTATGCTAGCATTTTGTGGTGTTCTTGTTTCTTTTCTCTTTTTTTTTTCCCCTCTCTTTTTTAATATTAAGGGCTTTTCCCCCTTGTAGTTATTCAGTAGACAAGAGTTAGTTGATCATGGTGTCCACAGGAGTATATTTTCCCTGAAGTTAATGTAGCCAAAGAGAAATATGTTAGATAGACAGGAGATAGTTCTGTTCCTTATATCCATGATATTCAGAAAATGGCCAGAAGGGGAAACTTGGAAATATCAGATGAAAAATCATTCAGGGCTAGTGGACATACTGATTGGTGGGACTTGCCTCCCTAGTACATGACTGTTCAGACACCTGTATGAACCGGTGACCCAACATTATACTCTTCACTCCTTTGAATATACTCCCCCAATACAGCCCATACACTGCGGTTTCGCTTCTTGAAGTCCCCTTTGATTCAGATTCATTAATATGACGTGGATAAACTGAAGGAAGCACAAGACAAATGCAAAGGTAAGACAGACAGACTCTCTCTTGCTCTCTGCAAAGGCAAAGCCTTAATCTGAATCTGAAAAAATACTTGGGTATGCATGTAATTTTACTTGCTTGAGAAATCCCATTAAAATCAGTAAAATTAGTTGCACAAGTGAAGTCACACCATGCTGTTTGGCAGCAACAGACAGTACTGCTGGGGCACCTGGCCTTTTAATATGAAAATGGAAGAATAAAATCAGCAGTAAGGTGATTGCTCAGAATTTTGATCTGTTAAAAAACCCTAATATTTCACCTAATAATTCCAGGGGAGACACTGTTTGAATGTTTTCTCCCTAAAACTTTTATGCAGTTGAAAGAAACAAGATGCTGAAGTCCACCAAATATTGCTTTAATCTTTGTATTTGCTTGCAATGCTTGTGTCTTGTCCCATTCTTAGTTTGTTAAAAACTATGGAGCTTGGACTGGCTTTTCTCCAGTCATGCTTTTGCCCTGATGGAATAACGCCAACAAAACAAAACTATTATTTCCTCCCCCTCCCCTCAGATAGTAACTTAATTCCATGCATGAACCTTCTTAGTCAGTTGTTTCCTAGTCAGGAAAGTCTGGGCTCAAGAGAGCTGCCCTAGTGTCATGGATTGTTCTGACCATTGGTTTTCCCCATGCTTTAGCTTCTCACCTTGAAATGACATTACACTCATTAATTCTCAGTGTCACATGCCCAATGTCTCCGGGTGCCCTTATAAACCTTTATAAAAAGCAATTAGCCATGCAAGGCAGCCTTTTTCCTTTTTTTTTTCCTCAGAAGCTTGAAGGGAGAAGGAAAGAGGAGAGTGATCTTGTGATGGCAGAGAGTTTTATTTCCTATATTCCTGCTGCTGTTCCTTCTTGTCATATCCAGGGCTCAGCTGATCACCATATCTGGGCTTAAGATATGATTTTCCCCCAAATCAGGTTGACAGGAGTTTCTGGCTGCTGTTTTGCTCTTGCTTTTGATTATCTTGTTTTGTTGTTTTTGATTTGGGGACTCTCCCCTCTTTCTACATGACAGAGTTGTGTTTGTCTGCTGGTATCAGTTGAACTTCTCTCAACTCTCTTCTTCTTTGAGACTGCAGAGGTCTTAATCAGCAGTGAATTTTCATCTCTTCTGTTTTCCATCTGTGGCACATAGTTTAATCCACTGTGTACTTAAAGTGATGTAGTCTCACTTTGGTCTTTAAGCTTAATATACTGGTGTCCGGGTCAAACTTAATGGGCTGTGCTACACAGGAGGTCAGAGCAGATGATCTAGTTGTCCCTTCTGGCATCCAACTTTATGAACCCTGCCTAACAGATATTATATAATAAATCAGGAGAAACAAATTAAATAAGAGACCACAGTCTCTCCTACACACACACCTGCTGACTGTAAAAACTGGAGAGAGAGGGATTGAGTGATGAAGGGATACAGCAACTTTTACATATGGGTTGCCAGTTCAAATCCAGCCGTGGATGACTGAAAGTTTTTACTGACTGGAGGATTTGTAGCAGTCTTGGTGAAATGAGTTTGGTGGCCTCCATCCATTTCCCAGTAAGTGTAAAAAACTCAACACCATTTTAATAGCTCCCATAAACTGGCACTTTAGAGATTTTATTCATATCAATGTAGGGGTACATTGGTTGAATAGTGATTTTCCTTATGCTGCTGACTGGTTTGTGGGACAAACAAGGGCATCTGGTTTTCAGAAGAGCCAGCTTCTCAGAAGCCGCAAATGCCATACTGGCATGCGGAGAACATAATGAACACAAACACTCCAAAGCACCTTGTCACATTAAGTTCAAGTTCTAAATGTCTTTTGTTTTGAATATATAAAACTTTCACCATGAAAAACAGCTTTACAGACATTTTCTCCTGAAAAAGAAAAACCTAAAAAAAGAAGAAAATGCACAGAAATTATTTTCATTTTCATACTAAAAAATTTAGAAGTCCCACAGTCAATTTTGCACCAGGAAAAAAGTATAGCTGTGCTCATGCTGCTGCCCTGGAGCAATCAACTAGTCCACGCAACTTATTTAAGAGTCTGAAGTAACAGTATAAAAACAGACAGTTCCACAGTGTCCAGTCAATGTTCATGGGACATATGTAGTCACCAAGACAATTCATTCATCCCGTGCCTTGTCTCTGGCATTTTCCTGGGGCCTAAGAGCCCCTGACTTCTTGTATACCCAGCAAGATATCACAGGGTCCATGGGAATGCTGGCAGGCCTCCAGTTTATTCCCTGTATATTTCCAAGCATCCCTAAGTACAAAGGCTGACAGGATAAATTGTTCTGGAGGTGATGACCTGTTTTGACTGTCCTCTTTTCTAAGGACTCTTTGGAAGAACTGGGAACACTGAGCACATCTCTAGAAGCAATCAGACATAACTGCACCTATCTTGTTGGTACTCCTGGTAACATGGGTGAAGGAGTTTCACCTACATTAAAAGAAGCTCTGAGGCCAAAGTGTGTAGCCAGTCAGGCAGGACCACACATCTAGTGAACAGGTCATTTTTAAGGGTACAAATATGCTAGAATTAAATTTTCAGCACGCAGACACTGCTATCCTCATTTCTTAATTCAAGAGCTCATCCTCCAATGTTCTGCCTGAGCTGAAATCTCCAGGGGGGGATTTCTGGATGGTGGTGTTTTCTCAGAGCAGCTTCAAATAAATTTTAGTAAAGTAATCATACCCTATCCATGATAACAGATTATAACAATTTAGTATTCCAAATTTGGAAAAGGCCACTTCTTAATTTGCTATAGCTTGTGTAACCTTGGGTAGGAAGAATGGTCTAAACAGATCTATGTGGTTCATGAACAAAAGCAGCTCCATGAAATATCTGCCCATAAGATTCTGCATTACACTCACTTGCTGTGGCTAATAATAAGTATGTGTTATTTTACTTATTCAGAGTACAGTACAGAAATTAATTCACAAAGAAGCAATTCAGTGATTCAGGTATTTTCTGTATCTGTTCAGTAACAGAATAGGTCATTACATGAATTAATTGTTCTTGTGAACCACTCTCTGTGAATCACAGAGGTAACACAAAAACTGAATGCAACAAGACTGCAAACTATGGCCAAGTGCATCCTCAGCAGACATTTCATTCTTCAGGCGCAAAGTCTGATTAGTGCTCTAAGTGGACTCATCCATACACTGCGCAGCTCTAAGAAACACCCTCTGCCACAAAAAGACTTTTGGGGGCACTTGAGTACAGGCAGATAACTGGGTTCTGGTAGAACCTCTCTTACCCCCACCCCCAATGGCTCCGCCTCTGAACTTGCATCATTTTGCTGGTGGCACGTGCATGGCTTGCACAATGGATAGTTCAGCCCTGGCATGCTGCAGCTGTGTATGTTTGGTTCACAGGTGTTCAGTTTTATGTCGGCTCGCCAGCCAGCTGCAACCAAATCTGTCTATTGTCTCCGAGCAGGGCTGGCAGGTGTGAGGAGAGAAGCGTATCGCTGGCAGTTGTTGCTCCAGGAAGGGGAGAGAGTAATTCTGCCATTAATCCTTCCCAACTGCCTCACCCCTCAAAGGAGCCCAACCCCTGACGGTGTAGCAGTGCAGGGACAAGAGAGGCTCCGTGACCTGGGGGGCTTCTGTGCCCATCTGGGGTGGTAGGTGATGACTTTATGGGCACAGGTGCCACTGTGGTGCCAAGTGTTTCCCCACAGAACACTTGCTGCAGGACCCCCACGGTTCAGTGATACATATGTAAACATGAATCTCATTGACCAAGAGTTGAACTCTAGTAAAAATCACTTTATGGCCTTCTTTGTGACCATTGCAATGAATCCAAATTTCTTCTGGCTCTTTTTTGCTCAGGCAAATAGGTCCCAAACAGCAAAATACACTCTTTTCTCTCCTCCTGAAACCCAGCTCTGAGCTCACGCAGTGTGAAAAACCACACTAAGGAAAATCACGAAGTGGGTGACTGTCTGTCTTCCCTGGTGGTTTAACAGGCCTGTATTTGAGAAGAGCATATTGTGGTAATAGGCACTGAAGACATACATTGGAAAGAGCTCATAAAGTCTGAGCATAAACTTCAGACAGGGAAAAACAATTTAAAAATTATGATTTCTAGTATGCCTGAATTTCCACTTTCTTCCCTGATGCTTACTACAAGCCTCATTTAAGCTAGGAACATAACTTAAATAGATTTTCTGTTTTTTTAAGAGAACAAACCATAAGAAAAAAAATTGTAAACTAGTTTTTCAAAACAACTTGACTGATTTGCAAACCCTAGTCACCTATTACTTCACCCCTCTAATTAAAACCAAATGAACTTTGCCAGCCTTTCTTCCTGTAAGAACTGAAGCGTTAATGGAACTAGGAGAAATGTTAAATACTATTACCAGTAAGATGGCTTTGTTGTTATACATGTCTTTCCCCATCAAAACATGTTTTATAAAGACACCGAAGTTCCCACAGTTTTTTGATGGGTTTTGCCTCCATGCAATACTACTTATTTGTGAGTTATATTTCTTTCTTGCAGTACAGAGTCTGCTGTGGAAAGCACACCCTTCTTGCTGCAGCCATGAATAAACAGGCAGGCACACACTTGTAAAGCCACTATGACAAGTTAATGCACAAACAACCCTCAGGCTTGCACCTCCCATTTCCAAAATGAGCAGTACTTGCTTATTTTTATTATTCATGTGCAGATGATTCCTTAGCATTCAGAGTCCTTTATTGCTACTTACAATTTTCTCTCAATTCTATTTGGACTTAAAAATTGCACTTTGTAAGACCGTGTGTTCCACTCCTCTGTCGGAGTAGAGGTGCTTCATTTGTTGTGTTCATTTTATGAGAGTTTGTGAGCATTTTCAGTGAGAACTGACTGATGTGAAAAGTTAATAGCCTGAATACTAAATTAATCTCTATATTTACAGAACTAGTCAAACAGACGCAGTGTCAGCAAAGAGAACAAGTATCTGTACAAGTGTCTGACTCAGAAGGGTTTCTTATGGGTGACAATTTCACAGGGACTGTTCACAAAGACATTTATTTTATGAACATACTCTCTTCTCAAGCACCCTAGCACTCCTGTGTATACACGGAGGTGTATAAGATGTATAAGTTCCTTTCTTAAATGCTTTGTGGCTTAAAAATTCATATCTTGAGGGTTTTTTTACAGCAGCATGGGAGCTTAGTGTTTTATATGGGCAGTGCCATTACTTTGCTGCTTGTAAAGCACAGTGAAGAGAAAAAAAGTTGATGAAAGCAGAAGTATTGTGGAGGGAATTGCAGCTTCTCTGCTGAAATATCCCCCTGTTCAGTGCTGGAGCAGGATGCAGCTATGTGTGCCCATGCAGTAGCCCTCAGGCTGGGCTTGCAGCTGGAGCAGAGGAGGGAATTCACTGCCTACCTGTCCCTGCCTCAGCAGAGCCAGAGCACTGTAGGGCTGGGCAGTGACAAGGCGAGAGCAGGTGGAGAATATTTCAGCAAAAGATGCTTTGCTTGACAAAACACTGATTTACCACAAACGTGATCTTTTGCTGGAATTTATCACTGGCAGTGACTTTAATGGGGAAGATTTCACCAAGTCCAGGGTGGGATTTCTGCTCTAGAGAGCAAGCTCTGCCCCAGCTGTGATGGCACAGGCATCTCTGAGTTAATCCCTGCCCCAGCATGAGCCTTGTGACAGGGGAGAATGGAAGGGAAGACAGGTCTTCTCACTGGAGAGGCTGTAATGGTAGGTTGCCACTGGTGATCATGGTGGCTACAAGCATTGCCCTGCTGGATCTCAGACCAAGGGCCTCTCAGAAGCATGGCATTACCAGCAGCAGGCTCAGCAGCTGGCTGGTGGCTGTGGGCAGGGGGTGGAGGAAAGGCCCTTGCTCAGCCCAGCAGAGGAGCTGAGTGCAGAGACAGGCAGCAATGCAGAACACCGCTGTGTTGTTCTCCTGGGACAGGGCCTCCCCAGATATCACCTCTGTCTGGTTCACATTTCTCTCGGAGACAGGCAGAAACTGGTGCATCATCTCCCCGAGTTATGGGAGACTCACATTCAAGTTCTTGCTTTAAGAAAGATGTGATTTCCTTTACAAAGATGGGGACTTTTAGCATCTTGTTTACTATCATTGAAAAAAAATGCATTAAGTTTTAACAACAAAGATAATTCATAAGCGAGCGTAACTGATTCAACAAAGGAGTTTTGCATGAAGAGAGTATGCATTTTGTCAGCTCTGGAAAGTCCAGTTGTTCAGACTTCAGCCATATTAATTTCTTCACATGCTTTAATTTATAATTCCCAGAAACGGCAAAGGAGGCTCAATACCAGTGCAAAAGTCAAGCTATCACTTTGGATTCATGTAATCAGTATATAAGGTAGTGTATGTGTATAGTAATACATATGCTTATAATGCTTTAAACAGCACAGGGGGTCAGTGAAGTGCATACAGTTATGTCTAAGGTGTAATCTAGAGATGCGATTGCAGCATCAGAGATAACTTTAAGCTAAATTTGAGACCTTGTCCAAGACCCAGTGCCTCCTACCTTTGCAGTTAGTGCTCCCTTGAACTCCATGCTGCTGCCACACCACTTGCAGCAGTGAGTGGGACAGCTTTAGGATAGCTTGGATCTGTCTGTACCTGTGGTTGTATCTCTGATTGCGATGGGAGCATAGCAACAGGGCCATTCCTGCTCTGAGCAGCACAAAGCTTGTTACGAAGGCATGGAATATTACCAAGGCCCAAACTGCAAGGTCTGTAAAGAGAGAAAATTCATTTAGCATCTTGTGACAGTCTCTTCCCTGTACTGCTGCTGAATGTGATCCTGGACAAATGTATCTCACCTTCCTCATCTGTACAGTAACAGTGAAAGCGCCTTCCCTCAGAGCAACCACAATCTTTATTTTTTTGGGTATAAAAAGACAATCTCAGAACTAGCTGGATACAAGTAATTGTATTGACGGCTCCCCCCCGAGCCGACGGGGAAGAAGACCAGCCTGGCTAAATAGAGAGCT
>RSEF01000001.1:88997231-89010129 GCA_003993805.1 Himantopus leucocephalus | reverse complement strand
CAAGTACATCCAGGTCCTTGAGCAAAAACAGTCCCACGGATGGCAATAGTGTACCTGAGTAATGACATTTCTGTATATCAGTGTTTTTCTGCTAATCTCCAAATGTATGTAAGGCAGACAAAACATCATTGCTTTAGAACTGGAGTGTAAGGAAAAATCCTGGTTTATTATTTTTGCTCTCAAATCCAATATTTTTCTTTTTCATAGATACCTTGATTGACGTGAACAAAGTAAAAAAAGTAATTTTAGAGGGCCAACTCTCCAAGTATTTGGAATGTGCTTTTAAGGATACCTGGGGAAGGTGTATGAAAAGTAGCCAGATCATCAGAAAATGCTAATTACAGTTTTGATTTTGGAGTTCTGTGTCAGAGTCCAGTTAGACATAGGGGATATCAAAGTGATTTGAAACAAGTAGAGGAAAGTTTTAAGGTTGTTTGGGTTTACAGAAAATTTTTGTTCTTTTCAGTGTTCTTTTCCGTCTTAATGTTTTATTTCTCTTAAGGCAACCTGCTTTTTATGGCTTCAAGTTTGATATTGTACTTTTATGTTGGTGCTTCAATTTTGAAGAATGGGGAAATATTCAAATAATGATATAGCAATCTTTTCTCTTAATTAATCTGACACTATCTACTTAAGAAAAAGAATATATATTAACCCCAATTGGGAAAGCATCACTGTATGAATACAAGTAAATGAGTTTTCCCACATAGAAGCTCTGTGTGTGTGGCATGTTTTTGGTTTATTTTTGAAGAAGTTAGAAGCTACCTTTTTAGGGACATTTTCTCTTCCACGAAGTCATGTAGACTTAAATTATTCTGAAATGTCAGTATGACCAAAAAAACCCCAAAAAGTTGATGAACAGTTCTCTAATGTCTCTCTTAATTTCTTCACAGCTCTCCTCATGGATAATCATCATTGCTAAAATTTTCCTTATAGTTTCACTGCATTCATTGGGAAAATGGCAACTAAGCTGTAAAAGCTTATTATAGAACAGAAATATGCTCATATATAATTTTCATTACTTTTTCTTAAAAAACATTCAGTTGATCAGAACCAGGAGGTTATAAAGCTTCCCTTAACGTGGATACCTGTGGTTGAATGGTTCACGTGCTGTGCTAGTAAAGTTTGTCTTTTCTTATTCCTTCAGTGGGTGGATTTCATCTCTTACTGGTCTCAATAAGAGTATCCCTGTTGGCATTATGATGATAATCATAGCTGCACTTTTCACAGCATCTGCTGTTATTTCATTAGTTATGTTTAAAAAGGTAAGTAACCTATTATTCCCTTCTTCTGCTTTCTATGTTTGATCTGGATTTTGCTTTCCTGCTTGAGAGGTACCCTCTCACAAAGTAATGGGGATTAAATTATATTCTTGGGGGTGTGCCTTACCTTTTAACAACTGTGCCTCTATAGTACTTTTTTGCTTATACTGTCATGGAGTTATGAAATGCTGTTTTTACAGTGCACTTATTCCTGCAAACTAAAATGGGGAAGGATAGCTTTGAATAAAAGAAGTTGGGATGTAAGCCCACAATGAAAGGGTAGGTGAATGCACTGGACACTAAGGTACGACCTCTAGATGCCAGGTTGCAATTTTCAAATCTGTGGTGATTCATCAGGCTGAGTGAAGCGTGATTCAAATGATTAAGTTTCAGCTCTTATCAAAATCATTCCCATTAAAATCAATAGAAGAGGGAGATGCCTGGCACCTCAGAAAATAATTTTTATTTCTCTGCTTACATTTTTTTAACATTTTGCTGTCAATTAATGATTGCATAGCATAAAAGCTCAAAGAAAGATGCTTTTCTCCCTTAGTTCATTTTTGTGAATTTCCATCCAGAAGGCCTAAGTTTAGATATTAATGTGCTAGTAAGTTTTTTATGTTGCAACTGAGAATTCTGCTGATGATGTTCTGGCAATTCTAATAATTCAACCTCAGTTACAGTTACGCTCTAAAAGTTTTCACATACCCAAACTCTTCTGGCCTAAGCTAGAAATTTTAAGCATAGCCTGGAGATGTCCCTTCTCCTTATTTGTTTTCTGCATAAATACTCAAGTACAGGAGAAAGAAACAAACAAGAAAAATGTATGGCGAGGATTTTTTTACACTCTTTCTAACACATGCATCTGGATTCTTTTCAAAAAACATGCATACTCAGATATGACCTGGTGTATCTTTATGGATGAGAAATAGTCACATTTATAACAAAGAAAAATGTTACAACATGAATTTTCCTGCTACACTTGAATGAAAATGTCTTCATGATATTGACAACTTTATCGTGACTTGATTGAATATGAATCAGAAATAGCATTTTAATTTTAATACTCAGGTACATGGAAGTTACTCAGGATTTGTGTTTTTGTTGTACTAGAGATTATAAGACGTTGTTTAATACCTTAGCTTATTATGCAGAGCAATTGGTCATCACACTAGTTTAGCGGATATTTATCTGCATTATTGGGATATTTTATACTTTTTAATGTTCAGTCATCGCTTAGCTTAATAGGTTCTTGTAACCATGTCAACCAGAATGTTATTGACACATAGATTCAAAACTACTTTTTTGGTTTTGTTTCCTGCTGTTTCTTTTAACATGCACACTTACGAACTCTTTTAATGAGTACGCCAAGTTGTATACAAATTGAGACAGAAGATGCTTCTGCAGGCTACGGGTCCTGCATTATGCTAAGGATGCAGTCTGTTTGTGTATTTAAATATGTTATTTCAGACAGTAGATACCACACACATTTTAGTGAAGATGTACAAGACCCCTCTGAACTTGCAAAAAGTTACAGGTATCCCTACAGTCAAACTGTGCATGCACAGCAGGTCAATCAAAAGTTGTAGGATTTGTGGAAAAAAAAAAAAAAATTGTTTACTCATTTCCAGATCCTCCCAAACATATGAGCAAACCAGATTTCTCCACCACACAGTTCTGCTTTGTGTTTGAGACTTTGCTATTACTCTACCAAGAAATGGAAGGCTCAGCACATTTTTTTCACTGCTCTTCCACCTCCATAGGTGCATGGTCTCTACCGCACAACTGGTGCTAGTTTTGAGAAAGCGCAGCAGGAGTTTGCAACGGGAGTGATGTCCAACAAAACTGTACAAACTGCTGCAGCCAACGCCGCATCAACAGCAGCAACCAGTGCAGCTCAAAATGCATTCAAGGGTAACCGAATGTAGAGAAATATAAAGTCATGACAGTTCTCTTTGATTTTACTTTTTTCCAGTCACTTATTATATTCCCTAAAAACATAGATCAAAATACACACAGCATGTTTGTCTCTTCTGCATCTGTGCATGGGTAAAATGGGAAATGTTTGTTTTATTTTATTATAAATTTATTTATTTTAAAAAGATAACAGTTCTCTGCCCTTCTTTAAAATGTTGCATTCTAGAATATAAAGCCTTCCATATTTTATGGAGGATAAATAATTTAAAAAATTGGCCTGAGAATGAATTGTGGTATATAATGATAACTTTTTTAACTTCAGGAAAGCACTTTGGATCAATTTTTTTTTCTTTGTAAGAACTGTTTCCCCTGTTTCTGCTTAAGAAGTGGGGTAGACTGAGAGATGTAGAAAGTTAGGTTTGGCTACTGCTTTTGCAATTTCAGCAGCTGCTGGAGGACAAATACAAGTAGGATAGATATTATAAATTCTTTTCTTGTTTTTTTTTAGGATAAGTCTTTTGATATAAATCTGTAGGTTTGCATGAATACTGTTATCTGATCTTGTTTAAATAGTGTTTTGGTCCAGAATTTATCTGCACCACTTTATAATTATAGCATTTGTTTGTATCCATTTTCATGGAATATTCTCTACCTGTGGGAAATGACTATAGTGCAGAAACATTTTTTGTATTAGAATGTGTAATGCATTGTACAGTTTAAGTAAGTTAACTGATGGCTTCAATCACAAAGCTAAATGATTATATATTCGCTATTTTTAATTTCAGTATTCATGTCTTGGGGTAATCATTTTGCTGGAAAAGAAACAAATATTGACCTTTAGAACACTAGTTTCATGCCCCCCTTCCCTCTTACATGCAGTGGTATTTTTGTTGTGTTTGGGATTTATTTTTTAGCATAGATTTGTGTTTAACAGTGGTACTAAATCTGTAGCCTTGTCAGTCTCTCTGTTTACTGCTTGTCCAAAATTCTAAATATACAGTATTTAATTTTCTACCAGGAATATTGTCTAAAACCAAGCTTTTTAAGCAATGGCATTTAACAGATACATTATTTCATTTTAACGTAACTCAGCCATCTCTGTGATTTGATTTAAGCTAGGGAAAAAAATTTTGAGTTGGGAAAATGAGAAATCTTTATCTTTCACAAAGTTAAATTTTAACTCATTGAACTGGAGGCCTAAAAGGTTAAATTGGTGCTGTGGAACTGAACAATCCATAATGGTATGTGCCATCAAAATATTCTAGAATTTAATTGGGTCTTACTATAAAGTGATGTTTCTCCCCTTTGAAGGCTATTTGATATTCTTGGATTGCCTCATGAGTCTTATGCACAATACTTGGGCTTTTTTTTTAAAACTCTGTTTTAGAAAATTGAAACAGGAAGGGACCACATCCCACAACCTGTATAAGTACACACTGTGGCTGAAATGAATTCAGCTCTTAGGGTGAATTACCTTTAGTAAGACTGAGCATAAAATTCTGAGGCCCCTCCACATTCTGAATGTGGACAGACTTTCATAGATTAATTCTTTTTCACTACAGTGTATTCATAATAACATAAGAGCATTACAAAAAATAAAACCCTGAGCTTAATCCCTGGATCAGTATTGTACTGTTAGCATGAAGTCCCTATTAGTCTCCTTTCTTTTACCAATTTCTTTAAATCCAACTTGAATTTGGATAAATGTAGTAGTTTCACCTATGCTGAAGTTCACATTAATGAATATACTTGCTTCTAAATATTCTGAAGTTAAAAGTACTTTAAATATTCTGTGTAATAGGGGCTCTAAAATTCTATACTAGTGGGCATGCTAGCATTGAACTTAAATTTGTGTGGAATGTTATTAAAAGCTTTCCAGACAAAAGCCACAATTTTCTGTTGAGATCAGGCATCACACTTCCAGCAGCTGTATATCAGAATTGTTCTTTTCATAATCTTTTTAATTTAACTTGAGGGTTGTATCTAGGAACTCTACTATGGATTACTTTTAAATCTAAATTTAAGCAATTCTCTTGGATATCTCTTGGATATGAATCCTAAGGACATCATCCTTGCAATTTAATTTAAGTTTTAAGATTGCATAGTAACATACATTACCAGAATATATTATGGAAAAAACATTAGGAATAAAACCTGAATCTGGCAGGTAGATTTTTTCCCCAAAAATGTTTAACTGCTCTTTGAGAAAACATATTTAATGTTCTATGTATAGGGGTCATTGATTTGTAATGTCATGGATTGAATGTACAAATTTAAACCTCCTAAGTGAAATTCAAGGTTCAGTTACATGTGAATTGTTTAAACCAGAAATCTCTGACACTTTGCAGCCCAAAAGGGAAGGAGAACTTTGAGTTTAGCTTTAACAACAGAAGGTTGATATTTGTTAAAATATTTTGTACCTAACTAAAACTAGATTTTACAGTCTCTTATTAATTAATCAGAGTATGGCACCCACTTAAGTTGTCATTTTGTAGTATTGTGGCAAATTGAGTACAAAGTATGAAGTTTAAACACTGGAATGTCTGTAGTCATTGATCTGTAATGTAGGAGTTGGTTTTATTTATCTGGGGGATGTTTGTATATTTTGTAAATTACTAACAATGCTGTGCCATCCTGGTGAATGTCATGGTTCTCTACAAATGCACTTCTTCTGTCTCTCTGTTGCATGTCTGAGTAGTTCAGAAGTTTTGTATATTTATTGTATTAACACAGTGTCATAGAATAAAAAAAAAAGACTTTTTTCCTGGATGTTTGCTCTGTATAGTTTTGAACAATATAGGGATTTTTCTTTTAAAGGTCAGGATAACATTCAGGGTGGCTGATCTATGTAAAAGTCTCACTTGGTTTTTATAGTTCTGTATATAAATGCTGTAATTCTGCTGAAATGGGGAAGCAAAATTCCAACTATCAAAATAATACATTAGGGTAATGAGAATTAGTCTACTCAACTGTTAAGAAGAAAATTCTTAAACACTTGCAGCCCACTTTCTTGTACTGTAAACTTAAGAGGGTTAAAATCGAAACATATTCTGTCATTACTGAATGAAATTCTACAGGTATTAAGTGAATCCTAAAACACTGAAAGTAAAATGAAGTTGTTGAAAACAGCATTGCCTTGGTACTGTTTATTTTCCTAATTTCTGTCTATGAATTGACAATTCTGTATCACTGCTGTCTTGCATTTTTTTTAGGCACTATCAGTCTGTTGATTTTTTTCATGTCATATCAACTGTAACACCTGATCTCTAGTACTGAATTTATTACCAGGTTTTCTTTGAAGGGCAAAACGAGTTCATCACTGTGACGTGCTTCCATTTGCAAATACACAATACAGAGAACAGTGCTCTGAGGTACAGTCAGGATTATTTTGGGAGATAGCAGATGCGAGTTTTTGAAGACACCTGCGCATGCATGCATCATTTAGTAGTGAAATTCTCATCGAATTGATCTGTTTCTTTGTAATTTACAGATCTAGGGTGGCAGTGGCAGCAGACTAAATAATTTTTGAACTTTCTTGTAAATGGTAAGCACAGTTATGCAGCATGATACAGTCATGTTTTATGATTAAAATTATTGCACAATTTAAGTGTTGTGGGGAGATAATTCCCCTGATTTGCACAGGCTAGTTGTAAGCACTAAGTTGGGAAAGCAAGCACACACACACAGAAGACAGCACAGGGAAGAGAACTGTGATTTAAAATGCTCACATTTTAATTGAAATTTAGATTAAAAATAACACATTAGGTACATCATTCATGCTAAGAAATGTACATAGTGGTGACTTAAGAACAGAATAACAGTACCACAAATAAGCCATGGCTCAAAATCTACTCTAGCTGGATTGCCACAGCCTCTCTTCCTATACAAGGTGGCTGTGGTGTATAAGTTGTTGCCATGCTCTGCTTTTATTGGGTTCTGTCCATTCCTTGTGGTAGGCACCAGTGCCCGCTGCTTTCAAGGAAGACTTGAACTCTTCTCCATTTACCACTAGGATGTGAGTTACTCTGATGTAGGATAACAATGCAAAATGGAAATGATTTGGCTGAAAAAAAATCTCAGAATCCAAAGAACTTTATTGAGTAAAATAGATACAAAGGTGATATAGACAACCCAGAAATAGCTCAATAGGAATGTTTCTTGCAGTGCCACATGATAAATAAAGCACATCAAGAAAACTTGCTGAGCCTGTTCAGCTTTTAGATTGTATATTGTCAGAGATGGATACAGCTTCACATTTTAATTGTCTGTATTATATAGATCTGAGTATTTCAAATCAATCTAGAAGAGGTTTTCATTTAAATCTTTAAGCTTCTATTGCTACTGTTGTATTCATCTTCAAAATCAGTGATTTTTGTTGCATTACTCTATGCTTAGTTTGTCCACACCATCAAAACTCCAGCCACTTCTTCCCTGGGAAGTCACTTTTCAAATATCTTGTTTAAAACCAAAACCGTAAAAAATAAACAACCTCCCCTAAACAAAAAAAAAGAAAAAAACAAACCAAACCCCATTCCTGTTATTGCACATCTCACACAAGTTTATATATATAAAAATATATATAAAAATGCTACAATTTTTAAAAAAGGTCTATGGCACTTTACAAAATATAAATTTACAAAGTCGATCAAACCACAGATGTTTGAAGAATTCTGCAAAACCACAAAACCAAAGTTAAACTGAACTAATTGGCACACAGGTTTTAAAGAATCCACAGCAAGTTCTTCTAAATCTTATGCAGTGCATGTACATTAAGAAGTAGTTACACTCCACAGCCCCTTCATGAAATTAATTAAATTAGCTTTAAGCTGATTTCTTTTTTTTTTTTCTTTTTTTTTTCAAAACATCTTTGAAAGCTACTGCTGAGGTGAAATTCAGGAACAACTTTAAACAGCTGTCAAATTTAATGACTGCACCGTACACCTAAATCTGCAATGTATACCATCTTATCACTTGTAGAAAAACAGAACCCTAAGAAAAAGAAATTCTGATACTTTTCTTCTGTATTTTTTCCCAGCCTGTCTTCTATTTGTGCTATGTGCTGAACATGGATATTCTTGCAAGTTAGTTGATTATGCTGTTGCAGAGCAAGTTGATTGTATACCAGCAACTGATATACCAGAAGCTGGTTCTTCTTGGTTACAAATGCAAACAAAAGCAAAACATGCCACTGAAAATACTTCCCTTGTACTTAAAAACCCCACTGTTAAATTTGTCTAAGCATTCTGTAGATCACAGCAGAGGTCGGCTAGTAATGTATATGAAGGTTGGTCATTGTTTACTTCTAAGCCAAAGCACAGCTGAGCTAGTGCCCCAACCTCTGTAGCATACACTCCAGTAGGGGGCTGAAATATTTACAAGTTAATTACCTGTTTTAAACTAGAATACTGTGGAAGTGGGCTGCAGAAGCAGGTGAATGCAAGAAGAGGCTAGATTATAACAACCTCTTTTTAATATCAGCAGAAGTTGACCTTGTTTTTTGCACAGTGGCTCAGGGATAATCTCCATATCCATCCAGCATGTGGCTTGAATGCATACTAGGCAAAGATGTGCGCAAGCTGGGAGCTGGGCCTGGTTTGCTCCATAGCTCATCCACTTTTGAATTCATATTTAGCTAGCCCTCTTTCAGCTTTATTTAGTCATTCATCATAAACATTTTTGCCTTTTTCCTCTGGATTTTTCCTACCTTGATTTTCTTGCCTGGAAAAAAAAATCTCAAACTGCATTTGCTTATTTGGCCACAGTAGGACATAGTAGACAAATAATACAGACTGTTCAATAAGCTGCTTTCACAATGAAAGGATTCTGGAGTCAGCCACAAACTAACGGATCTAAGTACCCACTGCCAGTGCATAGGTAACACTGGGATCCTCTAAACAGGTGATCAACTGCTGCAGAAGGAAATCACATTTCTAGTGATGCATGAGCAAAAGCCTCAACTCCTGATCTTGCTAAACCACCTGAACACCCTGCTGTGCCTCAGCCTGGAAGTAAATAGCTCAAACTAGCTGTTTTACCCATCTGATTGTATCTCATATTGATAGTTTTCTCTCCTATGAGGACCAGTCTGTATCTAAGCAGTGAAAGGCTTCATTAAGGAAATGAAAAGTCACATTAGAGTCCCTGTACACATGATGTATCTTTGTACAAAGGTGAGAGATTTAATCAAAATGCCTGATATGCTAGTTAGCTACAATACTCTCATATGAGCCCTGTGTATTGGGTTTGCGTGTCAAGGTTTTGGTAGCAGGGAGGCTACAGGGGTGGCTTCTGTGAGACACAATGAGTTAAAACCAGATCTCCCTCCTAAAAGGTATGTAACTAAACATCAGGACAGCTCATAGGTATCAAAAATTGCTTTCTGTTTTCTTTAAAATTTTACTTAAGAGGAAAAATTATGCAAAATAGTTTTTGCTTAAACACAACCAGTTTATCCAGAAAATGAATACAGCCTTCCAGGTCCTATAAACATTACCGATTTAGTTGTTCTACACTGTAAAGCCCTTTATTCAACCTGGCACCTTGAGGAAAATAGCTGGTAAAGGTGTTATCATCTCCTAGAAGTGGGCTGAAAGTTGTGCTTTTTATGTACAGCACTGGTTCATCCATAGATATCATCCAATCCCAAAATTTCTACTAAGTAATAAAACGTCTTTTCTACCCTATACTAACAGATAACCAAGAAAAGGTGTAAAGACTTGTTTGCATCTTCATCAATTCAGTTAGACTAGCCCATTCTGCAGTATGTTAGATTTTCTTAATTGTTTGTTTAAAGAAATTCAGCCAGATGAAAAAAACCTTCCTCACTGAGAAAGAAAAACTGTCATAGCTAGTAAGCACTTAATATACACAAAATGCAAAAACCATCATCCAACTGTCTAAAATTAATGTCTATGAATGCCAGACAGTTCACAAAAGAAAGACCTTCCTCCGGTGTTTTTCTAATGATGACACAACACCACGGGCATGAATGAACTAAATGTCATTATTCGTGGCAGCAAAATCCATTAGTGAGTGATATCCATTCTCTGTGAAGGGATTTTATCACTGCTTACAATTCAGAACCAATGACAAATTTTATGCAGTGTTTCTTGGCTGATTGGCCAAACTACATTAAGTATAAAGTATTGCTTTATCTTGGACAGTCCTGGATAAGCTGTGCTTTCATCCTGCTGAGCCCAGTAGCTGTTTCAGACTAAAAACCAGCAGTTCCTTCTCCTCTATTAATCACTAGTTTCCTGTTCTGTGTAACCACCATGACTACACAATGTATTTTTCTGACTGTACATTGGTATGGTCCAGTTGCCATTTTTCTCTAATGATCACAAGCCCTATGGTAGTTAAAAATGACCATCACTGAAGTAAGAAACCAAATCTGAAATGTCAATGTAGCTGCTGCCACCAGGGAAGCTTTTAAATTTACCCCCTGCAGCTGCAGCACTGTCAAGTGTATTCATCAGGACTTTACTGAATTAATTTATTTTTTAAGAGTATAGAAAATTCCTGGAGAAATATTGACTGCAGACCACAATTTGATAAACTACAGCTGTTTTCTCACAGTTGAAAACAAAATTTGGAGAAAAGTCTTAATTATGGGCTGTGAATACAGTCAGATTCTCACCTGTGTGGGTTTTTTTTTCCTTTAGATAGCTAACTTTGTGAATCCTATATTGGCCTAGCATAACAAAAGAAAAAAAAATAAAGTAATGTTTTCACTACTGAACCTACTTTCTACTCCATTTTAGTGTAGACAGAAAGCTTCTCAGGACACTCACTATCACTAATATTTATCATCATTTCCCATTTAATTAATACCTGGTTCCTACTTGCTAGGAAAAGTGAATAAAGATGATTCAATTAAGCCAATTCAACATACCCACAACAGAAATGACACTCTGGCTTTCATGCTGACTAACAGGAAGTGAAGAGGCACAGACTCCACATATTCAGCTCAAAGCTTCAGTACCTGGCACAATGGCTGAGCTGCGCAGGGTACAAAGATCCCTTCCTGACTCTCCCTCCCTGCCCACAAAGGGGTACTCGTATAAAAAGATCAAGAGGAGCTTTGCCTCCTGCTTCCTAGTAACTACAAAAGAGTTACAGAGATTCAATGATTTTAATGACAAAATACACACAAGATGCTTTACCACTCACCAACAGAGCAAACCGTGGGCTAAAGCAGAAGACAGCAATCCAAAGCACTTAACTGTCCAACTACCTGTACCCAGAGCAGCAGTTTCCAGAGACCCAAAAAAAGGAACCACCTCTGTGCTCCTGGGAACATGGATGCAGAGGGAAGGGAAGGAAAAATGCCTGCGTGGAAAGAACAAGGTAAGATATAGCAGGGGTAGCAAGGGCAGGAGAGGTTACGATGCTGCTTGGAAAAGCAAGGTCTGCTTTTAAACAGGCAAAATAGTTAATGTGATACAAATAGCTCAGCAGTCTATGCTCTTCCATCTTTGACCTAAGGAGCACTGCACAACCATTTTATGCAACACGAAAAAGCCAAAGGGATGTTTCTACGGCTAACGCTGTAGCCTTGATCTACATCTAACACATTTAATTTAAATTTAAATTTTTTAATTTAAAATTGAGAGTGAAGCTGAGCCCAGGAAGAAGGGAGGGGTGGGGGAAGGTGTTTTAAGATTGGGTTTTATTTCTCATTACCCTACTCTGATTTGATTGGTAATAAATTAAATTAATTTCCCCAAGTCGAGTCTGTTTTGCCCATGATGGTAATTGGTGAGTGATCACTCCCTGTCCTTATCTTGACCCACAAGCCTTTCATCATATTTTTCTCCCCCTGTCCAGATGAGGAAGGTGAGTGATAGAGTGGCTTGGTGGACACCTGGCATCCAACCAAGCTCAACCCACCACAATGCCAAAGGAAGAGAAATGGATTTTCAGTTGCAAAGCAGCATAAGGGTGCGTGGTTTTCTTTTCTGAAGAGTCCCTGGGGGGAATGGTGGAGGAGGGTGCTGGATGGGCTGCACAGAGCCAGGAGCAAAGTATCCTGCTAATAAATGAAAGATGTCAGAGAGCATGGCCTGGAGCTTGCAAGGGGCCGGAAAGGGGAGCCAAGCGCCTTATGCTTGGCATTCATTTATACTCACAGTGCACAGGAACGCAAGACCAGCTCCTAGCACAATCTACTGATTTGTGTATGAAAGTTGCTTTCTGGATCAATTAACTATTATAACTCTCAAGTTTCTTGAATTTGACTCATTCTTACACTTGACTCATTCAAATATTACTTCTGTATTTAATCTGCATTCTGCTACTCTCTAAGCCATTTAATGCTGTAAGTTAAGATTAAAGCACTTAATATTTTGTTAGTCGTAGAAGTACAAAGCTCAGTTTTGTGTTGTATAATTTTATGTCAGCATAATCTGATGAAGCAACAGTTACCTCCTTTCAACAGTTTGCCTTGAGACGGATCTGGCAGGAGGACACTAAATATTAATGATACAGATTTCTTTTTCTTAATAAATCAGTTTTTGCTCTTGTCCCAGTGTATTTGAACATAAGCCAATCTTCAAGAGAAAGAACAGAGAACAAAAATCTGGTGCTCTGTCTGAAGAAAAGTTTTCTGTAAGGAATCCTTCCAGTTCCTCATGCTAACATACAGTAAATGAGAGTTTTAATTCACAGCCAATCTACTGAGGAGAGAAATCTGGACTCCACACCATCCAATGTGAATC
>RSEF01000001.1:88972145-88996231 GCA_003993805.1 Himantopus leucocephalus | reverse complement strand
GATGATCTTAAAGGTCCCTTCCAACCTCAACAACTCTATGATTTTATGATTTTGTGATTCTATGACTCAGAATTCATTCTTGCATTTTGTGAAATACTACATGAGTACTGCCACTAGCAGCAATAAGCAAAGATGTCAGCTTGGTTTCTTTCACTATTGGTATTTTTGTCACATGTCATCAAAAGGAGCACAATGTCTTTGCTCCCCTGTACTGCTGTTATAGCTATCATGCCAGCTCTCCATGATGAGGGTCATACTCTGATCAATCAATATCTGTTACTGCTGCTCCTAACTGCAGAAATAGTGTATCACATCACCTGTCTTCCTGGTAATTAAAGTGCATCCTGCTTGCGACATTTATACAACAGATTTAAAGATACTGTAAGAAGAAAAGACTTTTGTTAACCTGCAACTTCTTTTAGCTCTTCAGCATGGGAATTATCCCTAATTCAACTGTTTTACATATGATACAGCAAAACTAGTTAGGCTTCAAAGAAACTAAGAGTCAACCAGCACGACAACTGGAGGACCACATACTGAACAGGGAGTCTCCCTAGAGCTGGACAAATGGAAAGAGATCCAGTGCAGTATCATCTCTTTTCTGAGACATCTCTGACTTAAGCCCCTGAATTAAGCAACTTTGACCACTGAGGATGTTGCCTACAGAAGTAAATGTCCAGGGCTGTTCTCTGGCATCTAAGTAACTAACACAGAACAGCCCACATCATGCTAGTAAATGTTGAAACCCTTCGAAATAAGATGACCTCAGTAAACAGACTATTTCAAATGGCCCCTAGTCTTTTTGAATACTGGAAACTGGTACAGTTAACAGTATACACAGCAGAGATTTAAGTGTACAGGAACATTACCTGGCATTTCTTCACTGATACAGTTAATTATAATAAGAACTATTGATTACTTTTAGAAGATAGGTACCTAACTGAGCTGCTTGGGTGTAACACAATAACCCAGGGCTCAGAGCAGGAAAGCTGGGTCCTAGACTGCCTAAAGGGTTTTGCTATTTCAGAGGGGACAGCCTTTTCTCTTTCTGTTGATGGTAGTCCCTAACACCATACAGAATACAAAATCTGAGGCTAGAGGAACACTGGTGAAAAGTGATGAACTCATATATGCCAAGCTGTCTATTTCATATAGCTAGCACAGAAACCCATCAGTTTCAACCCTTTTAAGAGACATGCAAGAAATAACATGAATTATAAAAAAGATTCACAGTTTTGCGCCTTTAATTTGAAAAATCTCAGGTTTATTTATAGCCAGTGAAAAGCAGTAGTTGAAACTGAAAAGTTGGCTTCAAATTTCTATTATCATGTAATGAGACTGCACTGTAATGTTAGGTACGCTACAGCTTCTAGATGTGTACATTGTGAAACACACACTTTCAGACATGTGGGGTGAGTAAATCTGAACTGAATATTTTTACAAGTTCTTCTTGCATGCTTGGTCCCCAAATGCTTTCTGAACATAAAGACCATTAAGAGCTTAATTACTGTTTCCTCCCTTCCTAATCCTTCCTGGAGACTTATTGAGCTCAACACATCAGAAAAATAGCTGGACTAAAAGGTAACAACAACACAGAAGCCAAAAATCCCACAGATCCATGAACTGTCTATGCTTTATAACTACAGAAGTCCTTCCATAGCTAATGTGCCTGATACTTTTCATGTTCTGTCAGTGAAGCACTAAACCCTTCTCATCTCACCCCAGATTCTCAAAAAGTTGGTGGATTCTGCCATTGCATTGCTTCAGGTGACTAAACTCTCCATTTGGAGCACTCTGAGAACTACTTATATTGTGACGGGTATTAAACAAGATTCTTCTCCATGTCAAATGAGCACTGTAATCACTGAACTCATGAAAAAAAAGGAAATACACTCCTCACAGGGGCATTTTATGAGCATACCTTGGTACAATCCTCAAGTCTCTAGCCTTCCTTTAAAAGGGATTCAGAGTGGTAAGTCCCAGTTGGAAACAGGCCCCTTTGGCAATCACAGAAGATGTGTTTAGTTTCTTGGAAATGAAGAAAATTAACTACCAGCATTTCTTCTCCACTTTCCCGTGGTTAATTAGGAAGTTCCTTATTGGATAAAGGGAGGTTCCCACACTTACGCATCTAATTCCTGAGATCTTCTCAGGCAGGGGTGCAATGTACCTAAAAGCTGGGTTTTGCTATCATAAATTCCTCTGGGGATCTTAACCTTAATGCCTGCAGCTGCCTGCTTCATGACATGTTTTTGCAGAGACTCTCTGGATGTCGCAGAACTTGCTGCTGGACAGCCTGGCCAAATGATGGCTTTGGAGAGAAGCTCCATCCTGTGCCTCTTCAGGTTTGCAGTATCAAGTTCATAACAAGTATTCCCAGAATAAAAAGTAATGATTCTTATTATATGCTGCTTATTGCAGACTGAAAACAAAAATTAAAATATCAAACAATTTTTAGTAGAGCAGAGTTCAATTTATGGCCTGCTTCAGTTTAGTGCACTTTCACTTCAACTGGAAGTCCACTTGAAGTGGACAAATGGCAAATTTCTGATGAAGTATTGACTGATATAATTAAGAAGATTCTGTAGCACTTTCCAATATTTCATTCACAGCTGAGCTTTACTGAGTTTTCTTAAGTATTCAAAAAAATTAATGGAAGCCTGAATGAATGCAAAAAAGCACAAGCATATCCTATCAGATGATTACTAACACTGTGACAGATATATTAAGCAGAGATAATTACTGCTTCTAATTCAAGAGACAGGATTTTTTTTGTGCATATGTTTCTACATATAATGATTACCGTGTATAAGAAAGAGGATACAAGGGAAAACCAGATTTCTTCCCTTTGGGAACGTTTGTGAGTCATATTGCAATAAAAAGAAGTTCTTTTTACACATGTACATAAAAGCACCACTTAGTATGTAAATTCAGTCTGCCCGGTATTAACTTACCTCTGTTATTCAGAAACACTTCAACAGAAGCCCCCCAGGTACATGCTGCAGGGATGCAGTTGTATGACTTTCCTATCATTCATACAAAAATAAGCAATTAATTAAAATGGGAGTGATCATGAACTAGAAAAATCAAGTCTATGAACAAATTATTACCTGCATAAGCTGTCTTAATATAGCCTTATTTATGCAGAAAATCTACCTAATTACCATAGTAAATTGAGATTTCTGAGTTGGCACAAACATTCAAAATAAAACAGGGTGAACACCTAATTAATTTTTAATTGTAGCTACCAGTTACTGTCAATCGTTCCCAAGTGTCCCCTTGCATAAACCTCCCTTTTTCTTGCCCAAGCATATAGTTCCAAAGTCTTACAAAAGGCTTTTTTTTTTTTTTTTTTNTTTTTTTTTAATGAACACAAAGGAAGTCAAGCTCAGAGAAAAAGAAAAACCTTCTTTGTTCTGCTAATTCACAATTCAGGGACTTCCCAGAGGTTTGGTTTTATCTTGTCTTTGGAGAGGAGCTGTGCTTTAAAATTTTTAAGTCCTCTTCTACAGGAATATTCTGTTCCTTCACTAAGAATTTCAAACTAAATTTTAAACTTTTTTATTTATTTGTAGAACATGAAGTACTTGTTAACTCTAAGTAAAGCAACTTTATACAGTAATATTTAATTTTGCTACTTTTTAAAATTTTGTTCTTTTAGCTGTAATTCTATTTCAGAATCCAGATCTCTGTTAGAAGTAATGTTATTAACCTCTATCATTCAAAAATAACCACTTGGAAAACCCAGACCTCAGGTCCCCTAGGAAAAAAGACACAAGACTTAAAAATTAAAAAAAAAAAAAAAGCTTTAATTATAACTATCCTTAGGATTCCAGTGTGATTATATTTTGGATGTTTCTCTGCAACTGTAAGGAATATCAAAAATCCCACAAATTTACTTTTATAGAGTATAAACTGAGAGCATTATAACTCCAGAAGCTAGGACTTCATAAAAAACAAAACATCATTAAACAATAACTTAAGCAACTAGGACCATTTAAAAAAAAAATTTCACTGACTTTATTAATTAGGGGTTTTTAATTTTAATTATTGTCAAATATTTTATAAAGTAGGATTTGAAAAAAATTTTGGTTTAATACATTACAAAATACATTTTGGTTGGTTTTATTTAATTAATTAACTCATTATAATTAACAACTTCAATGGTTAAGCTCTTGAGACTAGTAGTGAAAAGAAACTCATGAGACAAAAGTGGAATTCAAGGTTCTATCCTTATCAAGATCTTGGCTGGTTAATATTAATGCTTCTCAGGTGCACTGAGTCCTATATCTTATAAATGTCTAGATACAACTGAGCTGTTGAGTAGTTATCTCGGGCCTGTACTTTAGGAGGATTCAAAAACTGCATTTTTCCTTCAGCATGGTCATGCAGATCAGGTACCCTCTACACAGACTTGCAGTCAGTAACATGCTAAGGACACAGTGGCCACCACTTCATTTTAAAATAATGCCAAGAGTGCACACACCAGCTGAAGGAGGTAAAGCTTGAACCCCCTTCTTTTTGAGAAGATTCATACCCATAGCTCCATTCCACCAGAAGGAAAGCCTAATGCATAAGCCCAGGAGCTATTCTGAGTTACAGTATTTTCCATACCTCTCTCATTATGTTCCACTCAGGTACAGCTGTTGGTTGATTTCTGGGGCACCTGTCCTAAGTGATCTCATGCTCCCCATGCTCATACCAATGCCTGCATTAGGTAGATCGAAAGTCCCTCTAGCACAGGAGCCTGCTTTCCATGGTAGCCACGAACTGATACACCGGGAAAAGTAATAACATGAAAAAAGTGTAATACTTCTTTCTCATGCTTTCCCAGCTCCAACTATCTTTGACATTATGAAACAAATGTGGGTATTTACCTTCTTTTAGTTCATAATCAGAGCATTCACTCTTATGGCTTTAGATCTCTTTAAGAAAAACGACATAATTTTGAAAAAAGTGTGTTAACAGAAATAAGCGATTGAGACACTTGAAAATAAAAACCCAAGGGCTCATTGGACCCTTCTTTGTTATTCCAGTGTGTACATTTCCACGCTGTAATGCAAACTGTTTGAAGAATGGAAGCAAGCAGTAATTATTGCTCTCATTAAATGAGTAGCGTGAAGTACATTAATAATTACTGATCCATTTCATATTTTACCTACAGCAGGTAAATTATGAGAAAGGCAAATTACAAGAATGCCTCCTATTTAATCAAGAAGAATATTATTTGTGGACAGTGTTTATTATTATCAAAACCACCTTCAATGAACAACTACAGCACTAGTAACAAATTATATTTGTATTGGTATTTATAACATTTATTATTAACCATGACAACAGTAATATCATTAGTGTTAATCACAGCTATTGTTATACATTTACATGGTGCTTTACAAACACATACTTAAATGCCTTAGACCAGTTTTATTCCTTTCATAAATCCAGTAATATTCAACATAATTAGTCCAGTGTCTACTCAAAAGAATTCACCATCAGATGAAGTAAGACAAAAACTAGGCACAGAATGATAATTCAGGGGAAAGGTGATCTGCGGAATTAATGGGGAGAATGGAAAGTTAGAAGTCCTGAAAGAATTGTGAGATTTAGTAGAGAACTGGAGGAAAAGAGAGAGGAGCTCACAAAAAAGAACCCAAAACAAACAAACAAACAAACAAACAAAAGATAGAGGAAAGAGAATGGTAGAAGCAACAATGCCAAAATAGGTAGAAAAGGAAAAAAAACCAAAAAAATACAAAAAAAAACCCCAAAACACCAAAAGCAGAGAGACTATGTAGGAACGTGAAAGTGTATAAGGATAAAGTTTAAGAGATGAGACACAAAAATAGGTTACTTCAAGGTGATAATTTGCCATACTAGCTAGCCAGAAGCTAATTACTGCCACTGTCAGTATAAACACTTAGCCCCAGCGTATGGTAGGTACTTTAGTTCATTCAGCCCTGTGTATTCACTATAAGCTGAATACACACACACACACACACACACACACACACACAAAGTTGTTGACATGTAGCAGCTTGTAATTGCTGATTATTTGTCCTGTATCTTGCACGTATGTCTGACCTTTCAGATGCTTCAGATGACTCTTCATGCTGTAGATGACCCCTGCAGCATGAACTGTGTGGCCATACACAACTGGTCATCAATTTATTAAGGTAACATTTGGCTAAGATATCACCTACTGATTTCTCTGTGGACAGGTTCTTAAATCATGTATATAACCAAGGACCATAACATTTGTTCAAATAAAATATTTGCTTTTCTCAGTTTGGAGCAGGTTTTAGAATGAATTATAATAGTACCTATGCAATTTTATATTTCTTCCTTATAGAATCATATAAGCGTAAAGTACTTCATACTGGCAGGGCTCTTTAGAGGCCATCCCCCTCGTGCTCGAAGCAGGGCAACTTAAGCAGGTTGCTCTGGACCATGTTCAGAGGTGTTTTGGGTGTCTCCATAGATGAAGATTCCACAACCCATCTGCGCAACCTGCTCCAGTGTTTGACCAGCATCACAATAAGAAATTTTCATTCTATCTAATAAGAATTTTCTATGTTCCAGCTTGTGTCCGTTGCCCCTTATCTTTCTGCTGTGCCTCTCTGAGAAGAGCTTGACCCCCATATTCTGTTTCCCCCCCATTAGTCTCTCCTTGTACTCCAAATGCTTCAGTCTCCTGACCACCTTGGTGACCTCAGTATGTCAATGACTGTCTTGTACTGGAAAGCCCAAAATTGGACACTATACTAAAATGCAGTTTCATGAGTGTTGAATAGATGAAAATAATCACTTGCCTTGACCTTGCTGCCCAAAGAGGTTGGCCTTCTTTGCTGCAAGGGCACACTGCTGATTTAACTTCAACTTCCTGTCCATGGAGATCCTCAGGTCCTTTTCTATAAAATAATTTTACTCCCTAGCGGCTCAGGTGCAGGACTTCATCTTTGCCTTGGTTGACCTTCATAAAGCTCCTGTTGGTTCATTCCTCTAACCTGTAGAAATCGCTCAGAGTAATAGCCCTGCCCACAAGTTTATAAACTATGCCTCCCGATTTGGTACCACACATAAGCTCATTGAGCACATGTCTGCTTCTAGAAAGACTGCCCCGGTAGATATTTGCCCTGCTTATTCTTAAAGGCACTGAATGGAGAAGATGTCACAGTTCTCCAAGCGATTTCTCCAGTGTTTTGCCATTTGTCATGGAGGCACCCCAAAATGACTTCACACAGATAATAAACTTAAACTTTCATTTTTAACTAAATCCAAACAGCTGAAACCAACGTGACAACGTGAGTAGCTGAAATAATGCTCCGGTAACATTTAATAATTTGTAGGTTTGATGTACCCGTTGGGGAAGTTATTACTACACGACACATAAGAATAACGACACATAAGAATGGTGATTCCAAAATGNAATGAGTAGCTGAAATAATGCTCCAGTAACATTTAATAATTTGTAGGTTCGATGTACCCATTGGGGAAGTTATTACTACATGACACATAAGAATAAAGACACATAAGAATAACGACACATAAGAATGGTGATTCCAAAATGTGCACACATTCATTCACAAAGGAAAGCCTCTCACTCAAGGGTACCCAGAAGATGTAGTCACTCACCCAAAAGGGGTGAGGGCTCACTCAAGGATATCCAGAAGAAGTCTTCACTCACTAAGGGAGGGAATGAGGGCACTCAGTCCTGGGAAGTTAATTTGGATGACATCTCAATCCAAAGGAAGGGCTTCCAATCGCAGACTTGCTGCTCCAAGGAGAACCATTCAAAGAGGGTCTCCAGCGGGGGCCCTGTTTTATAGCCCAGTTGTATCTGAACTGTAGTTATCTATTGGTGGTGGTCCTGAGGCTTCTGTGGGCCAAGGCGCCCCATTGGCTGGGGATCTTGCCTGTTGACCAAGGGTCTCACCTTCTTTTCCTGCCACTGGGGGGTAAAAGTGCGTTCTGGTCTGCACCTGACCAGGGTGCATATGTGCAGCAGCCGTGGTGCACCACCACTGGCATGAAAAAAAGGGCATGAAAGAGCCAGCAGCCACTTTTTTAAGAGCCCTAGCCCCTGTTGGGAAGTGGGGTGTGCTCCTGCCATGCCATTCTCTCTTTGCCTGGTTATTCCTTGTTCATTTTGCTTACACTCATCTCTGCAGAACTGCGCTCTATTTTTAAGGCCTCTTCTCCAGCACTGAAATGATATGAATTCTAATCTTGTCCTCCAGTGCACCGCAGATGCTACCCAGGCTCGTATAAGCAGTCTCCATATTCCACCATCCAGACCATAAGGAAAATTTTGAACAGTAATAGGTGTGGGAAAACTACTTTCAAAACAGCCTCAATATACTTTTCCATTTTATTTAGATACATTGCAAACTACACTCCTATTACATTTTTCTAACCTATTTTGCATGCATCCAGTATGTATGACAAGAACATGTTTCCTTATGAGAATGTCGTGACAAACTGTGCCCAAAAGCTTTATTAAACTCAAAATAGAAACTATCCATTCCCTCTCTTCTATTTGCAAAGTCCATTATGTTACTGTGGAAGGATATTAGTTTGATTTGGAAATACTCATTTTTGACAGATTTCTTCTGAGTGTTACTTATTCTTTTAGTTATCTTCCAGATGCCTTGAAATAATTGATGATTTGTTGCAGAATTTTCAGCAATGCAAATTTAACTGATATGCTTGTTATTCTTAGCTTCCCCTTTCTTTGAGAACTGGCACTATGTTTATCCCATTTCCTTTCATTCTCCATGACTTCTCAGATATTAGTATTAATGATTCTGAAATTGCTTCAGCAGTTATTTATTTTGGGATAGGGTGCATTTTCAAATGTGTTCCTTATTTAGTGTGCTACAGCTCATGATGCTTTAATATTACATGTATCGACAATATTCTTTATTCAGGGAACATTGAGGTTTATACCTTTTTCTTTATGTCAGATTAATACCATTAATTTGTCCCGATTTTTATCAATGAAAGATAGAACCAGACCATCATCTTAAGTCAAGAAAATTTCTACTGAAGACAGTGAAATTAAACTCATCTGAATAATTGGACTCTTAGACTTCATTTCAATTTTGAAAGCTGACTCTTGCCATACATAAAAAGAAATTTTAATGTAAAACATCCAAAAATTACTTTATTACAGCAGTTTAATTACCTCTATTCAAAAACCGAGTAATGCATGAAAAACATAGACTATTTACATTTTCTAGAAACTGAAAGTGCATTCTAGAACAAAAATAAACAGTTCAATTTTTAGGCCTCCTACATAATGTTTAGATAAATTGGTCTCTCAACAGTTAGCAAATGTCTGAGAGAAAATAGAAAACAGGTAATCATCCAAACTTGGCACAGAATTGGGTTTTTCTAGGCAGTCATTTCATACTGTTTTGAATTGAAAACTACACTGCCACAAGTAGAGTTCATAAGAAGGAGAGAAGAAATATTTCTAAAGTATAATTTTCATGCCATTAAAAAAAAAACCAGTGGCATTTAAAGCTTGTTTAAGGGAATATTTTGGTTTAATATTCTGTTCCTTTTAGTGCTGTAGTTAGAAATGAATCATCAGAAATAATCAATGATATTATTAGCTCACTGTACACTGCCAGGAGAAAGACCATCATTGCCAAGGAATTTTGTATAAATATAAGTCAAGAAAAACAAGGTGTCTCTGAAGCGAAGTCTCAAGCAGGAAAAAAAATATCTCAGAGGAAAAAAAATTAAAGTATATCACCTCACCTTGTACACTACCAAAATGTCCAGGCTTGTCTGAAATATCTCTGATTTGCTCTGCTCACAAGATTCAAGATTCTGGTGCAACTTTTTGCAAATCCTTGAACTGGAAGTGACATCTACATATCACAGTAACACTACCTTTCCACTTTGGTTGTAGAAAAATGGATGAGAAATTATGAGCTTGAACCAGTTGACCTCCATGGCACAGACAAAAGCATGGTTTTATCCACAGGTAAATCACAGATATTGGTGACTATTACTATGTATTGAGTAGCATGAGCTATATTATAGGCTTTGGAAGCAAATGGTTAAGCATTTACACTTCATGTAAGGATATACTTGAATTTAAGAAGCATCACTTAGGGACATGGAAAATCCTGCAAGTGCAATACCCAGCTATATGCAGTAGAATATGTCCAAAAATACAAGGTTAGAAATTTTAGAAACCAAATACTCATTTCAGAAGGTACTCTGAACTCCATAAGCTACAAGCTTTTATATATTTCTAAGGTCACGCAGCCCTGACACTGTAAAGATCAATAGATCTTGACTGAGTTATAAATTCACAAAGGTTGTGTACTTATGAGCCATGTAGTTCTTCTGTGAGGAGTTAGCATGAGCCTGTGCAACTCCTGAACCAGTAGTATAGTGGAACTAACAATAAATGTGCTCCCAGCTCAAGTTTTTTTCTCTCTCATTGATATGTAGTTGTTGTAAAAACTCGTGAAGGTCTCCAGCTGGGAACTAATTCCATTCTCCCTTTGCCCCATCAAAATCCCTAGCATATATCTACATTACTCAACTTTTTTCACTCTCACACAGCATAGGCTGGTGTCCCTGCCTCTGGCAGGAGGGTTGGAACTAGATGATCCTCAAGGTCCCTTCCAACCTAAACCATTCTATGATTTTTGCCTAAACTGTGACAGTGTCATAGCTGAAGATTCAAATGAGAGTCACAGAGAAGCATATAAATTCAAATCCTAGTTCCTAGTGATACATATGTCACAAAAGCGTGCAAAAATATTGTGTAGCCCTTACACGTCTCCAGTACAGAAATGCTAAATTGATTATAATCATTCTCCAAACACTGTACTGTTCAGCACGAGTGAGTCAGTATTTACCAAGGCAACAAGAGATAAACACACACGTGTACATCTGCAGTTCCAAGCCTGAGCATGAGCAAAAATGTAGAAAGCACAGTCATTCGTCCACATACTAGGATTAAATCACTGTAAGCAATGAAATATCAGCTATCTTCAGAATCACCATAAAATTTTTGCTCCAACCATATTGAGATAAGAGGTCATTTTCATGTTCAGACACCTAAATGTATGTGCATACTATGCACCTATTTCTACAGTGTCTAGGCTTCCATTACGGGCAGTGAAAAGAGAGGTCTTGGAGCTCAGCCAAAAGAAGACATGTACATCTGTCCAGCTGAACAGCTGCCTCAGCTCAACTGACCATATCAGTTAGATCTCCCTTGACTATATGGGATTTTCTATACATAGCTCACATATATATACCTGCTCTATAGAGACCTTATAGACAGGAGTCTGAACCTGAAACTGAACCCCTTTTGTCTTCTCTAGTTAGTTTTTTTCAAACAAGAATTAAACTTCAACTTGCTGGCACTCTTCTACATAATAATGCTATAATGTGGAACTCAATCTACATTTAAGCAATAGATTAGAGTAGGATTCCCCTCACTTAATTTTAAATTTATGCTATTTAGATGTCAACAGATGAGCTATTCATCCTAGGCTGTCTTGGTAGTCTTAACATTGCCATTCACTTGATCTGTTTTAGACAGCCACTTTAGGATGAGGTGAATTGTGCCCTGGAAGTACTTATTTCTTTACATTAACTCCAAGAGAGTTTAGAATGCCTAGCTCAAATCTAGCCACCTGCAACAGCAGTCGGTCAATCTCAAATAAGAAATGGCAGAGCCGTGCTGCAAACATTTCCTCTGTTCTGTGGAAGCAATGAAGCTTTGAGAGCACATAAAGCTCCCATCTCTTCTTTTTTTTTTTTTTAAACTGACAAATTAGTTAATTGTAGCATAATCATCTGATTCATAGTGGAAATTAACTAAGCTCAGTTCTCCGAGGGTTTAACCTAGGAGATAAAGTGGGATGAAGTCTTTATTTCCCTACCAGTGCTTAAGCGTAGACCAAGTGGAGTAGTACTGTGAAATGTTGAATAAGACATGGTTAGACGTGCTTTGTGCCCTTGATGAGAGCTTTGAACCACAGTCCTTTAGTTCAGTAGCCAAGCACTTTGAAGCTAAAACCTTCATTTTAAAGTATTGCAGTATTCCCATCCCTGGAAGTGTTCAAGGGCAGGTAGGATGAGGCTTTGAGTAACCTGGTCTAGTAGAAGGTGCCCCCGCCCATGGCAGGGGGGTTGGAACTAGATGATCTTTAAGGTCCCTTCCAACCCAAACTGTTCCATGATTCTATGATTCTGTAAATCTAACTGGGAAAACACAACACTCTCCCAGATAAGATAAAAGCTAGAAAGAAAGCACTGCAAACTCCCAGTCAACAAATCTTACACAGGCAACACAGCACCCTGGAGTTGCTGAGGAGCCTTACAGAAGCTTACTCCAAAGTGCCCTTTGTGAGAGCTGTCACCTTGTCTCTTGTCAGCTCTGAGCCTCATATAACTGCATGTGCTAGTCCTGGGGGGAAAAAAGGGTGTAAACAGAAAGCAACATTGCTTCCAAGTCTCAAAACTACTTTATTTTAGACAATTATAGAGCAAAAAGTCTCCCTGAAAGCTACAGTGCAGAGTGAAATGAAGGTGTCAGGCAGGCGTTTTCCTCAGGAAGAGGCCAGAAAGATATCACGCAGAAAGCTGATCAAGTACTTGCCTAGAAATGGGAAAGTTGTTGGGTCCTACTTTCTGCTGTGCCCGCCTTGCAGTGGGTACAGTCAGTAATAGGCATCAAAGATAAACTTCACAGCATCCTCACTCTGTTCCTGGACCAAGACCCAAATGTGGATCATAGTGAAGCCTGGAGGCAATTCTGGCAAAAAGTTGAAAGTTATCCCAACAGGCTGCCACCAGCTGAGTATTGCCACTCTATGCAGCATGCCTGTTGCTTTTTCTTCTCCATCTTTGATGTGCACCTTATGCTGAATACTGCAGGAAGGAACAGGCTTATTTAGCAGTGTCTGTGTTGCAGCCAGAGTTTTTGTAAGGAAGAAAAATGGGAGGAAGCGTGACAGAAAAACCGCCACAATTCACTACATAAGGTGGACAGTCACGGCACCACTAAATACACATTTAATGTTTTTTACTCGAAAGGTGCGACAAAATATATGAATTCTCAGTACACATGTGATCAAATTCTACTTTGCCGTGCACCTTATGTCCTTGATATATCTTTGGTTTTTTTTTTCTTTGATTTATTTATTTATGTCGCAGGCTGAGGCATGTCCAACATACTGTTTTAAAAGACTTAATGCATTGTGAGAGGCAAAAAAAAAATTGTTGGTTAGGGATACATGTTTGTGAATAGAATGTGAAGACTTGTGAATAACTGTTACTTTTCCCCACATCTTGAGCCTCCTCTTCAGCTGTTGATTTGTGTGCTGCTTGACAAAACAGCAAGACTTCTGGGACCTGAACCAGTGTCAGTGGCTATAGACTAGTAAAAAAATTAACATACGAAGATGAGAGACAAAATGAACTGCCCTTGATATGTTACTCTAGGATCTTAACTATAGACTCAGTCCATGTGTATTTTCTCCTCTTCCAGTGCTCTTTGTTTGACCTTTGGCTTTTCTTAACAAAAGCAGGAAATTAGATCTGAAAGATTCCTAGGTCACTGTCTTACAGATATGTAGTCTTCTCAGCAAATACCGTCGTATTTACTGAGTTACAGGTTTGAGTTCTGTTCTTCATTGATCCAGTCCTTAACAGTGACTTGATTATTTACTCCATTCTGGAAAAAAAATTTAAACAACCACTTTTGCAAGAACAGCAAAGAAATCACAAATGGTTGATACAAACTCTTTTTAAATATATTTCAACTTAAATTTGAAATATTTTTACGTAAGTATATTCACGTACATTAGTAGCAGCATATTTCTTAGGTCTGATATGTTAGGTTAATAATGAATTCCCCAATGTTTTCAAGGAGAAATTCAGCTCCTTTCTATTTTACCTTAGCAAGCGATTCAGATGCAAGATCTCTTGTATATTTCCATTCTTATGTGTGTTTAATTATGTCTTTGAACTCAGGCATTAGTGTCAGAAAGATATAGCTCAATGTGACCATACCTCTCAAGCCAAAGACATGTAACGTTGCTCATTAATGTCACAGGGCTGTCCACTCATTTTTAGATGATTAAAGTAGAAAGAGGATTGGCTAATACAGAACTTCTTTTTGAATATCTTGAAATTATAGTCACATGTTTTGAAGACAAAGTGGAACATCACCTTTTTTGTCAGTACAAATCACTGTGACTTATATAAGGTTTTGCCTGAGAATAATGACACACAAAAAATCCTTGTCATAGCTTTCTGGGAAAACTAGTTCAATCTCCTGGAGCACCTTTTCACTGTAGTAGTGATTATCTTGGTTGGTACGGAATAGTATTTCTCAACAGTACCCTATAGTTACTGTGTGGTTCACTGATACTTTGCAGAGAGTTTAAAAGGATACTGCAAATAGCAGACGAAATGCTGTCTTGATAAATGTAGAATGATGCCCATGGGGGAAAAACAATCCTAAATTGCATGTAGGGTGATGAGCTCTGAACTAGTTAATTACCATTGAGAAAAAAAAAAAATCTTTGAGCTATAATGGATAATCTAAGAAAATTATCAGTAGCTGTCAGACAGGAAAGCAAAATGTTAGAAAATGTTAGGAAAGGAATAGATAACACAATTGAGGACAAAATTATTCCACCATCCAGTTCTGTGGTGCACCTGCACCTTGCAAACCATGTGCAGTTCTAGTTCTCACATCTCAAAAAGGAATATAATAGCCCTAGAAGAGTCATGAAAAAAGGTAGCAAACTCCATCAAAGATAAGTGTGATGGGTTGCCCCAGCCAGCAGCTAAGCTCCACCCAGCATGATGAGGGAGAAAATCGGAAGAGCAAAAGCTGAATACTCTTGAGTCAAGATAAAGACAGTTTAGTAAGTGAAGCAAAACTGCACATACAAGCAAAGCAAAATAGGAATTTATACACAGGCAGGCAGGTGTTCAGCCGTCTCCAGGAAAGCAGAACCTCTGCACGCTTAATCATTACTTGAGAAGAGAAACACCATAACCATGAACTTCTTCCCCCAGCTTTTATTGCTAAGTGTGATATCATATGGCATGGGATACCCCTTTGGTCAGTTGGGGTCAGTTGTCCTGGCTGTGTTCCCTCCAAAATTCTTTCTCACCCCCAGACTACTCCCTGGCTGGGAAGCTTGAGAAACAGAAAGGCCTTGAATCTGTGTAAGCACTGCTCAGCAATAGCTAAAGCATTGGTGTGTTATCAACACTGTTTTGATCACAAATGCAAAACATAGCACCATACAGGCTGCTATGAAGAAAATTAACTCTATCCCAGACAGATCCAATAAGAAAAGAAAAGGCTTCAGTATAATAAATGACCAAATAAACTGGGCCATCAAGTTTAATAACCAAGTAGGTGATTCAAAACAAATAAAGAAGGAATGTTTTCACACAGTATGTAATTAATACGTGGAATTAGTTGCCACAGGTTGTTGTGGATTCTAAATTTTAAACTTATTCATAAAACAATTTTAAAAAATCATAGAAGAAATATAAACCCAATAGTAGTTAGTAAATGCAAAATTAACCTGACAAGGTGCAGATCTTCCTGTATTTGCAGATCTATGGAGGCAAAGGGAAGAACTCCCTCATAATCTCCATATTCATATATTATCACATAGGTATCCACTTTTGACTACATTTGGTTACAAGACTCTTCTCACTTTTGGATACTGAAGACTTTAGTTTGCTTTAAAAATGTGAAGGAAGAATAATTTTTAAAAAGAAGTAGTGAGATATTCATTGTAATGACCTTTTAAAATGGATGAGAGTGTTTTTTTTCTCACGTATTTAGCCCATTAGTCTGCAAACTGATCCAGAAAAAAGAACAAACACGTTCATGCCATTCCCCTTGTATCTCATTACTTTTCCTCTCCCTCCCTTTCTTTGTGGAAACATCAGCTTGCTATCATTTTTATTTTCACATAGTTACCTGAAGCTAATAGGAATTATGCTTTTGCAGAACCTAGATGAGAAAGGGCACATGAGCTCCCATTTATAGCAGCGTATGACATTGATGCAGTGGACTGCAAATAACATTGAAAAGTTCAAAGTGAATGAACTGAAAAATATCTTAAATTTCTTTCTGATCTGGTGATTTCAATAGTTACATGTAGCAGGGAAAAGCTAAACAATAAAGGTTTTGGTCCCATAGAAGTCAATGTTAATTAATTCATGAAAGTCCTATGACATATATTAACCAGGACATCAAACAGTGACTTCTGACCTTAAAATATATGAAGTTCATGGCCTTTTTTTTTATTTTTATAAATTAAATTGACGTTATACTTTTGTCCCACACTCTGTTTCACCACAGATGTAATTACAGCTGCATTCCCTAAATACAGTTAATACATTCCCTATTGACTGAATTTTTTACTGTCTGAAGTTCATCTATATTGACCTTGTTATTGATGGCACAGATTGAGCCCCGGTTACTAGGACAAATTTGGGCACTGGCTCATATCAATGCTCTTTGTATAATGCAACCGTTGCTACAAACTACTCTTCCGTACTCAGATTTCTACTGCTCAGTTCGCTACTTGGAATCCATGACTGAATTAACGTGTGCACTGTGCAGATTATTGGCAGAGCTATGCTCCTGAAGTAAAACAAGAAGCAAATCAATTTGACAGTATGTATGCACCTAGTGCAATCCCATTCCTGCCCAGGCTAAGAATGTTGCCATTGATTTTAGTAAAAGAAGTATACCACCTGATTGCTACTGATCGTTTGACAGATCTTAAGAATACTAACTTTTGAACACTAGCTCTTTCGTCTTGAGAAGTAATGACCAAGAAAGTGCACATGTATATTATTTTTTTAAACCAATAGGCTAACTGCAGTGAATTGGGTCTACCAATCCAGTTCCATGCAAAGGAATGCTCATATCCTATAAATCAACATTGCAAAGCATGTCTCTTCTACTAGTCTCAGCCTACAAGCCAAAAATTAAGCCGCCTCTCATCTCCGGATCAGACATGCAATATACGCTAAATAAAACCCAGCCAATCATAGCTGTTACCTTACCCTCAGTGTATGAAAAATCCTTTTTCTTTTCTGTCAAGGCAGTGTTTTCCAAAAAATATTAAATATCTTTAAAATAAGTCCACACCTAGTGTTTTAAGGAGAACACAGTCATCATGAAAATAATGTTGTTTACTTTATAAAGTTATTTTTAGCCCTTCATGTATATAAATCTGTTTCACCTGTATTTAATTGTTATCTAGGCCAATGCAAAGTAAATCTTACAGAACTTATTCACTCTACCTGATAATTTCCAATTAATATTAATGTTTTGGCATACAGATCCATAGAAATAAAGGCCAAAAGGGATCTGTTAGGTCATTTAAACTGGCTGGCTGCATGTCACTGGTGATTAAATTTCAGCTCGTCCTTTCCATAACTGAACAAAATGCTTGCATGTGACTACAGCACATCTTGAAAAATCCTGATCTGAAGCTATGGAAAGGTGAAAAATCCTGTACTTCTTTTGGTAGAATATCAATCTATCCCTTGTTTCATCAGTTTGCCATTAATAATTCATATTTTACTTAAAATCTAAGTTTGTTTCGCTTCATCTCCAGTAACTAGTTCTTGCTGTGTCTTTTTTCACTAGTTTGTAAAGTCTTTTATACCAGTCTACTTTCCCTCTTTGAGTATTTATGCATTATAATCACATCATTTTCTCACCCTCTTTTTTAAAAAGCCAGATAAGCTAATTTCCTGAAGTCTTCCACTGATTTGTATTATTTCTGGCTCTCCAACTACTTGACACTTTTTTTGAACTCTCTAGAATTATACTGTACCTTTTTTGAAAATATGTGCACTAAAATGATGTCACTATTCTAAGTAAGATCTCCGCAGGTGCACCTATACAGTGCATTACAGAAAAGAGGGCCAAGGAATGAGCTTGAACACCAATCGTCCAACCTGACTGCTAATTCCTTCCCTGACTGTGCTTTCTGCTGCTCCAACCAGCTCTCTTCAGGACAAACCTGATGTAGAGAAGGTGCTAAGCATCACAGACATGAACAAATCAGTCCACCTTGACCCCAGGGCACAGGCATCATCACTGGCCCTCTTTTATTTATCTGCCCCAGACAGAGGCTTTAAAACCACAGACAGAAGTAAAAATCCCTAATTCATAGCAATACAAGATTATTGGCTTTTCTCTCCATAGCTTCATAACAGGAGCTCAAACTCAGTTTTTTATTTATTATGATTCCTAGAAGACCTTTTAAAAGGTTACATTAGAAACCTTTCCAAAGTGCAGTCCACAGATTTTAGCTAAACTCTGCATTTGTCATTTTGAAAGGGCTACATTTGTATGTGGCTGTACCGAGGTACATATTGTTGGACAGGCCACAGAAAAAAAATTTAAAAATGTCATATTTCTGTGTTTTGAGCACTATTTTCTACTCTGGCAGTTGAATCTGCAAAGTTTATCAGTGGGACTTTTATATTCCTTTCAAAGTATTGATGGAAATGTTGAAAACACTAGTCCTATTATTAACGTCAATGAAGTAATTAAAATAATTCCATTAAATGATCTTTCCCCACTGACTACAGCTTTATTAAACCTCAGAATCCACATAAGGTGTATTTTGGTGATTCTGGGTAAAGGTGCTTATTTAATCGGCATGCCAATAATACTAAGTTAATAGTTTTACACAGCTCTAACTATATTCTATCCATGTAGCTACAAATTTTAATCAAATATGTCCACCTGTTGGGGCATGAAATAGCAAGAACTAGTTTCTATGACATCACGTGGGCTGGCATTAACAACTATTTCCCCTCTTTATTGTCTTATTTCAGCAGTTAAATATTTTATACAATAACCATCTCATGCAGGTATTTCATATGAAAATAAAGCTCATTATCTTCCTCTCTCCTTTGTAGCTGACAAGCCTGACCATTAGATGATTGCTATGCTCTTCATCATAGGGTCATTATCCTTTGCATGTCTTCCGTGTGATGGGTGGAAAGCATCTCCCAGGTGAAAAACAGAAGGGGTTGATTTGATTCCCTCAGGTACTACAGAGAAATGAATCCTTGTCCTGTTCCCTTGGTGTGTGTTCTCATCACAGATACTGGTTAGAGCAGCAGACTGCTACTGTTGTTCCTGTCGCCAAAAAGGTAAAGGTTTTTAAAGAAAATTTATGAGCTTTGTGTTATCGTCATCTACCTGTGGCTCTTCAGTGGACAGTTATCTTCCTCTGTTCTTATCAAGATATGCAGCAGGCGACATTTGGGGCTTGTCCCGCACAGGTTGGTTGTTTAGTGGCTTTCTCAGTACAGCTCTCCCATTGGCAAGCTGACTTCAAGCTACTCCATGTTCAAGGTGCTGGCTGTGCAGATTTCTTTCCAAAGTGCCTCAGAGCATGTTACCATGGGATGGAGGAGTCTGTAGGACCATGTCCATAACACCTAGGCATTCCAGAGGTAAACTTGAAGACCCACAGCCCTGTTCTGGATCTTGCGTGGTCAGCCTTTGCAGTTGTGCCTTTTTGTGAAAACGGGATGCATGTAACTAAAGCTATGCTTGGTCCCAATGGTATTCTGTATCATCCTGACAAGCACTTCTAAGTCAATGCCTCCACTAACATGATCTCTTCCAGCCCTTTCAAGCAAAATTAGCTAAGTCACCAAAAGTTCAGTTTTGACAGTACAACTGTGTGAATAATGGAAGCTTCTGCTGTGAACCAAAGATCACGTTCTTGATGGCAATCACTATGCTGGCAGATGCTTTTATAACAGACACAGAATAAATCACATACACTGTGAAGTGCTTTGACAACCATAAATAGTCTGGGTCTAAATGTCTGTATTGCTATTGAAAGAGTACTTGGGCTTGAAAGGCACTTAAACATTTTCAAAATTTTTACCTGGTGTCTCATGACAGAGTAAGCAAAGAGAACTGAGAACATTACATTTTGTAATTTGAATATTCCAATTGATTTTTCCTGATTGATTTTCAGCCTCACCTCAAGAGGCACTCCTAACTGCTTAAAAAAGCTGGGGTTTCACTCATTTACTGCCCCGCGGCACTCGATGCTGATTCAGTTGGTGATTTACAACTGTGTAAAATGTAAGTAAAAAGGTAGTCACAACACTTGCTATTTGCACCTGCCATACCTACCATAAATAACAGCACCAAATGGTACGCAATAAAGAATCAGATCCCAAGCGTCATGCACTTTCTTTCTGAATGGCAGAATAAACATATTGAGTCTTGAGTGTTCTCCTAAATTTGGGAAATCCGCTGTTCATTCTAATTACTCCAAAACTCCCTGGAGTTAAACATCATCAGTCCCACAGAATTTTGTGATTTTATGCAACACAGAAATTATTGACTGCTTTTACCTCAAGGATGTTCTTCTAACCTCAATTTTTATTACCATTTGATCCTAGTTATTTAGTGGACTTAGCATGTGTTACACATAGAGGAACAGACCTTTAAGACAACACTTGCTTTTCTGATTCTACAAAAGTAAAGGAGGAAAGAACATGACTTATCACGTAGGCTCAACAGACAATACAAACACAAGATCACATCAAGCCAACACGTTCTCTTTACTACTGGAAAAAGCTATAGGCAACTATCTGGGAGACATTAAATAATAAACACTTTATTAGTGCATAGTGCTATGTATATATTCCACGGCCTTACCACTTTATGATGTGATCAAACAAAATGTCACAAGCAGAGCAGACACGAGTTGGTTTGATACTTGGCCAAAACAACTCCAAGGAACCCATAGCTACTGCGGGAAGTGNCACAAGCAGAGCAGAGATGAGTTGGTTTGATACTTGGCCAAAACAACTCCAAGGAACCCATAGCTACTGCGGGAAGTGATATTAGCAATTCATGGCATGGTATTTCTCTTTGAGCAAGGATCCAAATGTAATAAAAGGCGTGACTGTTTGCAAGTTATCACCCGTATATGAGGTAAAAATTTGTTTCTGAGAACTTGTTCAAAGCAAGAGGCTTATCTTAGCACCAGCTTTGCTAATTATTTTCTGCCTATGTAAATTTTCATGACTTTGCAAGCAGGCATCAGTTCGCATCAGTTCTAATCAAACTGTTGATGTGCAATAGGACCAAATGAATCAAAATCATGCAAAAAATGAATGATATTGATTTTGGTGAGCTGAATTTACAAAATATTTTGCTGATGCACAGTGGAATCACTTTTCAAAAGTAATAGAATAAAGACGATTAGAGTGGCAGGTGGCCATCTGCAAAAATTTTGATCAGTTGGAGGAAAAATGAACACATAAGTAGACTTTTCTGATTTAGTATTGCAATATTTCTGACTAATATCAGTTTTTTTCATAACATTTTCTTCAGTCAAAAGATTTGTGCTTGATCATCTAGAAATTTGAGCAGAGGGAGGTTGAATTCACTGAAAAATATCAACAGTCTTTTTTTTTCCCCCAAATTATGTATTTAAAGATACTGATATGATGTTTCCAGTCTTTTGCACAGTTACCCAATAACAAAAGTATTCATCCAGTATATGCAAGGTCAAGGTTCAGGATCTTTCCTTGCTTCATGATGTTTGGGCCAGTGTTCAGATAAATGCTTTTATTCCTGCTTTTTGGAACATTCTGCAAAGGGTTGTGCTCAATTTCTACCATGTACAAAATGAAATTGTGTCAATAGTAATTATATGTAGCCTGGAGGAGGAAAATGAATGTAATGCTTGTCCTGATAAGGGAATGTCTAGTCTATAGAGTCACTTGTTACGAGATCTCACTTAACATCTTGCCACAGAAGTAAATAGGGGAACCTCCACGGACCAATTCGTCCCATCTTAAAGTAGGAATGGGATGCAGTTCATCCTACTAGATTTAATAATGTATGATGAAAATACAGGATGTAGTTCACCTACAATTCATTGTCTAAATACATATGTCAACATATGAGATAGGAACTTAAGTTCCCGTTTAAGTCAAAGGAGATTATACCCAATACAGAAAATGAACCTATACTGTGGTTCAGAGCTAATTAGACTAGACAAATAGTTTTATTTTGCCTTGTTTTAAAATACATTCCCAATATAATAAGAATAAAAGAAACCATTGGATTCCACCTGAAATCTGTTAACATTTACTTTTTAGTAAAAAAGAGAGAAGAAATTTTTTGCTTCCAATCAGACTAATTCTTTGATTGCGAAACTAAAAATGAATTACTGTTCTAGACAGTCATTTATGTTCCAAGATCTCCCGTTATCAGATTATTTGCACCAATTCACTCAAAAGATTGCTGCATTTCAGTTTCAAGATCTTCAACTTTGAATCAACTTGCAAAGGTAATTTGGATGAAATCCTTGTAATTCTTTAATGCTTCATTGCTAATTGCTATGGATTCACTTTGCAGACTCAACTCAAAAGAATACAGATGAATATAACCCCAACCTTATAATGAGGGGGTTTTTAACTTTCACTTTCTTCTAGAGATTGTGAACAATGAGGCTAATTTGATACAGTGCTTTATATAGTTAATGGAAGTAAATGACAGCTCACTAAGGCACTTTATGTTGGATTTGAGCTGCATTTGAATTCGGATTGTTTTTATTACTTTATTCCTGACATATTAACAAAAACATGAAAAAAGAGCTGAGAGATGAAAGACTGACTTAATCCCATGTTATCTGTCAGCTATTTGGAGGATAAATCAGAGCTTTCTTATTATATGGTATTTCATTATAACTATTAAATGAAATAAACAGTCTGTTGAAAAACAACTTTACAAACCAAAACTCAGCGATGATGACCAACATGTTGATCTCAGTGAGCACATTTCACCTCATGTTACTTGTGGTTCTGTTAAAGACAGTAATAGCTGAGTTTGATGGTATCTTTTAATGTCAGTGCTATCAAAAAGAATCCTTTAACACACTTTGATTATATGGTAGCTGAGCAGCCTATCAGTAATAGGTTTAATAGTGCCTTTTGACGATATTATGTAACCATCTCATTTGTTCAGGACATATTCCCAAACTAAAGCAATTTATAGAAAGACCTTTCCTCCCTGTTCCAGCTTGTTTACTTTCATTTAATCATAGTTTCCTTCTCCTCAAATTGCATTTTTTCTGTCTTTAGGATGTTTGTCATTTTTATTAATACTCAGTAAACATCTCAGGTCTTTTATTCATTTTTTTCTTACAGATGCTGCTTTTGACATCATGTGACTGAGTAAATTCAAGGTTCTGTTTTCTGTGTCTTATAACAACTTTCTAATATTTAAATCCTTATTACTAGTATTGCGCAGAAGTTAATTCTCTTCATACATCATTTTCTATTTGTATTATCTCAGCATAAGTTGCTATTGTAGGGCATAGCCTTGTGTATTATGTGATGACACACTAAGCTGTTGTTCTTTTTATGACTTGTTGACAAATCCTATTTCCACTTTATCACAGATGAATCCAAATAGCTTGGCCTTAATGCTTTGAAAACAAAATCATAACAGGTTGGCAATCCATTTGCCCTGAAAAATTATTATTTTTTTAACTTTTCCTTTTAAAAAGAGAAAAAAAAAAGGTAATAGCATTTCAAGCTCATATAAAACTGAAAGATTTGATTCCTCTTGTTTCTTAGTCAGGCTACGGGGCACATGTGCATGGTTTCATTCGCTGCTTTGTCACAGCTTATCTCAGAAGTTTGATTCTTTGCTACTTGGGCTTGGCTGATTCTTTTATCTTGCATGTTGATTAGTAAGTACTTTCTAGTTCGTCTTCATAATTCCATCATTCAAAGACAGAAACTTTTTCCAAATGCAACCAAATGAGTTGGTTGCATTAATTACTATTTACCTATGTTTAAAACTTCTCTTTTGAAATTAGAGATTCAAAATTACAAGTTTTTGATCAAAGCATAATCAGAGAACATGCTTGTGGCCTCACTGAGAACACTACATTACTAGCCTTCCCAGAATTTGAGACCTGCTTCCATTTTGGGTGCAACTTGGTGTCCATTACTGCTTTTGGAGAGGCACCTGGTCCAGGGCAGAC
>RSEF01000001.1:88938640-88955015 GCA_003993805.1 Himantopus leucocephalus | reverse complement strand
AGGTCCCTTCCAACCTAAACCATTCTATGATGATTCTATGAAATTAGGGTGTTTATCAGAGGGAATTTCACTGGGAACATGTAAGTTTGGGTACTGAGATCACGCCACAAAGCCCCATTGTATCCTAAAAGGAACCAGTTAAACAAACACCTAAATATGCAAAGGAATAATTGCCCTTTTGTTTCAAAGCCCACTGCCAACTCTGCCATTCACCTTCTGCCGTAATTCCACTTAGGTTAAACACTTGCATGCACCCTCCTGACACAGGGTATTGAAGACTGCAGAGACCACCTACACCAATTTTACGGGGCATTCTGGTTTTTAAGGGCTGATGGAGTTTTCTATGATGAAAGTTCCTATTCCTAGCAAACATTTATACACTGTCATTCTGATGATGACTGTAGTGAGGCTAAGAGTGTACCAGTCAGTTAAAAGGTCCATCTAGCTCAATTTCCTGTCTCTGACACTGGCTAAAAGCAAATGCCTAGTGAATAATGTATGAACAGAGCAAGTGTATAATGCTATTTCCCAAGAGTATTCTCCCAAACTCTGATGGTTTGAAACTCAGGAATTTCTGGGTATTTTTGTGTTTAATAACCCAGGATGGATTTCCCTTCTGCAAACTTGTTCAATCACCACTTGAACCTATGTAAACTCTTAACACCCACATCTGCTGGCGAAGAGTCAAAGGGCTTCACTAAGCCTGATGGAAAGAACCACTCATCCTTAGTTATCCTGAACTGTCACCTTGACAGCTTCTTTGCTTTGTACTGGAAGAAACAGTGAATAAACACCCCCTCCCAGACATACATGAGTTTATAGGATTCTATCACAGATGCCCACGATCAATACTCTCCCAGGCAGAAGAATTAGAGAAGTGTAAAAGAGCTGGCTTAATTCATTGTTGCTTATAAATAAGCTGTCCCATGTCTTGGATCACCTTTGTTATCCTTCTCTGAATATCTACCAGTTCTGCATGTCTTTTCTGATGTGGCAAGAGCAGAACTGCTCACAGACGCAGGCACACCACAGATTCGTACAAGGGCAGAGTGAAGATTTCTGACTTGCTCCCTAAAATGAGATGAGGTCTTTGACCTCTGCTGATCCCTGAGGTGGCTTCCTGTATTACAGCCCAAGACTGCATTCCTCCGAGAGAGCGGCAAGCACTTAGCCCATTGTTTTCTGTGTGAGGCAATACCGCTTTTCCCCATATTTGTCACTCTGTGTTTATCCACAGTGACACTAATAATGTACCCACGCTGCACGTTCAGCCTAAGCTGCTCCTCGCCACTCTTCAGCTTTCACCTACCCTCTTCTCAGCCCGGTACTCCTGCGCAGCTTGCTCTTCTTTGGCCACAGCGCATGTGCTAGAGTTGCAACTTGAAGGGCCGGCTTTCATCTAGGTGTAGAGCCAGAGTAGAGGAGGCAATATGCCCAGTCCCTGGTGGGGGTAGCAGTGGGGATAACTGTGAAGTACAAGCAGAACTTCAGGCTCAGACACTCACTTACCTGACCCTTTACACATATCCCTGCTCCTCATAGCCAGGCCAAAATGAACCACTTCTGACCACAGCCTATACTCTTAATTGTAAAGGCAATTGACGGCTCATGGACTCTTCCCTCCTCCCCAACACATGATGTAAGAAACAAATGGCAGTGGTTAGAAACCTAATATTTCAACCTTTGTCCCATTACTCTGCCTATTTGGGTCACCAATTTACTTAAATGATTCTTATTACACACTAATAATTTTTCTTGCCATTTGCACTCCTTCTTGTGTCCTTTGGTCAAATGGCAAATCCATCAAAATCAGACTGCCCGCACAAGAGACCACCCAGCTCCTGGGTGGTCTCCTATAATCCCTGCTCAGCACTGCTCAGCTACTGCTGTATTCTTTAAGCACATATATAGCCCCAGGACCAGTTGAAAGATGGTGCTGATTTTCCTTCCCCTGCTCCTGAGCGTTGGGGCTGAGGGATACCTCTGGTCACCTGTGAACAGGACAGGTGCACAGTGCAGCTCCAAGGACTGAGGGAAAGACCCAGGAAGGGCATGGCACGGCACTGACTAGCCTTTGCCTCCCCAAATCTGGTCCAGAGGGGCTGAGGAGCCAAAGAGACCTGAAGTATAATCTGCACCCATTTAGATACCTAGGCTTCTATAGAGAAACTATAACCAGACATAGGGCATATCTAACATGTTTAAAAAGACTTTCATGGTTAGGCATGCCAAAAAGAGATACTAAGATAGGACATGAAGTATTTGGGATTTGTTTTTAATTTGTGTCATAGGCACATGCTTTATTTATGTGTAGAGTGACTACTCAGTTAATTTTACAGTGCACATAAACATGAACTACTTGGTACAAGATCCATTTTTATGTGAATGTAAAACATGATTAATGAAAGAAAACCCAGATATTGTAAGGTATTTCATCTGTACTATTTCAAAGTGAATCTGATAAAAGCCAAACGGAACACAAATCTGTGTTAAATTAAAGCACCCCACCACTCCTCCACCCCTACTTATGAAGTCGTTAAAGTGATTTGGGGGAAAAATGTAAGCTTGGAAAATCAATTTATTGCTAAACTGAAGGATAAAAAAATGCAGTTGCAAAAAGCAAACTGTCATTGACAGGAATATAAATTACTTTATGCCTGTATGTCATGGGCTGTGTCATCTAAAGTCCTCTCTCTACCAATCTATAATGCATACAAAAAAATAGGAGCAAAATAAGCTAGCCTAATTTTTGCCTATTTGTATTACTAGAATCTACACTTTGCCATGCATTTATTCTCAGTCTGAAGGAGGGGGATTAACAGTAATGTAATAATAAAACAATATAATAAATAATATATCTTATATAAAATATAATAAATAATAAAGAAATAAATTAATAAAACAGTAATGTGATAAAATTTGGCTGTTCATAAAGATTCTTAGATTGCCTTCATTATACCAGTTCAGATGTGCTTTACTATGAGAAAAGTCATATGGGATGAGAAATCAGTAAGAAAAAAGAAAGTGACTTGCAATAATTTAGGCTCGTCAAGTTTTGTGAAGAGCCAGAAGTCATGAGCAGTGGTCTTGTGGTTGATTGCTAGCCGGATGCTGACAATATCCCCTGAAGGCACTTAGGTAACAGAGTGCTAAATGTGTTCGAATGACAGGAAACTAATCTAAGAAACCAAGAAAAACTCTATGTCCCAGAAACATAACCACACACACCAGTAAAAGACTGTAAACTGTTGGGTCAGAAGCCCTTAGGAAGAGGTGAAGCCCTCCAGAGGCTCAGTGGTCACTCAGCGTGGCCACTGAAGACCCTGCTGAGAGGACAGCATGAAGCACAGCAGTGTCCAACATGTGGCACATACTGCAAGTGAGGAAAATATGGAAGATAATTGCTGCTGCAATGATTGAAACAGACCCCAGGAAGACACGGAAAGAAATGAGGCACTGAGAGGAGTGTGCACTGAGGAGAACAAATGGCCCAACATTGTCAAAAAAAAGACACCCCTGGTATGTCTGTTCTCCCACAGCACTGTGCTGGTGGGGCTGATCAGGTCACAGGATCCACTGCAGACAGGGACTGGTGGTTGCTGTCCTTACCAGCTTTCCACAGGGACATCTTTCCAAAGGGTTCTCCTCTCCAGGGGGATACCTCCTGTCTTCCAACTGTGGGCCTTCCCAGCATTGCATCTCCTCTCACTCAGCAAGGTCTGACCAATAATTTTCAAGTATACCTGTGTTTATTACTATTCACTCTGCTCCCAAGAAACCTGTAAAGCCCCTGAATGGGAAGGACAACTGAGATCTTTCCACTGTCTTTAGTTCTTTCTTGGGCCAAGGGGGAGTACTTGTGGCATGAAAAGAGAAAGCCTCATAACATGAACAAGTCCTGTGAGGAGCGGCTGAGGGAACTGGGGTTGTTTAGTCTGGAGAAAAGGAGGGGAGACCTTATTGGTCTCTACAACTACCTGAAAGGAGGTTGTAGTGAGGCGTTGGTGGGCATTGGTCTCTTCCCCCAAGTAACAAGTGATAGGACAAGAGGAAACGGCCTCAAGTTGTGCCAGGGGAGGTTTAGATTGGATATTAGGGAAAAATTCTTTNCTTAGGGACATGGTTTAGTAGTGGACTTGGCAGTGTTGGGTTTACAATTGGACTTGATCTTAAAGGCCTTTTCCAACCTAAATAACTCTATGATTCTATGATTCTATAAACTCATAACTGTTCTTTGAAGACCCCTTTGCAAGACCCCTTGATGTGAGGATGGCCATTAGAAGAACAAATGAGGTTTAGGGTCTAGTGCACAGCGCTTTTGAGAATTCTGGATATTAAAGCCATAAAGAACAACAGTCTCTAAACAGCTCTCCCTGCCCCCCCTGCCCATACAAAAGGGGCTTTTTTCTTTTATTTCTTTTTAAACTAATCAGCGTATGGGAAGAATATCTCAAAAGAATGGAAAACAGTCTCTTCCCGAAAAATCTGCTAATTTCTGGAATTCACAGATAAAGGCAATTGAACATTAATTTCAGAATTTACCCAAGAGATTCACCAATAGCATGTTTTAAAAGTTATTATGACACCAAATGCAAAGCTGGGCTAGGAACATACCTTGGGTAAATTATCCTGCAGATTTCAAAATATTTCAGATGACATCAGCAAGAAAGCAGAAGTGATCAGAACCAAGTTCCCAGGGAAGGCACACAAACAATGACTCAAAAAGGAAATTTGTGAAATGTGGGGAAATACTCAGTAATTACTTTTTGGTTTTGTTTGGCTTTATTCAAAACAATTGAACAAGGGAACATGAATCACAAAAAATACAGCAAACACCAAAAACGAACTTAGCCCAGGCTAATAAATAAAGCAGACAGATTCCACACCAGAAGGCGTCTCTGGTGAAGTGCAGGAAGATGTAGCTTGAAAACTATAACCAAAAGGGAGAGGAAATCACTTTTTATTTAAGCATTACCCTGACTTGTATTAAAATCAGGGAAAGCTCTCCATCGACTTCAAAGGGAGCTGGATGTAGGACAGTAGATGAGAACGAGCTGCAAGCTAAGGTCCTCCTTCAGCCTGTCTTGGTAAATTCCTCCAGCCCAAGGCCGTGCTCTGTCCAGGTATCACATTTCCGGGTCAAAACATGGCACTACTTTATAAACACCATGTGCCTGTGGCATAGGAGACGAGAAAAGGAGCAAAGCCCTGCAGGAGTTGTCCCAGGCACTAGGTGTCACTCTGAACTGTGGGGGAACGGGCAGGAAAAGGCAAGGAGGACAATGGAGACCACGAAGATGTCTCCCATCGTAAAAGGGGGACAGAGGTGAGCAGCGACCTTCTGCATCAGGAACCTTATGACTGGCTGCGCAGATGTGATTATAAAACCAGAGATGCTGTTTAAGTGGCAACTCAATCCCCCAAAAAAAATTATTTTGGGAAAGAGAGAAGAGAGAGGTTACAGTGACCAATGTAGCCTGTATTCCCGAAGCATCAGGCAGGAATCTGCCTGGCCAGCTTTTCCCTTCAGTGGGGCTGAGAGGAAGACCTCAGCTGATGGCAAAGTGCAAACCAGTCTTTGAACACAGTCGCCAGCAGCAATGCTCTTGAGATAGTGCAGTATAAAAGTCAAGCCAAGCCAGAGAAATGAATGAAAATACATTATCCAATTTATTTTCCACTTCTCTCCCCATTTCTCCCCAAACAGTAGCAGGAGGATCTTGCCACCCACATTTGCACTGTCCTCAGGAATGCATGCACCTATTTTTGGATAATTTGGAAACCTTTGGGAACATTCCTTATTAATAAACACACTTTCAATTTTTTTTTCCTGTATTCCCCCATGAATTTCATCATCTTCCTTTGGCAGCTATTGCGTACTGAGCCATTCATGTCCCAACAGCAAGGCAATCCCTGGAACTCTAGGAATCCTAACCTGGCGAAGCACTTAACAGGCGAGGAAGAAATCACTCCCTCAGTCTAAGGAACAGTTGTCTCTTCCATCAGCTCCAGGCCTGCAGTGTTATAGTCAAGCTGTTTTGTCTGGAAGGCAGAAATAGGGGAACCTCAAAAGGTTCTGCTCAGAAAACTCTTCAGTCTCTTCTATATATAGGGGCCAAGGACAAGGAGAAGGAGGAACAAGTTCACATGAGTCTCTTGCTGTTTACTAAAAATACTGCGAACATGATGCTTCTGATAATTTTGTTTGCAGTACTGGTCCAGAAGGAGGAAGTGCAGATGGGTGAGGAGATATAAAAAGTGTTTGTTTTCCTTTTCCTTGTGACATGTTGTGTAACTGCAACCCTGGAGAGGGCTGTCAGTGAGGACCATCATTAGGGTCTGCTCCGCCTTCCCCACGTGGGTACCAAGGGAGAATGCAATGCTGCTCACCATGCCCGTTCCACTGCCACCCTCTCTGAGGGGCTTGAGTCTAGGATGAAGTTATAATTTATTTTCCCTGCCCATCCAGTCCATGGATTGTCAACCTGCCGAGTGAGTTATCCACTGAAGACCACATTAAGCCAAACAACATTCACTTTGTAGTCTGCCAGCGGCCAGATATCAAATCTATTTTGCCCACTATCATCCTGTGCTGAATTCAAATTAAGATAGGGCTTCCCTGCAAAAGTAGCTCGAATAATCTGATTTAGTTTTGCTCAAGCACCTAAGTTTAAACTTTCAAAGAAAAAAAGTCAAAAGTCTTTCTCTTTTTGAGATACTCAAAACCTGACTGAACGTGGCCCTAAGCAATCTGACCCTGCTCTGAGCAGGATGGTTGCACCAAATGATCTCCAGAGGTGCCTTCCAATCTCATCAGTCCTCTGGTTCTGTGTTTCTGTGGCAGTGCATGTCCTCTACCAGGACCATGTTCCCTCTAACGGCTTTCCAAGGCTTGTGGGTCCCCAAAATCTCTTTCCCCTATGGGTCAATCAGATGCTATGGGTTTGGCTTGTGAAGAACAAGCTACAATACACTACACCATTGTGTTATTTTTTACAAGGCATTTGGGAGTGTGCCTGCTTTTCTGCACATGCAGCAGAAGACAGTGCAGGACTATAAGGATTTTAGTAATTAAGACTTCATCTTCCATATACGTAGGACACATGCAAATGAGAGCAATGACTCAGTGTCTCTGAACCTGCCAGGCAGGGCTGAAGGTACTGTCACACTTAGTGGGAGAGCACATGTGTGGAAACCTCAGGGTTAAGGACAACATCTAGGTTTGAGCCTGAGATAGCTCTGCAATAAAGTCCTAAGGGTGAAGAGCTGTACTGTCCTTTACAAAATCTTTGAGCCTAACCCTTCTGCCTGGGCTGTTTCCCCTCTCCTCAAAAGGTATAAGGAAAAAGCCAGCCCAACCAACCGAAAAAATACCCCAAACACCAAAGAGTTTGAAGCTTAAGAAAGGCAATTTCTGTGTTTAAGGGACAGTACTGACAGTCAGAAAAACTGAATCCACTCCTGCTTTCTTTGGAAAGTCACTGCCCTGCTATTATCTTCACTCCACAAGGGACCTAATAACTAACTCCCAGAAATATTTTGAAGGTTAAAGTAAGTGGTGTTTGGTAGGTCATTTGGAATTCACACAAGAAAGACACTGTAGGAGAGCTAAGTGCTGTGATGCACTTGTGTGGGAACTGGATTTTAGGCCTTTCTACACCATGCTGTGCCACCCCCACATCTCTGCCATATCCTGACAACACTCCCATGAGGCAGGGCAGTCCTGTTTACCCATTAACTCGAGCGGAACAGAAACCTGTATGGCCAAGTGACATGTCCAAGGTCACCCAGTGTCTCTCCAGCTCTAACACTCTTGCAACTAAGCCTTCCTTCCTCTTGCCTGCGCAAGAGATTTGCCTCCCCCCAGTCCACTGCAGCTGCACTAGGGCACATTTCAAATGCAGACAAGCAGAGGGGCTTCTCTCCTATAAACCATACAAATCATAGGACCTCAGTGACTCTACCAGTGGAAATTCCCAGTGTAGATACTGACTTTTTCTGTCAACCAGTTCATACAGGCCTGTATGCTGGCTCTGTTATCTCCTTGCATCTCATTCAGGTTTTAGGCTTCTGTTCTACACCAAATAGGTGGTAACAGGGGCAAAGTACAGTGCTGTGTGGGCTGAGGCACTCATCAGTGTCAAGCCAGTCTTCCTGAACAAAGATGACTTGTCTGAGAACTTGTGCCTTGCTGAAATGTTCTTCTGGATCTGCATTCATTATTATGGGGCTTGCCACTCCTAAGGGATCCCTGGTGGACTGACAGAATAGGAGATATCAAGCAAGTGCCACGCAAAGGTCTTTAGCAACAGGAGAGATATTGTTTCTTCCTGGAGCAGCTACTAGCCACAGGCAGCCCAGGGGGAAGACATTTTCCTAGAGCTGTAATTTCATGCCAGAAAATCAACCATTATTTCCTTAGCCATCAGTACGAAGCAGGTCCAACACACTTGGCTGCCTTAAGACCCTTTGCTCACAATCCGCCGAGCTGTACTGCTACACATTGGCAGCAGGGCTGTGCACAGCTCCCTGCTGGCCATCCAAGAGCAGCTCATTGCAGGCAAGTCTCAGGGGCTGCAGATGCTGGGGCTACCTGCAGATGGCTCAGAGGTTGGGACGCACCTTCCTCTTGTGTTCCTAAAACGCCCCATAACAAGCATGTAAAAAGGCCAACTGTAATCTGCCAGCTGAAAACGAGATATAGTTAAGCAATCCTGAGTATATTATCAGCTACTGCAGAGGCATTCTGCTCAATCCTAAATTATTTAACCGGTGGAATTAGCAACACATCTTTCAACATGGAACGAATATCGCATTACCTGGTAAAGCTGAGCAGTGGAAAGTGGTCTGTAGTGTTCAACTTCTCCAGGACAGGATGACTTGGAAAGCACTGTGACCTCCAAGGACAGGAATACTGTTAGGATTTCTGGAGGAAACATCAATGGTATCCGGGTAGGAGTTTCCGAAATGGGTGGTCAGTCTTTCCCCCCTCCCTCAGTTAAGCCTCTGCTCCCCACTTAGTCTGCTCTCCGTGAGGCCAGGGAGACTTCATTTCATGGTGGCAGCTGCACCGTGATTCGAGATGATCTTGAATCATCTCTCGGACAAACCAGTACTTTGCCAGCCCCGCAATATCCCCTACCCCAGCCACCAGCACTTTGGCCCCACAGCTCTGCCCCACTTTGGCACCTCGTTAGGGGTGAGAGGGAGAGAAGAATATTGCCCAGCAGGGGGATAGCAAGGGCAGCTTGGCCTGCTTCCAGGCTTAGCCCCCCCATCACTGACACAGAGAAGACCTGTAGATATCTGGAACCTGCAGAGAAGAGGCAGAGCCGGAGGAAAAGGCACAGAAGAGCTGGGCAGCACGCTGCCTTGACGTGCGCCTTGCAAAGCACAGCCCTGCTCCTTATCAGGGATACTGCAATGGTATCGGCAGCTCCTCATGTTGCTGTCACTTTTGCTTCAAGTCAAGGTGCTCCCACGTGCACTGCTGCTGCCTCTAGCTAAAGGTCCTCCACCACCATGCCTGGAGTGGTTGGCACAGCTCAGCAGTGGCACAGCAGTGCAGACTCGGTTGAAGGTCCTGAGCCATCGCACCTGCGTGACGCCGCAACAGCACATCATGACCAGGTCATGGTTTGAAGAGGGAGCTCTAGTTCTGTTTTTTAGGTCCGTTGTATACATGCCTGATAAACCACACTTTGCTTTTGCTGTGCAGGAGTGTATGTACTCATATACCAGTGAAACAAGGGCAGGGAGTCCTGCATTAGCCAAGTCAATTTCTTTTCCTCTACCATTGCAACTCGGTCAGGGAGTCCCCATCCTCCTGACTCCTCACACAGCAGCACATCTTGTGGGGTCTTCTCCAGGAAGCCTGAAAGCAGGGGCATGACTGTAGCCTACCTACCAGCCATAACTCAAGAGAAGAGCAGAGCAGACGTCCAGGGAGAATCCCAAGGCACACAGGCTGCCCACAGAGGACTCTTATTTACTGAAAGCACATGGTGGGTGACAGATGGCTGCTTATCTAATAGAACTGATCATCAGCTGATACTGAGTTGCAACCATGTTTTAGTAAGCTCACTGAGTAAATGGACTTTTCTTTGTTTGATTTCAAACCACCTGTAGCTGCTCTGAATTTCCATTGTAAACTCTGCCTGACACAATAATGCCATTATTCGCACAGGCATTGAATATTGAATCTGGCCAGGTGGGGCTTATAACATTAGCTTTTGTGTTTGCTTAGATATTACACATGGTCATGCAAACTTTAAATCCAATGGAGATACAAATGCAACTGAAGTACAAAACCCTAATATGGTTACATGCTCCACCAGAGCAGGCCACAGCCTATTGATTGCTGGGGTGAAAAATGCAGGACACTTTCCAGGGAAATCGTGTTTGGCAGCGTGCAGGGAATTTCTGTTGTCAGAAAGCTGAGTTTCCAGCTGAGGAGATCCCCAGCCTTCAGTCTGCACTGATCAGCCACTCATGAGTAACAAAAGATTCAACCTAAACCAATAACTCCCAGTTATTCCTGTATACATGCATGTGTGTTTGCACTAACGTACATGCAAATATATATATACATGCATGACAAGGTGCTTCATTTTTGGATCTGCTGGAGCTCAGGCAGGAGTCAGCCATTAAGCAGCTCAGATTAAGGCAAGCACTTAAGGGAGCTTTTGGACATTTGCGCTGGGAGATATGTGTGCATGTACTGTGAGCAGAACACCAAAAAGATCTCTGACACACTGAACTTACTGAATATGCACCGCACAAATGACAAGCATGTATGCAGCAAACAACTGCTCGAACCAAGCTCAGAGGCATCTGGAGATCTTAGTCCAAAGTCCTCAGATTTCACCTGGGTAAGTGTTTTAGTTGGAAAAAGAGGGCATTTCTGGGGAAAACTGGACAGGCAATAGCTGTATTTGCAGAACAAATAAAGATGTTTGCATGTAGGACAAGACGGCTATAGGGTGGAGGAGTTTAGGTCAAAATCTAAGATTTAAGAAACTGAATTGTATGCATGAACAATCTCTTAAATCATTTGGGGGTCTGGCACATATTTCCTTTACCAGTTTTGTAATCCTCGCCATGCAAACTTTTCAGCTGGGGGAAGGAATCAATTCACTTAATTTAAAGCCCTCTGTAAGGGTTTACACATGTGACAAAAAATGAAATTTGTTCTCTTAGCTAGACCAGCCAAATGGTTAATTCTCTTGTAACAAGACTTCTTTACAAGACTAACATGGCTTTTTAAATGGATGTCCTAAGTTGCATCAGACCTATTGCTAAGGACCTGGTAAACTAGGAACCCATCCCATGTGATTACAGGACAGCAGCAGAACCTGCCTTGATTATTTACTGTATGTATCATGCTTCATATACACATATTGCATGTGAGGGTTACATTCTGGTCCTACGGTGCTCACTTTAACTTCAGTGTTGTAGTATCCACCAAATGGGAGCAGCAACAGAAAGAAGAGAATTAACCTTCCAGACACGAGCAGCACCTCACTGAAGTCAGTTGAAGAGGCCCTATTTGCAAACTGTCTGAAACTAAGGCTCTTTTTCAACAGTGAGTGAGTCACTTCCAGAACAGATGTCAAAGGCGTACATGGCAGATCCTGAAGAGCAGCAGAAAGACCTGGTGCAGGCCAGATGTGGGAGATGGGGAAGCTGTGTTGGGCTGCATCTCCTGGGTCACGGTTTCTGCAGCTACGCATCCAGCCAGAGCCATGGCCTCTCCCAGGCTTAACACAGTGTCTCGGCTGCCCTCATGCCCCACGTCCCAGCTTCCACTAGCTCTTTTGTATGAGAAGGAAAGATGCAGTTTAGCATCTTTGTAAGGTGGCTCACCCCACTTTGGAAACTCTCAGGCATTACCGCTGAAGTGACCCACCCATGGAAGAGGAGTTGAGGAAGGCAAGGAAAGCTCAATGGAGGCATTGAATGGGTTGCCATGCACACGGCCTAGAGGTCAGTGTGCCCCAGGAAGCTCTCAAGAATTTCCGTATGTCAAGTAGTTGAAAAAAAACATCAGTATTTCTGTGATACTTAGCTTCCCGAGGCCATTAGTGCGCTCATGGAAATGGCTAGCTTTGGTCTGCTCCTAATGCAGACTTTTCTCAATACGAGACAGAGAAGGGATGCGTCAACAAGGGAGGATTTTTTTCACCAACAGAAAAGTTTGCACTTTGACAAGCTTGTAGTAAACATAATTTAACAAGCAGGCCACGGTTCAGACCCTGAAACTTTGCAGCAGCAGCTACTAAAGAGTAATGGTGGGGATTTCCCTTCTATGCTGAACTATAGCTATAGTTAGACCATTTAGATATTATCTTTCTAACAGAAAATTGCTCGTATCCACAATGCCCACTACTGCTGATTCTGGAAGTTCCCCCATATATTTATTCACTCAAAATCAAAGATCTGAAGTCTGTTTTCTTTGCTGAAGCAGAACTCCCCCTCGCTTCATAGGGTCCCTACCCCAAGTAGTTCAGGATTATCCTTCTAGATATTGGGAATAAGCGGATACTTAGTTATTTAATTGTTTTCCTCTTTCCTTCCCCCTCTACTTCCATCCCTGCTTCCATCCCCAATATATATTACAAATTGTGAGTGCAAACAGGATGGGTAATTGTTTTGAAAATATAAAATAGCATGTAATCACTCCCTTCACTGGTACCAAGAAATCCCTTCAACTCTCAAACAAGCCGGCAGTTACTGAATTTACATATAACATGGAAGGGCCAGATCTTCCTCCACGCTCCTTTAGGCAAACAGAGGACGGCTGAGCTCTAGTCCAAAGACTCATTTCCCAGCTGAGTTCCCCACCCCACTCCCAGCTTCCCTGGGCACTAGCATCTTTGCTGGGGACATCCTTTCATCACCTTACTGTCCCACCCTCCCTGAAATGGGGTTAGCCTATTTCCCGTAGGACAGTACTGAAAAATCTCATGCATAACAGCCCGAACTCACCTCCAAGGAGAATTTGGTTTGCATGGAATTTAGGCATCATCCTGTCAGCTACACTCTTAACCTGTTATTCCACTTGCCAGCAGAGGAAAAATAGATGCCCATTTTTAGCTAATTTTCATACCAATGAGAAATATTAGACTCAGGAGGTTTCAATATTGTTGCCTTATAAAGGAAAAATGTCGAAATTGTTCATTGTTAATGAACACTTTGCATACCCACTGATCTCATCACAGTAACATGAAAGGAGACTTTACCCTACCTCCCTGGATATAAATGCAAGCTGAAGTCATGTAGATTGCTTCAGGCCATTCTCACCTATGTTGCAGCCCTGTTCCACTGCAGGCAACTGGGTCCGTATCTTCTCGGCAAGCTCACTCCTTTCAGAGTTGGGAAAATAGAAGGAAAGAAAGAAATTCCTTGTCTAAGAGCTGACAAGAAGTGAATTTGAGATCTTGTGCCTTGCTGTTGTCAAAAAAATAAGTGTTTGTAGAGACATACTCTTTATAAGGTCAATCTTGAGCCCATTGCAGGATGAGAAGCCTAAAATAAGTATTTTTTCTTACATCACTGTTACCACTGTTGAGGGTGTAATTCTTTGCTCTGCATCCTGTGCTAACAGATTCTCAATCTCTTTTCCAGCTGCTGGTTAGAACCCCAGGAGCTTCTGGTGGGGAAATACTCAGCACTGGCCAAAACACAAGAATCCATCTGAGATCAGTGCATAGAAATGCAAAGAAGGATGGCACCACTGGCCTATGGTTTCTAACAACCACGCATTCACAGAAGCCAGGAGGCAGCTGCTATCGCACACCTCACATTATCTTCTCACTTCAGCTGTGCAACAGACCATTACGTGGCCTGGAGGGGAGTGAAGACAAGAGAAGGAGGAGTGCAAGGTGTTATAACAGGACACTTTTATATCTGTCCCATGGCATGGCATTGCTGATTCTGCAGACTTGGGACTCACGTTAGCCTAAACAGCATGTGTGCATCCCTCCAAGCTCTGCAAAGGTCTTCACACAGAGCCACTTCCATTAATCTTTACACCAAGGAGGGGGTAGCAGGACACAGCTAACCCATAGTTACAGGGCTCCTGGGGAAGCCAGGAAGGAAACCCCGCCAGAAAAGTGTAAAAAGGATCAGGGTATTCCAGCTATGGAACAATTCATGTGTGAATGAGTTCAGAAAGAGTTAAGATTTAAAGTCTCTGACAGACAGTTTCAGCAGAGGTTTAAGAGAAAGGGTATGCTGGTGGGGCAGAGAGGGAGGCTGTGGGATGCTGCTTTGAGGAAGTAGTATTATTTTGAGTATTCCCCTGTACTAAGAGGAGAGAGAAGTGGGCTTCCTCTTGACTTTCCCTCGGCCTGGTGAGAGCAGCTCATGGCTGTAGCATCACTCTCTGGCTGAGCTTTTGGTTCCCCATGACCTCTTGGTGAAGGCTACAAACTACCATGTTGCAAACCAATGGAGAAGTTTCTCCTCACTTGACATCTTCTGCCCTCTCAACAAACGCCTCCTGAGGAGTCTAACTGTGTGTCCGCAGAAATAAGCATGACTTGCACCTTAGCTATGGATGTCAGGAGTAATTTCAGACCACTTTTCTGACATTATTTAGTCATCTGAAGAGGCCAACTAGATGTATAGCAATGCTGCCATCTACATATTTGGATACTTAAATACACATGTTCTCTTGTAGCTGCAGCCATGCTTGTTAAAGAGATTATGACAGCCTGCCCACAGCTGCTATTCAGTCCCCTGCCAAAGCTGCCAGCCCCCCAGATCTGCCTGATTATCTGTCAGCATGAGCAGTTCCAAACACATTCCAGCCTAAAGGAGAGGGACCAAGAAAGACTCGCTGCTTAGTCGTTTCAGTTAACCTGGTTTATGTCAAATCAACCCACAGCTTTGTTCAGGACTCCGACCAAACCTGAATTTCTTTGGTGTTTGGAAAAAAGTTACCACTTTTACAGTTACCTCAGCACTTGGTGTAAAATAGCAGACCTCTGATCTAAACTCTGCTAAATGAAGCTGTTTTTAAACCCAGAGAGGTTACAGCCATTTGCACTGATAAACTGGAAAATTGCTTTATAAACACTCGAATGCTATAGGAAAGTTTGTATCATGGTGTTTCCAGGCTGACTGCAATTACCATGTTTTCTTAAAATTTTCAGCCATTAGATGAGCGAACCAATTCTTCACACTTTTATAGCAGTATAAATCAGTATTTACTACACTTGAAGGATATGAGGTTAGGTTCAGCACACAGGATCCCAGACATGACATTCACCCACTGGCACACATTCCCCAACAGCCAGGGACATGGTTCATGCATTTAGGCAGTGTAGCACAACAGGGGCTTTCCATATCCTTCTACCATGTATGAACTGCATATGACAATGGCACTACATATAGGTGGTACTATAGATAATGCTGGAAAGAGACATACCAGAAGGTAGGATTCTCAGCTACCTACACATCTTACGGTATTTCCTCATTGTTCTCGAAGATACATGAGAAGTCTGATTAAGTGAAACACAGGAAAATCAACTCAACTTGATTCTCCACAGCTTTGCATTGTAGGACTCTTCTACCTTTGTATGAAGCAGATGTTCCTTGTTATTAATTCTGCATTGAATGTGATTCCCCTGACCAATTTCATTCCTTATGGTAAATGACTAGGCTCCAAGCTTGCCAACACCTACATATAGTTGGGGTTAATTTATAAGTGCATGATTGGTTCCACTGAAATTCGTAAGACATTTGGGTAAAATTAAGAGTTCAAAATCAGGCCTTTTAGGATGATCTGCCAATGAAGTGGTTAGAGTATCACAGCAGTCCAGCCTCAATGCAACACCATCATTTCACACTCAGCATTGGAAGATATGGGCATTTGCAGATGAATATACAAATGCATATGCACATCACCAAACTACGTGGTGACTGTGGCTTCAATTTTAATGCATTTTTAGGATATTCAGGTAATACTGTTTGGGGTTTTTTTTTTCCCCCATATTGTCTTTAACTTCTTCAGAGTTTAAGAATCTGCATTTCTTTTCTCCATGATATTTCTGCTTGTTATGCTTTTTAATGCAAAGCCAGGGGCTCAAAGAAAATTGTTGCAGGCCTGAATGTTCATTCCAGGCCTGGCAAAAATACTGCTTTATCCTTCCTAGCGCTGGGAACTACAGGTCAACCAAAGAGTGGGAAAGCCCAAGTAACAGCTTCAGCAGATCTAGCTGGAAGACATTGGCTATTCTCCTCCTGGGAAAACACTCTTCATCTGAACTCTACCTAGTTCCTTACCCCATGAAACTCTGCCAGGGAGGCAAGCTATAGTGTCTCCCTGTGTCATAGAATCATAGAATCGTTAAGGTTGGAAGGGACCTTT
>RSEF01000001.1:88895888-88930546 GCA_003993805.1 Himantopus leucocephalus | reverse complement strand
TCTCTCTCTCTCTCTCTCCTAGATTTTCAGTGGCATTTCCAGAGGATCTAAATAGTAAGATATTCTCTCAAGTGGAATTTTGTATAATGTATTCACTAAGGGTCTAACACTGCAGTCTGAGAATTCATTCTTGTAGGTTGTCAGTATGAAAGTAGTAAGATTTGGTGTATTTTCAACGTGTTGCAGGAATCACTAGAAACATTTTATATGAATAATTCACAGCATTGAGCCCTTGGTGTATTATTCTTTGTTTCTCCCTAATCTTTTTCACCTTGAGATCAACAGGACTGTTGTCACCAGCTACAGTGGGAATTGGGGACACCAGACCTTTTTCGGTTTGTGTTTCTCAGATGTATTCCTGGTGATTGTTAACATGTAAGTCAGGGAAAACAACTTGCTGTTAAACCTGAAAAGTGTCCCTTTTCAATGTAACATCCCCTGGACATTCCGAAACATTACAAGTGGTAATTAGGTGTCATAATATCTATCTCACAGACCCACACAGACACAAAGTAGGTGAAGGTCATCTACTCTATCCCTGTGTTCCAAAGCAGGATCAACAATGTCTGTATCATTCCTTGCAGATGTGCACCTAAACAGCCCTTAGAGAGCTCCAGCGACGTGGACCGCATAGCTGCCCATGGCAGTCTGTTTCTGCACTTTACTGTCCTTACTGTTATAAAATTTCTTCATATGTCTGTTCCAATCTTCCTCACTGCAGTTTAAACCCATTAATTCTTGTCCTATCCTCCCTGGACACAGAGAACAGATTGTTCCTGCCCCTCTGCAATAGCTTTTCTAGTGGGTGAAGGATGTACCATGTCTGCCTCAGTGTTCTTTATTGCCAGCTAAACAAATCGAGTTGTTATATTTTCCAGATTTATGATTCTCATCATTCTTTGTTCCCCCCCGCCCCAGCTTTAAGCGCCAATACAAACAAATGGATACCACAAGTCCCACTGCACAATGCAAAATACATGTTCCTCATCGCTGCTTGGGTTATCACCTTGTCAATGTTTCCCTTAGCCTGTCTGAGTTCCCGTTATTAGCTCCTGTGTATTAATTTCTCCATTGATCTTGATTTTCTCCAAATTATTTTGACTTAAATGAATTTCTTTCTCACAATATAATTTGAAGTATCATCATCAGGTGGACAGATGCTCTAAATTGACTTTGAACAATGAATTTTCTTTATTAAGTTGCCTTGACAATAATTTTCCAGTTTTATTTCCTGGCTGAAGACCCTACCATTGAAAGTTAAGCAACATGTTTCTCTTTTCTTCTTTTTTTTTAAAGACCAAAGTAATTCACTGCAGATAAAACTCACCTCTGTTGTGTGAGCTTCAGTTTTCTTCTGGAGAAGATTGATACTGCACACCCTTAAAATAATCTGTATTTTAAACCTTTCGTTTCTAAGGTTTCTCTTCTCTCACACATCTACCTTTAAGTTGTTAGCTGAAGCCTTTAAGACTTGTCCTGAAGGTTTTGAGTAGCTCCTCTAAGAATAGAAATGTATAGTGTTTAGCACCTCATGGGTGGAAAAAATCCATAGGTGGAATAAATTCCATTGATTCAGTAAAACAGCACCAATTTTAGCTATTTAGCTCAAGAAGTCCAAATTTTTTTATGGGATCAAGACTTTAAAGTCACATTCTTGTGAGATAGTGTTTTCTATTCAATTCTACAGGGAAATTAGAAATCGACTGTGGTAAAACAGCAGAAATACTGTTTGGGCCATGAAGCACAATGTTTTTTTACACACAGTCCATTCAGGTGAAAAGAGCGAGGGACTGCAATCCAGCAAGAAAGATGTTCCAAGTATACATCAAAAGGTTTTGAACACCTTATAAGGAGACTGGTTCATGCTGAGGCATTTATCAGAAGCATTCCAGTTAGCAAATAGACCCAATAAACTTTCTTTTTTCTTCTTTTTTTTTCTAAGTACAGTTCAAAAGAAAACTCAGGAAAGCTATTATTTTTGCTCAGCTGTGGGAATAATCTAGACTTTGATGTTTATCAGCCAGGGTATGAACTCAGGACACCTAAATATTAAACTTTTGTGATGTAAATCCTTTTGTGAACATAACCCTTAGTGGTGTTATGTTTGTTTTCCATTCTTCCTTTCAACAACTCTCAAGCTCTGCCATTGAGAGAGCCGGGCTTGTTCCTCACAATTTACTCAACTTTACTGAACCATAAACAAGACCCATCTTATTTGAAGACCTTGTTATGACTACCACTTTCCTCAGATTTGACCTGAATATTTCAACTCACAAATGTTTGGTAAAATAAACACAGAATTAGATGCATGGTTAGTGCCCACTGCGATAATGCATGAATAGTTAAAACACTGTGATTTTTGCTGGTTGTATGCAGTTCTGAAGAAAACATTGCTAGAGTAAGTTCATAACTGTATATATTGCAAATTTTGAGACAAAGCAAATGAAATTGTCATGATGATGAATTATTTAGATTTTCATGTTATCAGTGTATGGGTTTTATCTGAAAAAAAAAGAACATTTTGAATGTTAGCATTTGTGACATTTTGTTATAGTAATTTCTACTCTAGCAGATTAATTTGGATTTAAATTTCCATCAAAAGCATGAGTCAGGCTTCCATGGCACTTCCCTTTCTTTGGTATGTACTAAAACTCAGATTTTTGTTCATTCACAGCCTTAAACAACTAGGAAGACTGTGACTCAACATCCATATCCTACTTTCATTCTCTTACATGATGATTCCATGTAAATTGAAATAAACTCCTTAAAAACTACAAAATGAGCTGTGGAAAACATTCATTTAATCACCAGTCAAGAGTTTTCAACAGGAAAGATTTATGTACGATAACTTGATATGTCATTATAACTGAGGATGTGATGAATGGGAATTGTTAAGTTTTCTTTGAAGAAGGATTCATTTTCAATTGGAATCACTTACAGTCTCTGGAAGGATTTTACAACACCCATCTTTCCTTCAGCATGAAGTTTTCTCTACAGAGATCTAGAAGGTGACATTTGTATAGTGACACTAAGCTCAGAAATTCTTGGTTAGATCTGAAGAGCTGGCAGTCTGTATTGGGTTTGCATGGCAAGGTTTTGGTAGCAGGGGCTACAGGGGTGGCTCCTGTGAGAAGCTGCTGGAAGCTTCCCCCATGTCTGATAGAGCCAATGCCAGCTGGTTCCAAGACGGACCAGCCGCTGGCCAACACCAAGCCAATCAACGATGGTGGTAACACCTCTGGGATAACATAGTTAAGAAGGGGAAAAAACCTGCTGCACAACAGCAGCCAGGAGAGATGAGTGAGAATATGTGAGAGAAACAGCTCTGCAGACACAAAGGTCAGTGAAGAAGGAGGGGAGGAGGTGCTCCAGGCGCCACAGCAGAGATTCCCCTGCAGCCCTTGGTGAAGACCATGGTGAGGAAGGCTGTCCCCCTGCAGCCCATGGAGGGGAATGGTGGAGCAGATATCCACCTGCAGCCTGTGGAGGACCCCACGCCAGAGCAGGTGGATGCCTGAAGGAGGCTGCGACCCCATGGAGAATCCACACTGGAGCAGGGTCCTGGCAGGACCTGTGAACGTATGGAGAAAGGAGCCCACACTGGAGCAGGTTTTCTGGCAGGACTTGTGACTCTGCGGGGGACCCACGCTAGAGCAATCTGTTCCTGAAGGACTGCACCCTGTGGAAAGGACCCATGTTGGAGCAGTTTGTGAAGAACTGAAGCCTGTTGGAAGGACTCACATTGGAGATGTTCATGGAGTTCTATCTCCTGTAGGAGGGACCCCATGCTGGAGCAGGGGAAGAGCGTGAGGAGTCCTTCCCCTGAGGAGGAAGCAGCAGCAGAAGCAACGTGTGATGAACCAACCACAACCCCCATTCCCATGCCCCTGTGCCACTGAGAGGGAGGAGGTAGAGAATTAAGGAGTAAAGTTAAGCCCAGGAAAAAGGGGGTATGAGGGGAAGGTGTTTTAAGATGTAGTTTTTGTTTTAGCATTATTCTACTCTGATTTTGATTAGCAATAAATTAAACTAATTTCTCCAAGTCAAGTATGTTTTGCCCATGAAGGTAATCTGTGAGTGATGTCTCCCGGTCCTTATCTCGACCCGCGAGCCTTTCATTATATTTTCTCTCCCTGGTGTCCAGCTAAGAACATGGAATGATAGAACGGCTTTGGTGGGCACCTGGCACCAAGCCAGGGTCAATGCACCACACCGTACAGCAGTTTATCAGTGGTCTGCTATCTGCACCAGAAGCTTTTGTCTGTCTGTATAAGAAAGGTAATGTCTTTGTTAGGATGTTTTTACAAAGACAGTGATGCCACAAGGCCTCTAAAGGGCACTAGCATGGTGATAATAGCATGCTTGATCCATCTGTCTTAGGAGCTCCCCTGCTGTCAGGGAAAGGTTCTCCCATTCCTGTCCCTGTCAACAGAGCAGGTTGGACACATGTTGGTATGCGAAGAACAGCAAGTGAGTTTATTTTCCCGCTTTAAGCTGTGGTGATCAAGCACAGTTCTGCTGGCAGGTACACCCAGAAAGAGTCAGTTTTAAGACTTGCCTACCTTATCATCCCTTTTCCCATTTCTTGGTTCTCCTTTTTTTTCTGACATCATCTGTACCTTTCCCTGTGTCTGTTCCCTCCCAAATAATCAATGAGGACCTAAGTACTTTCTAGTCCCAGTTTTGCTACATCGATGTTCAAATCTGGTATTATTGAGGTGTGTTGCTAACCTTGCATATCCTACTCTCCAAAAGTTCCCCAATACCCCTGTCCATTTTCTGTGAAGTTTGGTCATTTCTCATATAGATTCCCCTTAAACACCTGTGAAATCCAGTCATCTTTCATGGAGTTATCCTTAATCTTTATTAGCTTCTTGCACTGCTGTCCATCACCTCCAGACATTTTTTGTGTCATGTCCAGTGGTTTCTTGCATCCTGTCCAGCGAGCTTAATCTCAGTCCTAGTTAGCAATACAGTCATCTGCCTGCAGTGCTAAAATCTTGAAGAAAAATTAAGGATCACAAAAATTCTGTTAGAAATTGAAATGTATAAAATACACTTGCATAATTTTTATATACTTTTTATATATTTTTGGTCCCCGCTATACAAAAAAGAAGTGGACAGGCTGGAGAGGGTCCATCTTGTCTAGACCATGCTTTTGGCAAGAAGGTTGCATCAGATGATCCTTGAAGTCCCTTCCAACCTGGTATTCTATGATTCTATGATACATCAGAGTGTATCTTATGTAATTAAGGGTCTTTGGGACTAGGTGGACTAGCCATTTGTTGGACTACCAAATTATAGGCCCATAATGTCTAGGAGATCATATAGATGCTCTCATGTCAGAAAATGAGTTGTTAGAAGTGTTGAATATCAGGAGACAGTGCTGCTTAATAGATTTGTGTGCCTAGGAGAAAGAAGAAACAGAAAAGTTGTTGTATGGATTAACAACAGCAAGAAAATCCAAGACAACTAGCTAAATGCTCATAACATGAATCTGGGCTGAAGCTGAGAGAGGCTTTTTGCAAAAAGTGCCATTTAAGGAACTCCTTTGTACTGCCAGCAAGGCAAGGTGATTTTACTTATTGAGTTCAAGGGAACCAGATCATTTATGCTTTCCTGCATACTTGCAAACTTGCGACCAAGAAAAGAATATAAGTTCATCATCACTGGGATTTTAATTTATTTTCATGATGAAAATTGTGCAAATGATTACTATTCCTTATGGCTGCTTCAGTGAAAACAGTGCATACTATTGCTTAGATAGAGTGCTGAACTAAAATATTAGGTTGTATTAGATGAGCTAATTTATTGATCTGCACTATTGTTAGCTAACTTTTCTCCTTGTTTTATAAGGATGATTATTGATTACTAAATGACTTTAATTTCAGTAAACAGCACAGAGAGTGAGTTAAATTGAGTTATCAATAATTAATTGCTAAATGTTAGCAGATGTTTATATTGATCTTTGGCAGGGGGGTAAATTCAGAAATTTGAAATGCTTCTGGATGTAGTTTCTTCCAAGAATGTCATTATTATTATATTGTTATTAGGTTGCCTAGTAATTTTAAGGCTAATAATTTAGCTCATTATAACTGGCACCATCTTTTCTTTCTGTTGCCATCTTGTGATTAGCACGATAGTCTAATGATAATTTTGAGCTTAGTCTATAATCACCTGAAAACTGCTGGCTTGCAGGTTTTCACTTGAAGACCATGATCTCCTTGCCATTTAAAATTCAAAGTGATCATAGACACACCAAGGTTACTGTGTATATATTCCTAATAAATAAGAAACAATTATTCTTAAGTAATTACATGCTGGTACTATTTAATTCATTTGGACAAGTTACACAGATAAAGTAGGGAAGATTAGTCTTACATCTTTGAGAGATTCCTTGGTCTTTTTGGGGGCTGTTTTTGAGACCATTTCTCCTGAGCTCCTGTGTCATTCCCAGGGGTCAGTGCTTCCACACAAGTGAGGCAGAGTGGGAAAAATGTCTGTAACTCACCTTCCCATGTTCCTTATACAATGCCAAACTGAGTTCATTGAAATTTTAAATATAGTGGACTGAGCTTGGTTGAGTAAGGGGCAGACATGCACTCTGTTCTGCCTCTCCTCCTGCGAGGAGTCTTTGGCAGGGGAGCAGGAAAAGCAGCTGAGTGCTGTGTGAGTGTTCAGACATGAAAGACACAAAAGGTCACCCGTCAATGTCCAGCAGGCACGTATGAAGATTTATCTTCTCTCAGGAAGGTGTATGCCATAACAACAGGACTTTCTCTTGTGTTTATTATGTCCAGCAGGTTGTAGAGTACCAGATACTTGTTATAAGTAGTAAAATCCAGCTGATCTCTTGGCTCCCCTTTAGTTAAAGACATCAACAGAGTTAGGACTTCTGCCTCTGCATCAAAGATCCTCAGGAGATGAAAAGGTTTGATGAACAGTAGGTATGCCAAAAGGGGAATGTTTCATTTTGGAAATGCTGAAATATTTAATTTCTGAAGCATTACAAGACTGAATTCTCCGACTGCTTGTTCAAATTGGATTCACCAACAAAAATTAGAAATGAAGAAGATGATGACAATGAAGACTCCTTAGCTTGGAAACCTATTACTTCTGTGGAAAAGATCTTTCAGTACCTACTTCCTCTGGTGGTCAGAACTCTTTGTCCATGTCCTAAGCTAGGCAACTTTTACACCCAAGGAATCACAGAAACCCCTGGAAGATGAGTAAATGTGAAGTGCTGTATCAGCAGAGTGTTGGACAGTGTGATGCCAAAGAACTACCTGTAGTATCTCACACTGCTTTTGGGTAAGGACAGCCAGATTGGGATTTTTTTTTACTTCTTTTTGTGGTACAGAATAGATATGCCATCTCATGCTATGAACTAAATTCTTGAATTCTCTCCTAGTCGTATTGCTTTGCACCAAAGGTAGTAGGTAGTTGTAATGAATAGCTTTCTGCTTACATAAGCCTGGTGTAATTATTTTATGTTGCTCAGCTGAGTGGTTATTTATGATGGTTTTAATAGAGACCTAGTAAAACAAACTGGAATAAAATATAACTGGAAGGGAAATTTTAACCTGAAGGAATTAATCTCAGATATCATGAAGATATCTGTCATTAAAAAAACCCCAAACAAATAAACAAGCAACAAAAAAACCCAAGCAAGAACCCCCTTCAAGGGAGGAAAAAAAAAAAAAAAGAAAAAAAAGGACTTAAGAAGAAAATTTAAACTTAAAATTTCCAGCATATTTACAGGATTACAATTTACATAAAGCTTTGTAACACATTTTTTGTTCCAAATCTATTACATTCACTCAAATGCATTTTGTAACTGACAAGCCAGTGCCACAAGTTACAAAATCACTGATGTCTTTTTTCCAAGTTATTAAGAAATTTCTCTGCCAACTCTGGTTCATTAAATTTTTTTGTTTGATTTCCTACTGTGATGATTAAAGTTGCTCGATGTGGAATCCCAAATCTAATATTTCATTCTTTCTGTTTGTTCACCCCCCCCTTTAAATCCAGCAAACTTTTGTCTCTGGCAGCTCTTTCCCTTGTCACATCAGCATACATCTTTATCCTAATCATCTTTAAAAATAGTGAAGTTCACAGCTCTTTCTTTTACTTATTCTGAATTGCATTTATCTTGAAATTTATCTTAGAAGTGTTTCCAGAAGGGACTACAGAGCCACCGCCTTCTGCAGACAATGAAATTAGTAAACATTGATCCCATTTTGTATCCAAGATCCACAAAAACAACAGTTTAGTTGGCTTCATACTTTTTAGTTTCTCATCAAACATAACATAGGACTACTAAAATACACAGGGGAAAATAAAAATCAAAATAAGAGTATTGTTTGTATAGCATTCCTAATTGGCGTAACAGCAAGGCATTGGGAAACCTCATTAATAACAGAACCACAGGCTCTGTCTAGTGGAGAAAACAAGATGGGGGGAAAAGGTGCATGCATCTGTGCCTGGACGAGGTCCTAATTCCCAATAATTCCAAAAGGGGAACCCAAACCTTTCCCTATTTTCCTCTCCTTAACTCATGTTTGTCAAAATCACCTCAACAGTAGAGTATTAGGTATGAATGCAAGAAGAAACTCACATTTTCTTTAGAGGAATTATAATCTTGTACAATTATAATATTGTATTATAATCTATATATCCCACTCTAAATCTTATTAAAATAACAATTTTCTATCTACTTCAATAGATTCTAAGGCCATAAAACTTAAAATTAATCTTGCTTCTTTTGAAGTCATTTCAAGTTGTATGTCAGATGATGAGTTAGGATAAGACAAGAAGCAATCACACTTTGTAACACTGTAACTCTAACTATTCAGTAATTACAGTTATTGCAGCTTGTGTTATTATACTGTATCTGATTAATTACTAATGTTTCTTGTAGCAGGCTGGTTAGTCATAGAATCAGAGAATCATCAGATCATGTAGGTTGGAAGGCACCTTTAAGATTATCGAGTCCAACCATCAACCTAACACTGCCAAAACCACCACTAAACCACGTCCCTAAGCATCACGTTTACCCACCTTTTAAATACCTCCAGGGATGGTGATTCCACCACTGCCCTGGGCAGCCTGTTCCAATGCTTGATAACCCTTTTGGTGAAGAAATTTTTCCTAATATCCAATCTAAACCTCCTCTGCTTTTTGATATCTTTTTCTTATTCCTACAAGTCCATTTTAAATGTAGTTACATGATGCAGTTATTTACAGTGCAATTACAGTCATTTATGTACAGAACTTTGCTGTTATGCTGATTAATTACCTGAACCAGAATACATAACTACCCCTATGTATACACTACACCAGTCTTAAAAGCCATCTATCAAGTAACTCTAATGCTTTCAGTAACTAATACAATGTTTATCTACCACATCTTAACTTCAACTCTAGATAAAGTCAATAGATTTCATTGTAGAGAAGGGTTCTGTTCAGCAAGACAAAGGATGGCAGGTTGTGGCCACACATAGATAGGAGCTGAATGCCCCCTGAATAATACCAATGTAAATTAAATAGGATAGTGGAACCCTGTAACCAGAGCGCGAAAACTCTCCTGGTGATGTTAGAAACAGACTGTAGACATGCAAAAATACTAACTGGCTTCTTTCTATGGTTTTTAGTTTGCCAATGGATAAAACCTGCCTGAGGATGCTTTATCCAACATGTGTTGTATAGACAGAAGTATCATGCCAGGTGTAGACTGCTGAATCCACCTCTGGTGAAGTCTGGGATATAGATTTCCTTCAAAGTATTTCAAAAAGGGATGATAGCTTACAGACAGTGTATAGTGATTATATATCAACAACATATTTTGGATGAAATAAACATTTTTTTTTCCTTAAAACTTTCTAATGACAAAGCACATCCTAAAAGTGGATAAGACTTGAGCTCCTCTTCTGTCTCACGTCTCAGATTAATGATGAGCACTATACTGATCCGGCAGTATACAGCTGGATCAGCAATCCTGTATACCTGATAGTAATATTGTTAAGTACCAGTATAATATTTCACTTTCTATGGTATTAGTTTTGTGTAGGTCACCGTAATCCTACGCCTTCATGGTAAGCAGCTGCAGGTCTTACCACCCAGTCTCAGTATGTTCCTGTCCTACAGCCTGCCACCCCTTGTCCAGAAGTGGGGCAGAGCTACTTGCCTGGCCTCCCCTCCCCCACCAGTACACTGAGGGAGAGGGACCGAAGGCAAGTTACATCCCCATCTCTCTGCTTCCATCAAATTGCTGAAGCAGTGAAGCATTTCACAGAATTACAAGAATGGTCAGGGTTGGAAGGGACCTCTGCAGATCATCTAGTCCAACCCCCCTCCCAAAGCAGGTTCACCTACAGCAGGTTGCACAAGATGGCGTCCAGGTGGGTTTTGAACGTTTCCAGTGTGGCAGACTCCACAACCTCTCTGGGCAGCCTGTTCCAGTGCTCTGCCACCCTCAAATTAAAGAAGTTCTTCCTCATGTTATGATGGAACTTCCTATGTTCAGGTTTGTGCCTGTTACCTCTTGTTCTATCACTGGGCACCACTGAAAGAAGACTGTTCCCATCCACCTGCCACCCTCTCTTTAAGTGTTTATAAGTATTGATAAGATCCCCCCTCGGTCTTCTTTTCTCCAGACTAAAAAGACCCAAGTCCCTCAGCCTAAGAAAGATGCTCCAGTCCCCTAAGCATCTTAGTAGCCCTTTGCTGGACCCTCTCGAGCGGTTCCCTGTCCTTCTTGAACCGGGGAGCCCACAACTGGACACAAAACTCCAGTTGCAGCCTCACCAGGGCAGAGTAGAGGGGGAGGATGACCTCCCTCGACCTGCTGGCCACACTCTTTTTAATGCACCCCAGGACATCATTGTCCTTCTTGGCCACCAGGGCACATTGCTGGCTGATGGTCATCCTTTCGTTCACCAGGACTCACAGGTCCTTTCCACACAGCTGCTTTCCAGGAGGTCAACCCCTAACCTGTACTGATGCATGGGGTTACTCCTCCCCAGATGCAGTACCCTACACTTGCCCTTGTTGAATTTTATTAGATTCCTCTTTGCCCAATTCTCTAGCCTGTCCAGGTTCCTCACGTGTACTGCCAGCAGGGATCTGAGGGTTTCAGGAATCCCTCTAGGAGTAGGTACCAGTCCCCAAGGAAATTTAGATCAGTTCCCTGCTCTTACTTGTGCTCCCACTTGTAGTCTCCTGATATTTCAGTGATTCTTGTCCATAGCACTTAATGGTGGTGTGCCACCTGGGGATATGACAGTACATTCTGGTGGTGTTATCATGAAGGACTCAGCTAACATCACCCAATGCTATGCAGACTTTTTGCACGGCTGCAACACACCATTAATCCTACAAACAGGTTCTGCAGCAGCAGGAATCAGAGGTCTGTGTGAGGTGTTTGGGGCACTAAGTGATGTACAGGGACAGTTGGGAGCTTCTGAGCAGGACTCACAAAATCATTTTATAATAGAAAACCCAGAAATGACTGAACTCTTTTGTTTAGTCCATGGACTGAAGACTCACCACATTTTTAGCTGCCCTCAGTGTGTGGGCAACAAACCCATCAGCATAGCAAAAGAAGGCAAATTCTTTAACCATCCTAAAATGGGGAGGATCCACATGTCTTTACTTCTTTGTAGACAAAAAACCAAACACAACTGGGTACCCCAAAAGGAAAGATGTTTAGATCAGATGGTAACAGTAGTTCATTTATAAACACACAAATCTAAGCTAAATATAAAAAGTTTCCATTGTAATTTTCAGGTCAGCTGAAATATTCCAAGAACATCAGAAACTCACGTAAAGTTTGGAGCTACTGAAGAAGACCTGCAGGTGGCTTACAAAGTTCAAGTTAAGATTTGACTAAACACCTAACATTTTCATTGTTTATCAGAAATGAGGCAAACCACTGAAGCTTTTGAGGTTCACTCATCGCGAAGGAAAGCTCTGCTAGCAGCTTTGTATCTCATAAAAAAATCTATATTTAGGCCACAAGTCAGATGAAAACATTAAAAAATATAATTACAGCCTACAGTGTGTTCTTTAAATATATATATTTTCTCATTTAATTGACAGTGGAAATTATTGGTGGGGTATCATTTTAAAGAAAAACAACATAATGTTCTGTCAAGCTGAGTACGTTCACACAATGGAAGCTTAACTTTGATTAGGCATGATAGCTGTGGTTGTCAGGAACTTGCCCTCTTGTTCAAGTTATGCTTTAACATTTTCTGAACCTCCTACTAGAGTCAAAGTTAAATTTACAGTCTTGACATTTTCCACTGCCTTTAAATATCCCTGTGACTAGCTATTCAAACATTTTCCTAGTTGCATTGTTCCCTCCTGTTTCTGAAGTTAGAAATGATCTTCAAGTTTGCAGTTCTGAAATAAAGCAAGGAATAATTTGAAGGAAAAAGAAAAAGAAAATGTGTGATTATGACATGAAAATAACTTTTAGAGTTCAGTGGGCTGATGTACTAAGAAATCTAAAATAGACCATTATCTGTAAGATGCTGAGCTCATTCCATGAAATTCTGGCAAACTTCTACTTCCTTACATCCAGACAGCCAGAGGTGTGGAGCCACATACTGGAGGACTGAGTCTCAAGCAAAGTAGAAAATACATGTCAGTAAATCTGGTAATTTTACAAGGAATTGTCAAAATCAAGGTGTTATTCAATAAATGTAAAGCATAATTCTGCTGTCATTAGGTATATGGTAAAATACACTGACATTAAAGCATGAGTGTTTGTTGGGACCAGTGGTAATGGAGCACGTGAAGACAGTTCTCATGCAGACGATCTATTTATCATATGGCAACAGAAGAGGACACAAAACTTCCCAGGAAACATGGTGATATACAGACAGCAGCGTTCAGACATGACACGTAATTGAGAGCCGCTGATGCAGCAGTAGTAATAGTTACAGTCTTTGTAGTCCATGACTGCAAAGAGAACTGAAGCTGTAAAAAGCCGTCATTACCAAGATGCTCTGAGAGGGAAGGGACTAATGCTACTGTTGCAAAAAGTGAAAACCTGTTTTATGTGGATATCTTACCTTTCTTGGCGCTACTTACTTCTGAAATGGAACTTCTTGTTACTTGTGTTACAGCATATTTGAATGTTAATAATAGTATCTTCTTGATGTCCAAAGAACTGAGCTGAAAAGGTTGCAGCACATCAATGGCATTCACACACTTTGGATATGAATTACTTTCTTAAACACCATAACCTATTATTTTTAACCTTTATCTAATTTAAGGCTATTCTTTGAGAATACATCAATCTATTTTCTAAATAAAAAATAGTCTGGTTTTTGGCCTCAGACGAGCATACTATAGTTGCATAACTGACTAGTAAGAAAAAAAAAGCATGTTGGTTATATATGTTAGTTTAAAGTTGCTGTCTCCCAGGTTTGGGGAAGAAGATCAAGGGTCTTTAAAGTGAAGTATTTTGTCATTAAAAATAGTTTTGGGCAATACAGTATTCTGACCTAAAAACTCCACAATGAAATCATTAAAAAAATCAATACCCATAAAACATAAATGGAAAGTTTTCTATCAGGTCTAGCCCAGAACATTTTGTTCAGTCAGTGAGGATGGGGAAGTTTGTGCATGTATGGATGTCCACATAAAAAATGTTAGCCAGATCTTCCATTTTGTCAGGCAAAGCCACAGGGAAAGTGAGAGCTGGTCATTCCCCTTAATTTACAAAGAACAAATCACTTCCCTGAGTACGAAAGCCTGCAGAGATTGCCATGTCTTGGTTTCTACGGCCACACAGATAAAAGCTGATGCAGAAATGATACCCTCCTCTTTTTGTTTTACCTTTCTGCCATCATCAATCTGCTGAGACAAATTCCCTGTATATGACTTTGGGTCACCTTTATGTGGCTGCAGTCCTCCTTCTCATCTAGCACAGCCCTAGCAGGAGCTGTCTTTCGCTGACTTTCGCTGTGGTAAAAACTAGATAAAGTTACTGTGATGTGAATCACGTCATTGGGGAAATTGCATCTGGAAATTGAGCCTCCTGTGGAGGATTGAGCAATAGGGTCAGAGCAAGTGGCTCCATGTCCCTTGGAAGACCACTTGATTCTCCGCAGCTTTCCCACTACTACTTAGTGTAACTTGCATAAAGTGAATATTCATATTGCCAACCATTTTTAATAGAATAGCTAACATAAGAAGGTGAAGAAGAAATATAAAGGTAAGATGAAAAACATAACAATAAGCTATCTTTGGCTGGCATGATTTGATGTAAGATTATTAAGTCTACAAATTAATAATGTGATTTTGATTTATGCCAGTTGGGTATCAAACACCCATGTCTTCTCTCTAATACTTATAATGTGCTTAGTAAACCTTATTTATAACTTTCAAGCACTACTAAAATTGAGATGTTCCAGCAGTATGTTCTTGTTGCTATGTGCTTAAAGATCTTAGAGATAGTAGTAGTGACTTGTAATGTATAAGTTACCATGGTGATGGCTTTCTTAATGAACAGTGGATGAAATTGCTTCATAAAACATATATACGTTTAGCCTGTAGACTGCAGGTGCTTTCTTGCATTCATAGTGTATGAACCAGTGTTCATACTTAACAGCATGCATATTTAGTGTATTATACCAGGCTGCAGGTGTATGCCTAAAGGTTCTTATTGTGGCAGCAGATGCTGATCTGCAGAGAATTAAATATGTTTTCCTGGACCAGAGCCTTCCACTCGGATATAGCAAACATTGGGTTGCAAGTGTTACTTGCAGAGAGGATACACACAGACTCCTTTAGGCCTGAAAGCAATATTGCTGTGCTTGCATGGGACCACATGGAAGATAATAAACTCCCTCTCTCAGAAGAGTCACAGCCAGCACAGCCATCTCAGCATCTTCTGTGCTACAGAAGAGAAATACCTGAGGCAGGTCAGTGTTTTTGTTCCATTAACTAAGGGGGAATGGCACTTAAGGGAAGAGCCAGCTTGCCTAACTGCTGTCTAAAGGGCCTGAAGACCTCCACAGTCATCCTGGAACTTCAATAAAAATCAAAACTCTTCAGCTAAGGACCCCTGTGGAGGCACAATGTAGTTCTGGTTCTCCTGTGTACTTCTTATTCCAGTTTAATTCCTGCCCCTGCGTGCTCTGAGGACATACACGGTGCTAGTGAGTCTGCCACTGCACTTAGTACAGGAGGGAAACATTATCCGGAATGATATTTAAGAAAGTTGTAAAGTTCTGGTGAGGATGGACGATGCTAACCCCAAGATAAGAGTCTCCCCTGCTCAGAAGTATCCTGGTCTAAAGAACTAGGATGATTATATTCTGATTTCTGCAACCCAGTGTCTCTCACTCTGCTTTTTTGTCCCCAGATTTCAATAAGACAGTATGCAATAACTCAGGTCCCACATACATACAAGTAAAAATTATAGTTGAAAACTTCTTTTAAGTCATTTGTCAAAGACATCACAAAGGCAGGGTTTGGACAGAGATTATAGCACTACTCAATCCTCTGGACAAACATTGAGAAAGAGTGATAGAATTCCCTGTGTAAATAGTGACAAAGAAGTCAAATATTTTGAGATACAGCTGGGAAAAAAAGAGTGTGTTAAGCAGTATTACATGGGAAATTCTAGGCTTTTTTTTTTTGGTTAATAGACCAGATGCAGAACGCTTGATTCATTTTCACTATCGTTTGAAACCGAGGGGCTGCAAAAGGACAGGCAGATAACAGATGAAATATAAGGATGTTAAGTACACTATTCTCACTTTAGCATAACTTTATTACTTACACTACAGCTAAAAGTAATATTTAACATTTAAACAGCCTTTATCACCTGTAGACTTCGAAATGCTTTTCTATACACATGATTTGATAGGTTTTTTGAAGGTGTCAAAGATCGATTTCTTCTGGATCCCTGACCACAGTTTCATGCATTATGCTATTGACAGACTGACAAATTAATCCAATGTATGTGCCTTGTGCAAAACACAAGGGAAAACATTTTCATATCACATATCTTTTCCTCATTCAACCACACAATGCTTCTTCTCTCTGTTTTTGCTTCTTTGCTCCAACTCCATCCACTTTGTCCAGAAATGTCTTATTTTTATTAAATATGACATGCTTTGAAAGGCTTTTCCTAGAAGTCATACATGATATATTTATCCAGAACATTGTTTCATAGTGTACATGGAGTTGCATTCAAAGTATGGATGTAGGAAAGCCCCTTTGCAAGCTTTATTAATCTTAAATAAATGGATATTTTCTCAATTTTGAAAAGGTAAAGTAGAATTTTAAGAATATAATAAGATTTCAGTGATATTGGTAATGATAGACACAGCAAGAATTTCTGTCTTTTTTCTACCAAGATATATGGTATGTTCAAATATTTAAATTACTTATCAGCTCTGAAAGCTGTAACTCATAGTGCAGATAGAGGGAGTTGCTTAGTCCTGTAGCATAGTATATGAACACATTTACATTATCATTTCTATCATTCACCACTCTCATTTCCTCCCAGAACTGTTTCCTCTCCTCTGTAGTTCTAAGATCTGCTATCTTCAAGAAGGTCCAGGAGTAAGATCAAGGAAACTACAGGTTGGTCAGCTTCATCTCAGTTTCTGGAAAAGTGATGGAGAAAATCCTCCTGGAAGCCTTTTCCAAGCATATTAAGCAGAACAAGATGAATACTAATAGTCAGAATGGATTTTCAAAGGAGAGATTATGCCTGACCAAGCCAATAACCTTCTATGATGAGGTGACTGGTGAGATGGATGAAGACCAGTAGATGCTGTTTATCTTGGCTTAAGCAAGGCTTTCAACACTGTCTTCCATAACATCCTCATAGACAAACTGACGAAGTATGGGCTATATAAGGACAGTGAGACGGATTAGAAAGCTGGCTGAACAACTGCGCTCACAGTTTTGTGATAAGTGGCACAAAGTCCAGCTGGGTATCAGTCATTAACAGTATATGCCAGGGGATGATACTGGGATCAATACTTTTTAACATCTTCACGAACAACCTGGATGATGGGACAGACTGTACCCCCAGTAAGTTTACAGAAGATACAAAACTGGGAAAAGTAGTTGATACACCAGATGGAAGTGCTCCCATTCAGAACCTCCTCAACAGACTGGAGAAACGGACCAACAGGAACCTCATGAAGTTCAACACAGGGAAATGCTAACTCCTGCCTCTGTGGAGGAATAACCCCAGGTCAAGTATAGGCTGGGGGCTGACTGGCTGGGAGGCAGCTTGGAGAAGAGGACCAGGAGGTCCTGTTTGACACCAAATTTACCATAATACAGCAATGAGCCCTTGAGTAAAGAAGGCCCTAGATGACCCTGCTTTAAGCAGGGATTTGGAGTAGATGACTTCCAGAAGTTCCTTCACACATCAGCAGTTCTGTGACTGTGAGGATGGGAATGCTGTCTTGTCCAAGAGAGGAGCTTACAGAGGACTTCCCAATACACAAAGGTGAAGATGAACATTCACAGGGTAGTTGAAAGTGGACAGAACAACTGAAACGTGAAACACACTGTATTCTCGCTGCAGGCTGTAATACTGCCTACACAGTACTGCTTACTGATGTGAATGCAAAGTGCTCATAGTCTGGATCTTGCTCTCTGTCTTTCTCAGGGGAATACTAACTTTCCGTTCCATTTTTCCTTGCTGCAGCTACACAGCAAAGTTGACGCACCTGATACTTTTACTATCTGCACAGTAAAATCACTTAGATTTCTTTGATGGGAACTGTGTAGCCTTGTACACATTAGAGATGTCTCAGATTTCCCAATGTCCTTTCACCATGATAGAGTTTAATATTTCTCCCCAAAATAGCCTACTTACTAAATTTCTTCCTGCAAATGTGGTTTCCTTAATTCTTATAACCTTGTCCTGATGTACTGCTGAAAACAAACACTTCTTGAATTATTTTAAGCAGAAAACATATTGGCCTGTAATGTTCTAATCAAATTAAACACAAGATCAAGCTAAGCAGTGATCGAATCAGCTGATCCTGCTATTTATGTAGCCAGATTAAATTTTGAATATCTACTCAGCCAGGTATCCTCGAGCCATGGGTGAGTACTTCTGTTAAAAACTCAGAAAAAAGCATTTATTGTTGTCCCTTTTCATGATTTTGTTGTGAGTAGTCATTGAGGATATAAAATAATTATAATTGTTATTTCTACAGCTGTTGGAATCAGGTCATTACTAGAGAACCTCATCTTTCTTAAAGAATATGAAGAAGTAATCTGCTAACCTTTCTGTTTCTGAAAAAAAACCCACAGACAGTGTGAACACCTGCAGAATATCTATCTGGTCAGTGAAAGGAAGAAAAAAAGGAAGAAAATCAAATAATTAATATTCTTAAGCTTCACATTTTTAGAAAAATAACTTCATGATTTTGGAGGCTTTATTTTCTTACAAAACAAGCACTTGAGATTAACAAAGTTCAGTTCCAAGAAACCAGTAAATGAAAAAAAAAAATTTGAAATGAGATATTGAGAAACCAATTAGGTCATTTCTCTATGGATTTTTTCTTTCTACAAATCGAGATTGATTGAATTGAGATTGAATTGCAGGGAGGCATACTGAACAATGCTGCAGATAGAGCACAGCATAAAGTACACAGTGTGCACTGTGCTTCCTGACATGCTTGCATTACCTCTATGGACAGATAAATTAAGCAGTGATTTTTCTCTTCCAGATCTGATTTCTTACATCCCTCTGGTCTTCCATGTAGACCAGTACCTTGCTCTTTAATAAAATTGTTCATCATTATAGTATAGACAAAATAAAAGAAACAAGACTATACTTAATTTTCAGGTGATTTCATGTATTAGAAATATTTAAATTGCATATCATAAAGGACCTCTTTACTGGATGCAGACATTTTTGGTAGTTCATTCAATGAGGATATATTTGGTCCATACATTAATGCAATACTATAAAAATACCATATAATGTAATACCACTATGATACAATAACACTAATAGTGCAATACAAATTACTATAATACTATGAATTCTTGTAAATTTTCAGCAGAAGACATGTAATTCTAATGTTTAAAAAGTCACCTGGATTATATGAGAATCTGCACGTCAAGTATCAGACTGTCAGGTAAACTCCCTTTTTCACCAGTGTTTATTTCTCTTTTTTTTTTTGAATGACCAACATCTCATGAACATTAATGTAGATTTTTCACACGCTGGAAAAACTAAAGCCTTTAGACATATTCCTATAGCTATTTGAAAATCTGCAGGAAATATCTATCTTAAAAACTCAGAAAGCTGTCTTCTAAAAAAAAAAAAAGTGGTATCATTTCTAGCCTTAGAGCCTTTAGGTGTTCCCTGTCTGCAGACACTCTGTGCTTTGAATTTGTTCCTGATATTAACCTCTCATTCTATAAACATCTCTTGTCTTAAAAGAAGAAAAGTAGAATTTTCATATAAATCCAGGAGCTCCACTGTCAAAGGAGTCTTAGTCTTTACTTTGAAATTGGTCCATGGAAAAAAATCTTTTCTACAAACACCTAAAGCCAGCTGGCCTGAAAGAAACTTAAAATTTCAATGGTAGCAAAGTGGCAAATTGGGAAGATTACTGAAAATGCTCATCTTAATCTAGTTGCAAACTCTACGGTCTTTCACAATAAACAATCACAGTTTGGGAACCAAATCAAGAAAGTGTTATGAAAATTGACTAAAAGGCACTTAGGGAAATATATTTTCCTTTACAGTAAAGTAAATTAGTATTCTGAGATCAAGAAATAAACCTAATTATTGAAATAGGAGGCATACAGAATGTCTCATGAGAGAATACTGTTCTTTAAATACAGCTGCACTGAGCTGACATAAGGAAGCAGCCTGTGGATAGGATTAAACTCCTAATTGTAGGCACCTACACTTTGGACAGGCTTGTGAGCTTGGTATCTCAGCTCCCATCACTGGTGCCCAGGCACTTCCCTCACTGTAGACATCTTTCATCTGCGACACTCTAGAAAATCTAGGACATCTGCACATGTGACTCAAGACCTAGAGGAGTCCTATGCCTTGCTGGAACTGCATCTGAGGACCAGGGAGATACTGGAGGGTATTTCAAATGATGTTACATGTCTATGAACATGCAGCTGAACCAAACTGTTTAAATTGTATCACTCTCTGAAGTCCATTGAACTTATGGAGCAGACCTCCTTTGGCTATGATAGGAAAGCAGATCTCCAGACCATAAGCAGACAACCGCACTTAGACTGTGTCTCAAAATGTGTCTAAGAATTTAGAGTTGAATGTTGACCTTAACAGACACTATATTGATATGATTTATTTGCAAGCGCATTGACCAGATGGCAGAGGGGTTACTCGTGAACTTTCCTATGAAAACCAGTTCTCATCGTCCTCTCTCTGATTATGGGAAACCTTGAGTGAATCAGTACTAACTTGTTGTGGTTTAACCCCAGTCGGCAGCCAGAACCACGCAGCCGCCCACTCACTTCCCTACCAATGGGATGGGCAAGAGAATCATAGAATCATAGAGTGGTTTAGGTTGGAAGGGACCTTAAAGATCATCTAGTTCCAACCCTTCTGCCATGGGCAGGGACACCTCCCACTAGACCACGTTGCTCAAAGCCCCATCCAGCCTGGCCTTGAACACTTCCAGGGATGGGGACTCCACAACTTCCCTGGGTAATCACAAGAGTAAAAGTGAGAAAAAACTCATGTGTTGAGGAAAAGACAGTTTAATAGGTAAAGTAAAAGCTGCACACACAAATAAAGCAAAACAAGGAATTGATTTACTGATTCCCATCAGCAGGCAGGTGTTCAGCCATCTCCAGGAAAACGGGGTTCCATCACGCCCAGTGGTTACTTGGGAAGACAAACGCCATTACTCAGAGCATCCCCTGCCTTTCTTCTTCTTCCCCAGCTTTATATGCTGAGCATGACATCACATGGTATAGCATATCCCTTTGGTGAGTTGGGGTCAGCTCTCCCGGCTGCATCCCCTCCCGACTTCTTGTGCCCTCCCAGACTATTCACTGGCAGGGTGGTGCAAGGAGCAGAAAAGGCCTTGAGAGCCTAGCAACAACTAAAACCACCACTGCACTATCAAAAATATTTCTCACCCCAAATCCAAAATGTAGCACTATACCAGCTACTAATAAAAAAGTTAACTCTATCCCAACTGAAACCATGACATTACCACAAACAGGAATTAAATTTTTATATGTGTTTTAGATGAAGGTTTTTACAAAATTATTTCATTGAAGAAACAAATAAAAGTTTAATATTGAACTGATTATTTTTTTTTACCATGTTTTTGTCCCAAACAACAAAAGAAGACTCATTGATGAGCATATGCCTTGTTTGTTTTGGAACTGTGGCGTTAGGATTTTTTTAATGTGTGCATATGCACATACATATGTACAGGTCTATATATACACATGACAGTGAGCCTGGATTTGGACACAGTTTTATATTTTATTGCAGAATTCATTTTTTCATCAGAGCATTACCAGCAAAATATTTTTGTCCATTTCCAACTAAAACTTTTAATGTTTCATTAAGTAATATTTTCACTGTTTTCTCTTTGAATAACACCCTTCTGACCCTGTGCTTACGGATAGCAGCAGCTGTGAGGTTGTGCAGAAAAAGTGATAGGTCTCATTTGTTTAAATAAACTACTGTGAATGTTTGGGGATTATTCTGACTTTGGCAATTATTTGAAATCCAGGAATAGTAGTACTAGTTAGATTTAGCTAATTAATCTTCATGTCTTCCATTAGTCACAACTCATTTTACATCTAAACGAGCATCCAGATCTTTTCCTTAGTTCAGTGGACCAGAGTGTTGCCCTTTGGGCCTGAGGAGCAGGTGCAGAACATCAGCCGTGTAGCGTATAGCAGTGTAACAAGCTCCAGATTGTGACTGTCGGTGGTACTAGAGCTGTGCTGAAGAACCGGGCGAGGTGGCCTGTCTGTAATGGGAATACCTTTGAAATGTACTTATTATGGGAAATCACCCAAGAGGGGGGGACTAAGAAAGAGAGGCTTAATCCCATTGATAAAGTGTCATCAAATCCCATTCTCTCAAGGATTTAAAGAGATAATCCCGGACAACCCCACTGAAGACTTTTTCACCACCTAGTGATAACGCTACCAGAAGCTCCTTCCAGCGCTGTGATACTGCAACTGTGTGTCAGTTTAGCTGCTTGCCTGTTTAAATTTATGGAAAGCTGTCTGTAAAAAGCACAACATTCCCTCACCCTCTGAATATATAACAGATGAAAAAGTACACTTGAGGGTATACATACCAGGAAGACTAAACTGTTCAATTTGACACATTTAGCTTGTTGGCAATGTGCTTTGTTTAAATTAAAAATAACACTTTGCTAAAGATGATGAAGCAGACTGCTGCATTGAAAGAAAGTATTAATCATAATTATTGTAGTGATTTGCTCTTTATTAGCATTTTGCATTAGTAGCCTCAGGCCCAAATCCAGATCACTGCTCCATTTGGGTAGACCAATGTGTATTAAAATATTAATGAATTAAAATACACAACATTTCCTATGCACTCAACACATAATAGAACTGTCCCCTTCTCCAGAGAAGCTGCCTCTGCTGTTTTGGTTTGGACTGTAAGGTTGCTGGTAACGGGTTGGTTTTCATTTTGTTTGTACAGCAGAGGAAGACTCGCCGGCCATTAACAAGGCCAGAGCATTCCCAGTGCTGCCATTCCTGGGGTTCTGGTTTCACTGGTGGGAGAGGGCTGTGCCTTTGCACAGGCGTCTGTGGCACCGACACAGCTGCAGCCACGCATGTGCGTGCGTGCGAGAGGCCAACGCCTCTGGGGAAGGTAAGAACCTTTTGTACAGGGTGGGAGAGAAGAGCCAGTCTCAGAATATTCACGTGGGCAAACAGTGCAACAGAAAAAGGTATATAATGTGGTTTTTTTTCCCATGCCTGTATTACACATTAATTATTCTTAAACATTGGCTACCCCTGCTGTATTTTTCAGGAAATCCATGACCTGATCCTCAGAGGACTAGTTTTGCGTTTACTTCTGGTGGTTATAAATTAGCGTAAATCCTGCTGATTCACTGATTTTACTCCTGACAGGGGCTCAGAGTCGCACCTGAGGTTTGTTAACCAGCCTCTCTTCATTTCCTTTACTGTATTTAAGTAGTTTTTAATGACTTTTACAAAAGACTTCATCCCAGCTCCGCTAATGCAGCTATATGGCTCAGCTCCACAGCTGTGGTGGCAAACCAGCACTACTTGTGAGGGATGTGCTCCTGGGTGGTGGTTCCTGATAGTGATGTTCAGTGCTGCTGGTTGCAGGCAGAACAGGGAGCCTCACAGCTGCAGAACTGTAAAGGTTTTCAATTTTAAAAAAAAAGAAAAAAAGAGATATTTTGCATTTGAAAAATAGGGATTTTTTTCAAATATTTCATGTGAAGCTGTATCCAAATGCCTCTATGAAGTTAGCTAAGAAATTCCGGAAGAATGTCCTTGTGAGATTTCTATGCTCTTATTCTGCTTGAGAGATAAATACTATTAGCAGATTTTATTCTTTCACATGAAAATGAGGTGTTTCCATCTCGGTGTGAAACCAGAAACCTGCAGGTTAGACAAATACTGCAAAATAAAACTAAACTTTTATTACCCCTAAACCTCTGGGGAAAAAAAAAAAAAAACAAAAGCAATCCCTTCCTCTAAAATGTTCTTTAAGTGGGAAGTGTGGGAGAGTTTCTCTAATGTCTCACAAAAGCAGTATTCCTCTCCTTTAAATGAAAACAAGAATAGTATTCCTTGTTCTATAGCTTAGCGATCAGAGTTCTACCCTGGGATTTTGCTCCTCTTCTTTGAAAAACAAACAAACTGAAAACTCAGGGGGAATAAAGTCTAATTTCTGTCTTTTTTTTCTAGTTCATATTCTGGCTTTTGTTTTTTTAGTGAAAATGGGCAAATGGCTTCACTTTTCTGTTTCTTCTTTTTTGTAAACATCTTACAGGTGAAGTCTTCTGCAAGAAACCATGATTTTGATTGAGGTGCAAAGGACAAAATTTTAAGAGTCTGAATACTTCAGTGCTGCAGAACCATGTTCTTCTCAGAGTGTGCCTGTGTTCCAGTATGCAGAGGGAATGGCAAGTGGATTTGAATGGGGATATAGCTATGGTAAGGTATATATAGGTATATGTGTCTACCTGTCTGTCTATCTATCTTTTATCTGTTCACATTTGTTAATTCTAGTCCAATGATTTCAATAAAGATGTTCCATGCTGCCCTGTTTCAGAAACTTCATTTTCTCTGATGTGGTCAAAGATTAGACCAGAAAGTTTATATTTGTCTAGTCACACGACTATTTTACTTAAGGATTTTTCTTCAAAGTAAACATCCCAAGCACTGTTCTATATCTGTACGTAGAAGCACACTTCCTAGACACAAGAAGAAAAGGTAAAGCTTTATTCATCTCTTTAGAAATCTTGGAATCAGTTAAATTTCTTTTAGACTGCTCCAGTGACAGAAAAGGATGATGACAATAACATGATATAGAGACAAGGTAGGGGATCTGTAATGTAACCTTATCCAAACATCTGGGAAAGCCTTGTCCAGAAGACAGCAATAAGGTGGTATGTCTTTAAGTTTGTTGAAAATCAGAGTACCTTTTCTGCAGTTAGTTTCTATGTATTTAGAACAACAGTAATAACAAAAAACAAAACTCCTGGAGTTATTGAGTGGGTGGGAGAAAGAGAGACCCGGTTGAGTCAATGTCGGTGTCAGAATGTCATTTCATAGATCGAAGTAGTCTGTGCCAGTTTGGGGATAATGTGGTTCATGCTAGATAATGAAATATGTTTTGAAACAGAAAGAGATTGCAAAATTACAGCTGAAAAATCTAAACATTGTGTTCCACAATTGCCCAAATGTTCTATTGCTTCTGCTATGTTTTCAGACCCAATTTTGTCAAAATTGACATACCATTTCGGAAATGTTGATACTGATGAAATGGCATTTTTGGATGATAAATGCTTGGAAACCTTGGAAACCATTGGATTAGTTTTACTGTGACTGTACTGTGTTTAACTACTGATATTTGATCCCTGAGGTCCTAAAGATCAACAGAAATTAGAAGAGACCTTCCCAATAGCTTGTACCAACTGCTTATGATCCTAAGGGCTTGTTACTGCACCCGTTATTTACCATGCACAGGGCTGTCCTTGTAATGTCTTCTTCACCCTCATTTATATCTCCTATATTGTTTGTAGAGTGCAGAAAGTAACCTGTCATCACAACAGTGAATTTCTGATATCTAGAGATCTGTATCAACTTTACTACTTGTAGAGATTCTTATAGCTAGTTGAAATGTTGTAAATCAAAGTCTTCTGCTGATGCAAAACAGCCTGAAGCAGCCCAGTATCACTCTTTGGCAACACTTTGGAGGTATAATTCTTCAGAAATGTTATGATCTCAGTTTCTGATGAGGTTAAATGAATTTTTAAGATGTTGAATTTTGATGTATTCTATCATTTCAAAAAGTAAGAGAATTGGGTCTAAAGAAGGGAGTTTAATTTTAAAAGTCATTAAGCACTGCACAATAGCTGATTTTCAAAATTCAGTGTATTGGGTCCATTGCTCAAGGCTTCCTAAGCACCAGTCATCTTGTTGGAGTGGGTGAGTAACTGCCTTTGGATACTTGTTTTGTGGGGTTTATGATTTGTCTTTATATCACTTATTGAACTGTCTTTGTCTTGACCCATGAGTTTTATCACTTTTGTTTATCCTGTTCTCTCCCCTGTCCTGCTAGGGAGTGGAGGGAGTGGAGGGCTGTGTGGTGCTTAGCTGCTAGCTGGCGTCAGTACACCACACCTAGGTATTGTCTTTCATTTTTAAATAGAAAGCTGCCTGGCAGAAAAGGACCTGGGGGTGTTGGTGGACAGCTGGCTGAATATGAGCCAGCGGTGTGCCCAGGTGGCCAAGAAGGCCAATGGCATCCTGGCCTGTATCAGGAATAGTGTGGCCATCAGGACTAGGGAAGTGATTGTCCCACTGTACTTGGCACTGGTGAGGCCCCACCTCAAGTACTGTGTTCAGTTTTGGGCCCCTCTCTGCAAGAAAGACATTGAGATTCTTGAGTGAGTCCAGAGAAGGGCAATGAAGCTGGTGAGGGGTCCAGAGAACAAGACTTATGAGAAGCAGCTGAGAGAACTGGGGCTGTTTAGCTTGGAGAAGCGGAGGCTGAGGGGAGACCTTATCGCTCTCTACAACTACCTGAAAGGAGGTTGTAGCGAGGTTGGCGTCAATCTCTTCTCCCAAGTGACAAGTGATAGGACAAGACGAAGTGGCCTCAAGTTACATCAGGGGAGGTTTAGATTGAATATTAGGAAAATTTCTTCACCAAAAGGGTTGTCAAGCTTTGGAACAGGCTGCCCGGGGAAGTGGTGGAAGCACCATCCCTGGAGGTATGTAAAAGATGGGTAGACATGGTGCTGAGGGACATGGTTTAGCAGTAGTTTTGGCAGTGTTAGGTTGATGGTTGGACTTGACGATCTTAAAGGTGCCTTCCAACCCAGACGATTCTAAGATTCTATTCCATGATTCTATGATTCTGTTCTTAATGCCAGAAGTTTCTCCTACACCTATCAGAATGTTGCAAATTAAGAAATCAAAAAATGACCTGAATTGTAACATAAACAAATATCAGGCTGATTAAAACTTGGGGTTTATTATTAGTCATAAAGTCTCTCAGACTGCAATGGCTAGCAATAAAAAAGGGATGTTAGTTTTAAACAGGAGCACAGATCTTACATTTTCAGGGGTCATCAGAGTCACCAAATATATCTTTGTGTAAAATCTTATGTCTATGAAAACAGAGGAACAAAAGCCATAACAAAATCCTAATCTTAACAGTATTTTATAATTTCCTTTTACATTAAAAAACAAGCAAACAAAAAAAGCCAACCTCCCCCCCCCAAAAAAAAACAGTTCAGCAGAGTTTTGTGAAGAGTAGGAAGCAGTGTTGCTTCCAAGGAGTGCCTTTGCTGTCATCATGCTGCAATCAGAGAGGGAATGTGGTGTGCTCTGATGATGTTGGTTCTGGTGTGTATGTACCGCGCAGGGGTGCAGGGCTGGCAGGCCCTAAGCTAGCGATGCGGTTTATGTCGGTGGGGATGAATGTCTATCTGAGGTTCTGTAGTGTGATGCCAGCAAGGTGACAGGGAGGGGTTTTGCAAGCTGTTAACCAGCAAGGATATCCCAGCAGAGCTCTGTGGCGTAGCCATAGCCTCATAACTGCACATCCTGCGGGGAACTCTGCTCGTTGTGTTCACCATAACATGAAGTGAAAGCACTCAGCACTCATCTTCCACCAAAAAAAAAAAAAAAAGAAATAATTATGCTTGTTCTTAAAAGCAATTTATATCTATAATGGAAAACTGTAACCATACAGCATTATAATTCTATGCAAAATTAGACTATGAAGCTAAATCAACAAATGATGCTATTACATGTTATATTTCATACTATATCATGTTATAACATGTCCTTTGATTCTTTCTATAAACAGACCCTGTTTATAAAACAAAAAATACACTTAAAAGTTCTGGTATTGCTGATGAAAAGTAAGTTGATTTAAAGAAACTGAATAATTAAAAAAAAGAATAAATCATACCTATGATTTTATCTCTTGTTATTTGTGTCATTCTTCTAAAATTCTAGAGCTATTTTATTGTTACCAATAATGCGGGTCCTGTTCTCTTATTTTCTTACTTGTTACTCATCCCAGACAAAGATTAAACCACACAAGAGAGAATACTCAGCTGTTTCCTGAGTTTCAGTTTGTCATCTCTATTGATGTAGGTTGAATACAAGAGGTGGAGGCAGCCTTCATTGTATGTGTTTTAAACATGGCTCAGAAAAGTAAAAGGTTAATGTCATATTCATCATATAGATAGGGAGCTGAGGCACATAGAGTAAGGATCTTCAATGATGTGTGTTGCAGTGTTTAATTCTTTTTATTTTTTTTGAGAGCTGCTTGAGCCTCTAAACCATTACGCTTGACTTACAAATGAGAAAGAGAAAAAATTACACTTCCAATTATTTCAAAGCTCTTTTGTCCAATATTTGTTGTGAGTGTAAAAAAAAAAAAATTAAAAATTGGAATTAAATGTCATAAAACACAGTAAAATTTTTATAGATTTTTGAGGATGCAGAGCAGATTTTTTAATGTCACATATACTTGGAAACAGATGGCCATGTGTACCAGAATCTTTTTCAGGATTGGGTTTGTTAGAAATTATAGATGCTTAGGGTCAGGTGTACCGTGCCTCTGTACACCTGCTGTTTGTGCACTATTTGGAGGAGAAAGCAGGTGTATGTTTATCCTTCCTCCAGACAATACAACATTGTTTACAAGTTCCATATTTAATTTTTAGCTTTATTTTCTGGAAAGAACTAGCCTGTACAATCATACTCTTTTTTTTTTTTTTTTTCGTAGGTGCTTTCTTCATAAAGTTTTGAACAGCTTTTCAAACTTAACCGTAGTGGAATGGTAAGGCCACTAAAACCCACAAACCTTCAAAAAAATTTTGTGAAGATTCATGGCCAGATAGAGAAGCAAAAGCTTAATATAACTCCAGCAGAAGATGTTAATAAAAGCATCCTTTTCCAGATACAAATTTATTTTCATTAGTTTGTTCCTGATGGAACTACTTGCTATTAAACCAACTCATGCTTTTGCTTTCTATTAAATAGCATCGAACTCTTCTCAGAAAACAAAAGCCAATAGGTAGCATGTTTCTACTATAAACAACAGTACAGTTTTAGGTTTATCTATTTAAGATCAGCAGAACACAATTTTAATCAAAGTATTTGCAGTCTATCTTACATCTCAGAGTGTTAAACTCCCCAACCTGCAGCATTAGCAGAGAATTCAACTGATGTAAATTCAGCCCTGACACTACGCATCTGAGAGGAGCCCCGACTGGTTGTTGATCTGCTACATATATGAACACCTAAGACAAAATTCATGTTTCCTGGGAGGGGACAGAGCCGGGACACCTGACCCCAACTGACCAAAGTGATACTCCCTACTGTATGACATCATGCTCAGCAATTAAAAGCTAGGGGAAGAAGAAGAAAGGAGGGGACATTCAGAGTTCTGGCATTTGTCTTCCCAAGTAACTGTTATGTGTGATGGAGCCCTGCATTCCTGAAGATTGCTAAACACCTGCCTGCCTATGAGAAGTGGTGAATTAATTCCTTATTTTGCCTTCTTTGCATGTGTAGCCTTTGCTTTACCTATTAAACTGTCTTTATCTCAACTGACGAATTTTCTTACTTTTACTCTTCTGATTCTCTCCTCCATCCCACCGGGGAGGGAGCGAGCAAGTGGCTGTGTGGTGCTTATTTGCTGGCTGGGGTTAAACCACGACAAATTTAAAAGAAATGGAATATCAGCCTGTCATTCTTGGTTGAAAAAAAGAAGTATTTCTTTTTTTCTTTTTACTAGGTTTTGAAGCAGCTATGCTGCCATGCAATTTAAATAATTAGCCTAGTTCAAGTAGGGCTTTCAATGCTTTCAACTTTGTAAGAAGATGTATTTTCCTAATTACTGAAACCTTTAGACACTTAAGAAAAAAAGAGCAGTCGACTGTTACTAGGTATTCAGTTCATGATTTTCAGAAACACACAGTATTGTATGGATTAGCAGTTACTTTTCGTATGCTGAGACATGTAGTTCACAAATGAGCCTAGATTTGACATCCATGTAAAACACCAGAATGATGCCTGTTGCTTATCTACAGAGAAAAGGATACAGGTAATAAAAATCCAAGTGATTATTTGCCATCTGACAAACATTTAAATTTTACTTCAGGGGAGTAGACAATGCTGCAGATAAATAGAATTTTTATTATTTTCTAGAAAATATGTTGAATCCAGCAATTCATATTCCTTCATTAATTTCTTGCTGGGTTTGTTTTGGGGGTTTTTTTTGGTGTTGACATAGAAACACTTTAAGAGGTGATTTTAGGATATTTTGAATTGCATTGCATTATTTAGAGAGAAATTACACATCCTGAGGAACAACGGCAGATGGTGAGCCCCATTGACACCCCAACTCGGCTGTTTCCAGAGCATCACAGGGGAGTGACCAGCCCCGCAAAGGCTCATCCACCCCACCCTCCGAAGGACCCTGTGGCACAAGGGCAGGGAGGAGCCCCAATGACTCTAATCAGTCCCCACAGGGCTTTCCCAGGAAAACCTCAGCCCATGAGCCAGAGGGCACCTGTCACCACGAGCCAACATGAGAGAGTCCCCATCACCCCACCAGCTGAGGGGTCACTACCATCAAGGCGATGAGGCTCAGCATGGGCTGCAGTGGAAGAGCATTCCGGGATTTCCAAGGATTTACCATGGGACATTTTAGGGATGAACCAAAGGTAGGGAAAAGGAGGGATCAAGGTGGTTTGGAGGGGAACAAATGGGAAATAGAGGGTTAAGTGGATAGAGGAGCTGGTTGTGTGCAAGTGGGGGCTGGTCAGCACACCTGCTTGGCCATGCCCTGTGCCTGGCCAGCACAGCGTGTCCTGGCTTCTCACCAAACCCCATTTCTAGCTATTTTCCTGAGTGAGTCAGAGTGGTTCATGTGTTGGTCCATAGTGCCAGCAACTGGAGTGAGCGCAGGTATGGGAGTGAGTGTGAGTGCTAGGAAAGATCCCACTGGGTGAGATGATGAGCAGGTAATGAGATCTGGGGTCTGGACAAGGGTCTCTGAGTGTGCAACCACAGGAGGACATGGAAGCTGGAGGGACCAGGGGTCCAGGCCAGCTGCTGGAGAGACTGTGGGGTCTGGGGGTGCACTGGGAGATGTGTGTGTCTGTGTCTGTGTCTGTGTGTGTCTGTGTAGGTCTGTGCGTGTCTGTGTACATCTGTGCAGGAGGCAACTGGGGTCAAGAGGATCCAGGACCAGAGACTGGATGGACTGGTTGTCTAAACTCATTTACTGGAGAGATCCATAGTGTCTCTGTATGTGTGTATGTATCTGTGTGTACACACCAGTGAGGCAGCTTGTACCTGCAGCTAAAGTGGGGCTGTGGCCTTGAGGGTTTGTACGTCCATGTGCCAGCAACTGGGGAGACTGGGATCCAGGGGCAGCTACTGGGCAGACTGGCTGACTGAGACCAGTTACTGGATCTGTCTACATTTTACATAAGTATATATATATCCCACTAAAAGATGTTCATCTTGCTCATCTAGAAAACGGGAGCAGGATGAGACTATTGGTGCTGTCAGTGTTTGTGTGAGTACTCTGTGTGTCTGTGTTGATCTGTGTGGCTGGCTCTGAATATATGTATATGGGTGGTGTATACCTGTGCTCCATGTGTGTGTGTCTACTGGGAATACAAGCTCAGCCTTGCTGCTGGTTCGACCCGGAGGCACGGAGCTGCTAAAAGCTCAAGTCTCTCATGCCACTGAATTAATCCACTAACAAAGAATACATTCTAGTAATATACTGTTCTGACATTTTGCCAGTTAGCTTTTATTTTCAGTGAGTTTCCAAAAAGCAGTCAAAATACTTTTACCAAATGGGTATAGAAATCGTCACACTTCAAATATCTTTAGTATCTCCTACAACCACACAGTCCTTAATTGGAAGCAGATATATCTGTTTAGATTGTTCTTTTGTAATTCTGTGAACTTTGCACATTTTAATATTAATGTTGGATATGTGTCCAATTCAAAATAATTTTTCTCTAAGGTCACAGAATCACAGAATGGTGGAGGTTGGAAGGGACTTCTGGAGTTCATCTGGTCCAAACCCTCTGCTACAGCAGGGAGATTTAGAACTGGTTGCTCAGGACTGCATCCAGACAGCTTTTGTCTCCAAGGATGGGGACTCCACCACCTCCCTGGGCAACCTGTGTCAGTGCTTGGTCACCCACCCTCACACAAAAAAGTGTTTCCTGATGTTCAGATGGAGCCTTCTGTGTTTCAGTTTGTGCCCAATAGTCAGTCCAATAGAAAACTGCAGACAGGAGTGCATTGCACAATAATAGTAGTAACAGGTAGACAGGTAACAGAAGCCTGATATTTCTATAGGCATGATGTATTATGCAAAATATACTTGCCATGAGATGGGGAACTTGAGCTCAGTTCCAAATTATTTGCTCTGAATGCTTCAGCTTTTATATTATGCCCATGCTAAACTGCTGACCATAGAAGTTGAAGCAATGAAGTCCAAAGAGAAGATTTCAATGATCTGGTAAAAAGGGACAGAATTTTTTCTTATTGTAACAGAATAATTTCACTTAGGAAAAAGCAAAATACGTGTTCATGCAAAACATTTAGATTTGACTGAATTAGTATTTTCTGACAGAAAATGGTTGCATTGGAAATATTTTGAACAGTGAGTAGTGCAGAGATATTAAACTAAATCCTCAACTTTTGTATTAGTATTACCTCTTTGGATGATGATGTAACTTTGTTCTGGGTCTGTCTGGGATGGAGTTAACCTTCTTTGTAGCAGCCTGTATGGTACTGTATTTTGGATCTGTAACTAAACCAGTGTTGACAACACTCCAGTGATTTGTCTGTGGCTGACCAGAGCTGGTAGAGCATCAAGGCTTTCCCTTTTTCTCACTCTGCCACCCTCCTCCTGAGTGAGTAAGCTGGGGGTGAGCAAGAAACTGTGATGGGATGCAGCAGGGGCTGGTGACCTGAAATGGCCAAGGAGATACCCACAAGATGTCGTGCTCAGTGACAAAAATGGGCTGGAGGGGTGTTTGTCTTCCAAGGCAGCCATCGCTCAGACACTGGGTAGTCATCTGTCTGCTTGCGGGAGGTGGGGAGTGATTACCTTTGCATCACTTTTTTCCCCCAACCCGCGCCACTTTCCCCCAGTTATTAAACTATCTTTATCCTGATCCAAGAGTTTTTTCACTTTTGCTCTTTGTATTCTCCCCCATCCCATTGGGGGATGCAGTGAGTGAGCGGCAATGTGGGTGCTCAGCTCCTGGCTGGGGAGGAAACCCAACACAAATTTCCAGATTTAGCTAGGAGTTTTCTATAAAGATAATTTTACATACACAAACAATTGCAGTTTCCTGAAAACTGTAGGTCTTTAAAAGCATATTTCTTATTTTAGCATTTGTGTTGAAAAATTAAATAAATTACCTGAACAGGAATATTTAATCTTACTAAACTGACTTAATTTTATTACTATTGTAGCAAAACAGTAAACCATGTTTCTTGTCACTCATGGGGATCGAGTCCACAATCGCTGCCTCATGGCAGATTTGCTTTGGATAAGGCTCCCTGTCTACAGCAAGAACCTGGCACTTGCATATTGCAGTCACTGTTGTGTCCTGCTCCCATACAGAAAAATGTTATTTAGTATTGAACATACTTGCGAGAAATACCTGGATCCAATCAGCCACCTTTAGATATGTGTGATGCGTGTGACTATAGTGAACTGATCCTTTTGGGTTCATTTTATAGTCAAATATAGAGGGGAAAAAACAATCAAACCAACAAACAAAAAACAAACAAAAACATTTTAGGCCATCATCCTGANCAAACCAGCAAACAAAAAACAAACAAAAACATTTTAGGCCATCATCCTGATGTAGATGTTTATAATAAACCAAAGGAACTGCTCCCTAGCGTTGCGTACTTCTATCAACTACAGAAGGAAGAGAAAATGACTCAGATGAAGATTAAAATTAGGTTTGATGAATGTCATCTTCATTTTTACAAGGAATTTTCGTTTGGGAATGCACAGATTTTTCATTTCAATTAAAATACCAGAATTAGGTTCTTCAAAAGAATTTACATTCCACAAAATTGTTTTGAATTTGTCTCCTCCTTCCTATTTTGAAACTAAATAAGAGTTTGAATTTTTTGTCTTCTAAAAGCTGCATTTCCCTTAGTCCTGTTAATTATGATTTCATTCTCATACAACATCCCCCTCTTGCTAATTTTATCAGTCTGCATCTAAACTGGTGTTTCCTGGGGTTCCCCACTTAGACTGTGGTGGGGATCTGGCATACTTGACTGGGCTAGAGGATGTTACAGCTCTGGGCTCTGTGCAAAGGGCCAGTGAGGCCTATCCATCACCTCAAACCAAAAGAATAAAAATGAAAATTGAAAGTCTGTAGTGCTTCAGTGAACTGAACTGTAAAACTTTAGGGTTGCACTGAATCAGTAATACATTCCATTTGTCCTTACAAAAAAAATAAATAATCCTAAAATACAATGTAGTAGTACGCAATGTGGGTTTCTTACATTTATTTGAGGAACATCAGTTCATGAGTTTCTGTTTTAAATGGAATGAGTCATCAATTTTGTGTTTTATTTTGTGACAGGTGCTTTTTTGTTCTATTCATAGAAAGCATTATTTTTTAGCCACAATTTAGATAAGAAACAGCATCTCAGCATGACATGAGTGATCTGGAATTATATTTGAAAATAAAGTTTTTTTAATTATGATTATGATTTGAGAATTAATTTTAAACTGTACTTCACAGGGTTTTTTTATACAGGGAAAGGAGGTTTTTTTATACCAACAAGGAGGGGCTTATCAACAAGGAGGGCCCAGGGAAGCTGTAGATGCCCCATCCCTGGAGGTATTCAAGGCCAGGCTGGAT
>RSEF01000001.1:88874654-88895788 GCA_003993805.1 Himantopus leucocephalus | reverse complement strand
TTTATGGTGAAGGTGGTAAAACACTGGAACAGGATGCCCAGAGAGGCTGAGGAATCTCCTTCCTTGGAGATATACAAAACCCAACTCACATGACTCTGAGTAGCCTGCTGCAGGTGACCCTGTTCTGATCAGGGTGTTGGACTTTATCTCTGGAGCTACCTTCCCACCTCAGCTGTTCTGTGATTCTGTCCTGCTGATGAGTGCAAGGAAGGAATAGCTTTTGAAGGAAGAATTACTTAGAAATGCCTCTGTCAGAAAAGTGGGGTTTCTGATATCTGTAAATACAACAATGCAGGCAACTAAACTGGAGTTCCTAGATTCACGCTTACATGCATCCACTATCCAAAAATACCTACATTGCAAACACAGAAGAATGTAATACTGTAGCTCATCTTGCAACCTGAAAAGCAAAGCAAGGTGTGACTGTGTAGAGCCTTTTCTCTCTCCAATGTACTGTTACATTAGAAATGTGATTTTAATGCCTCATAAATGTATGTCAGTCAGAACATGGGGTGTAGCTAAAAGTTTTATACAGATTCCTAGATCTCTGCTTGTAAGCAAAATATATGGTTGTTATCAAGAATTGGTTTTTGAAGGATATGCTCACTGGTAAATAACTTGACTCTTCATATGACTCCTGGTTCTTGGCATCCAGATCATTCACACAAGTATATAATTCCTTGATTTTGTTTTTAAGCATTCCAACTACTTACCTTCAAAATGGTATCGGGGAATGGTTCACACCAGGGTTCTTGCCAAAAGTCAGTAGAAATGAGACTGCACTGGTTTTGCTGCTTTATAACACCTGTGGTCCTTCAACATTATCTCAACGCGAATGCTCTCATACACTACCACTCCTCATAAAAACATAAGAATACTATATTTACTCAGATAAAAGATTCATGTAATTCAGCAGTCTCTGTTCAACAGCAATAGAAAGCTGCAGAGTAAGTATGGGTAAAGGATGTAGGGTACCTTCCCTTAATAGTCTCCCATTATATCATACATATCCCAAATTATTACCAATTACTCCATTACTTAGGCATAACATGTTCTAAATCTAGAAAATACTGTATGAACAAAAAGTGGTAAATAAATATCTTCTCTTAGTACCTGTGAAAGCAAATGATACAACAAAATTCACCTGCAGAAAGAGGCTTTGGTGTAGTTTCAGTTTTGCTTTGCTAAATCTTTGCTTAAATACCTTCACTGACTTGTTCCTGTGCAAATATAATCTTGCAGCAGTGACTCAACTACATACACATTTTCAGTCCTTTGTGATGTCGAACTTAGTTCTAACAAGTTTTTCTTCACAGAGGAGTATGTGGGCGAGGCAGTGAGATGTAAGATGGTAGTATAACCTCTTCCACCTGAAGAATCTCTGCAGACTCCCATGGAAATATTTTAGCTTCAATCTCATTGCATTTAAGATTACATTGTAAATAACTGAATTATGAGAAAAAAGAAGTTAATTTTATGGCTGCTTCCCCAACTTAAATTTCAGTTCAAAAAGTGTAAATTATATTTGCAAACTGATACATTGTTTTTCAACTTAAGACAGAGCCATTCATTCCATGAAGAGTGGTTGGTATTTTTCCTCTATGATATAGTAATCAAAACTCTTTCTAAGGCAAGACCTTCCAACATTAGGCTTAGAAAGATTTTTTTTAAATTTTTATAGCTGACTCATAAACCCTGAAAAATGGATCTTATAATGGAAATGCTGACATAACATTAACCATAGCAGCAAGAACAGCACCACAGTAATTTATTTACATGTTGCTTTTCAATTACTTTGCATGCTATTGTTATCATTTTTATGGCAAGTATTATTTTTCAACAAGTTTCTGATTTGCAATTTTATACTGCAATATTTACAGTTGGCTGGGGTCTTCTTACAAATTAATTACACTGTTCAAGGAAATTGCTTAGGCCTAGAAAACTGACACAATTTATTATTGTTTCCAAAGGGAAAACTTAATGTCTTCACTACAGTATGGGCCCAGTCCTATTGCAGTTGTCTGTAGTGGTAAGCATAATAAGACAAATAATAATGTAATAATAATTCTTACAAATCATCGACAGACATCTGTTCCAGTCAGAAGAGATTGCTGGCCTAATTCTCTTTTCAATTCCAAAGATTTAATATTGGTACAACTCCAATTTCTGTGAATTTATTACAGATTGTACCAGTTAGAAGAGCTAAACCTATCTCTTTTCTAATGGAAAGAACTAAAATCTGAAGGAATATATATAAACCACAGAATTAAAGCTCAAGATTTATCAGGAAGGAGAGGACAAGGACTTTATTCATAACAGAATTATAGAAAGAATAATTACACTATCTTAGGTGTCTGTAAACTATTAACACAGAAGTAGAAGGAAGTACTTCAAGTCTTAATTCATGATCAAAATGATGACTTAGCTGTCATCACAGAGACTTCGTGGGATATGCTGCACCTCTGACAGATATAGAAGAATACAATTTGTTCAGGGAGACAAGCAAGAAAAAAAGGCAGGAAATGTGCTTTATATCAAAGACGTAAATACTAGTTTAGATGCTACATGAGACTAGACTGACTGAAAATCTGTGACTAATGTTAAAAGGGAAAAAGAAAAGGGAGCTGCTATGGCTGGGGATTACTCTAAGCCACCAAATACGTACAATGAGTAAAACCCAGGAGAGAAGTCTTTTTGTAACTAATAGAAGAATGAGCAAAGTGTCATAACTGGTAATAAGGGGAATATTTAGATATCAAGAGGCCTGTTGGGAGCAGGGAAAAGGGAAATGAATTGTTCAGGAAGATTTTGGAATCAGGTAAGAAGTCATTTAAAGAGAAGGTGGAGACATACACGAGACAGGCAAGCTCTTCTGTACTGATTCTATTAAAATGGGAAGAAGTTGCTGAAGTCAAGGTGAGAGTGACAACATTATGATATGACCCTTAACAAAAAACTGGATAGAGAACAACAAAATAAGAGCAAGCAACTCTAAGAAAAAAAAAAACCCTCAGAACTGGTAAGGAAGGAAAGTATATATACACATATATACACATATATATACACACATATATAAAAAAAGAGTGCAGAAGAGCTGATAGCTTTTAAAAANGAGAACAACAAAATAAGAGCAAGCAACTCTAAGAAAAAAAAAAAACTCAGAACTGGTAAGGAAGGAAAGTATATATACATATATATATACATATATATACACATATATAAAAAAAAGAGTGCAGAAGAGCTGATAGCTTTTAAAAGAAATACGTGCAAATTATTCCATTTCAGATGGTGGCTAGGGGACAATAGATTAACTCAACTAAATCAAGTTATCTTTCCTGTCCTTAAATTCAACAGGAAAGTTCACAAAATGGTAATATGACTAAATACTGAGAAGTAGTATTAAGGGCAGCATTTGCATGGACTGTAGAGCTTGGTGAGAAAAGAGATGCAACTATGGAGACATTTCTGAAAAAACACCTCTCTGTAAGTTTATTAACAGTAAGAGNAGTTATCTTTCCTGTCCTTAAATTCAACAGGAAAGTTCACAAAACGGTAATATGACTAAATACTGAGAAGTAGTATTAAGGGAAGCATTTGCATGGACTGTAGGGCTTGGTAAGAAAAGAGATGCAACTATGGAGACATTTCTGAAGAAACACCTCTCTGTAAGTTTATTAACAGTAAGAGGAAGGAAGGTGTTAGTTTGCTAGTGAGTGGAGAGGAATTTGGTGTGTTAACAATTGTGTTTGCAGCCTTGTTTGTACCACTCCCAGGAAGATACGACCTACATCCCAAATATGACCGTGGACTCGGAGTAGCCTAGATTTCCATATGCTCCATTGTGTTCCGTTTTACCTCAGTCATAAGGTGAAATCAAAGAAGGACTTCTCCAATGAAATGCAAGAAATTTGAACTGTGAAGTCTATTTATTACAGAGTGCTACCCCATAAGTCTCAGGTGCCAGTGTCACCACTCATTACGTTAATTATTTCAGACTTTATCTACTAAAAACTAATACAGAAATCTTATAGTGAAAAAGAAATAGTGGCACACTTGCTACACTCTTGTGTCAAGTATATCAAGGTAAAAATATTCTGATTTATAGCACTGAAGGAGTTTGAGGGAGAACTTGTTTTTTTCTTGGTTAGTTGGTTTCTTTCCCCCTGCTTCATCTTACCTGACGCTTCACGATGTTACAGAAAACGTCAAAATATCCTTCTTCAGTTTTGAGATCCTCTTACTCTATCTATATTATTAGTGCTATCTGTCCTATAGTAACATTCAGAAGTTGAAGAAATTACAGTATAAGTAGACAAGACAGCAAAGAGTGCAAGAAAGGCTTGCAACATTCCTCTGAAGTACATATTTTTTACTGATACTGCCTATCCGCACTGACTGTCTGCTGCAACTGTGCCAGGGGATGAATAAAGCAAGCACAGAAGAAATAGTCATCTTGACATGCAGGGGAGCGTTTCAGAGACTTAGTAGCACCAATCCATAATTACCTATGCAGAGGGAAGATAGTATATATTACATGCATAAACTTGTAATTATATTTCATCAGGCATTTCCAGGCACCGCCTGATAAGGGGTGTATCTGGACACATCAATCTAGCGAGGTTAGAAGAAACCAATCTCTCTACTATGCCTGTATTATCTTAAAAGAGCAATGATTGTTTCTCCTCTTTGCTCACCTCATTGATATGTAGTTTTGTAAATGGTATACTGCTGTCGACTCCCTGGATGCATGCTAACCTCCGCCTGCTTTATTTAGTTGAAATATAGCTCACCTTCTGCAGTGAGATCCTACTTTACATACCTTCTTTTTGACAATGCGGGCATTCCAAAGGGACATCTCTAAGATTTTCTGAGTAGCTAGACTGCATTTCCTAAGCAGCCAGAAGTGCTGCCAAGAGGGTTTTAGATCATGATCCAAAGCTCACAGGAGCACCCCCTCTCTTCCACTGACTTTGCAGGATTTTGGATCAGGCCCATGCTTAGTTAAGGTATGCGATAAAAAGCTGGGTTCTGCACAAAAAGGAGTCCCAAGGAGCAATGGCAGATAGGGAGCTCCCACAACTAATTCAGCTGCTCCCAGGTCATTGGAGGAGAGCAACGAGCCCCCCAAAGACTCACTCCCACCCCAGAGGATCCCAGGGAACAAGAGCAGGGAGGAATCCCAGTGACCCTGCCACAGACGTGAGCCTCAACCAGTCCCCACAGGGTGTTCCCGGGGAAACCTCAGCCTGTGCGCCAGGGGACACTTGTCACCTCGAGCCAACATGAGGAGGTCTCCATCACCGCAGTAACTGAGGTGTCACTGCCATCGAGGGGATGGGGCTCAGTATGGGGTGCAGGCAAGGGAAAGGCATTTTGATTGCACAGGATTTACTACATGTTTTAGGGGCAAACCAAGGGTAGTGAAAGGGAGGGATCAAAGTAGTTTGGGGAGGAACAAGTGGGAAAATAGAGGGGTAAGTGGACAGAGGAACAGATGGTGTGCAAGCAAGGGCTGGTCAGTGCACCTGCTTGGCCATGCTCTGTGCCTGGCAAGTGCAGTGTGTCCTGGCTTCTCACCAAACTCCATTTCTAGCTATTTTCCTGAGTGAGCATCTCTCTGTCCTGTGTGCAGAGGTGGGTGTGTAGGTCTCAGGGACAGCACCTGGGGCTTGGACAAGAATTCAGAGGGGTCCATGTATCAATGGTGCCAGCAACTGGTGCGAGCATGGGTATGACTGCTAGTGAAGATCCTTCTGGATAAGCCAGAGAGTAGGTGATGTGAACTGGGGACTGGGACTGTCTGTCAAGGTAAGACCATGGGAGGACCTGGCAGCTGGAGGGACTAGGGATCCAGGCCAACTGCTGGAGACACCATGGGGGCTGGGGATGCACTGGGAGACCCAATTGTGTGTGTGTATATGCAAGGGTGTCTGTACCTGCAGCTAAAGTGGGGCTGTGGCCCCGAGGGTTTGTACGTCCATGTGCCAGCAACTGGGGAGACTGGGATCCAGGGGCAGCTACTGGGCAGACTGGCTGACTGAGACCAGCTATTGGAGCTGTCTACATTGTCTACATTGTACACAGGTATATATATATATCCCCACCAAAAGATCTTCATCTTGCTTAGTAAGGGAGTAGGATGAGGCTATCGGTGTTTGTGTGAGTGCTCTGTGTGTCCGTGTTCATCTGTGTGGCCGGCTGTGAATGTATGTATGTGGGTGGTGTATACTTGTGCTGCATGTGGGGCGGTTTATTTGGAATACAAGCTCAGCATGGTTACTGGTTAGACCTACAGGCATGGAGCTGTCACAGTCTCACCCCAGCAGACTTCTGGATTCAGCAACACCCTAATATCTCTAAATCAAGGATTTCATTAATTTACCCAAACCAAGTGCTGCATATCAAGGTAATGAGCCTTACTTGATTCTGTATTCCCTGAAATGGTCTTAGAGCATACAAACATTTAATGACATATATAAAATAAAGCCATATTAAAATGAAGATTAGGTTTATGTGTCTCCTCTCTTTCTGTTTGTATGTATTTACACAGACTGTGGACTTAAACTACAACACACATTATTTAAAGAAAGGACGAAGTTATAACTAGGTTCTCCAGGGAGATGGTGGCTAAGACGTTTAGCAGCTCAGTTCCTAAATCTACAGCTAAAATCCTAGAGTTGCAAACATTGGTTATTCTTCTGTGATCAAGGCCATTTTGTCAGCACCAGATGTTCTGTTCTTTTTCTTCTCTCTTTTTTATGACTTTCTTCTTGAGGGATGCTAAGTGAAAATAAATGGTAAGGGGAAACAAACAAACAAAAAAAAAAGAAAAAAGAATCCATGCTGCTCAACGTTTGAATACCCTTTANTGCCATTGATAATATGAAAATCACTGAATTCAGAAGACTTCTAATTTACTTTGTAAAGGCAAATTCCATGTAAATATTCAAATTCTATGAAGATCAAATGTAGCCTAAAATTGCAGTTTTCACAGTTCAAGAAAATTCACACTCAAAACACCCAAGAATCCAATGGCCTGAGTGCCATGTCTTAGAGATAAACAATGTTTATTGCTTACCAGCACTCCCCTCCCCTTCAGAAAATCTTTAGCTAGGGAAGGGAAAGGATGCACTTTAAATTCACAGTTCTAAAAACTTTGATGACATATTTGGCATTTCATCTCTCAGCTAAATAAAAGTTCAGTTACTTTCATGGACTACAAGACTTTCTAAAAATTAAGATCTTTCCTTTGTTCCATGGAGGTCCACTGAAAAAGGTCTTACTAGTATTAAAGGATTTTGTCATGGCTTGTAACGGCAGCGTGCATGTAGGGGGAAATATTTATGTAGAAAAAACAACATAAACTTTAGGAAAAATAACACCCTTTCCGAAATAAAGCAAAAAAGAGCAAGAGAAATCTGCCAGATGACCAAGATAAGGAGGAGCTAAAGCAGCAAAACCATAAGATGGTGCTGGTCCTTAAGTCTGCTGCGTACTTGGTAGTGGGTCCTCTTTCTTGATTCACACTTGGAAAAGCAACCAGCATGAAACATTTAGTTTAGGCATGTCAGCAATGCCACTGCTTTGTTGTTATCTGGAACATTTGTTTGCAGCTACTTTGCTTGTTTGTGTGTAGTTTATCATAAGAGTAATTTCAAATAGGCATTCAGAGTTCATTTGCAAAATATCCTTTTACTACTGTGGATTTCTTACTCTGGTGGGTTTTGGGACCTATGAAACTCCACCTTTCTCTAAAATTTGTTCTTTCCATCATTACTTCCATGACTTATAAATATCTTAACAGCATCCAGACCTTTGCCGACATTGGTATCTATAATTTCCAAATAAGTCAACTTTTCTCTGCCACGTAAAATCTCAAACATGCTATTGGGCAGTACAATGTCCACAGTGACCAGCTGTACTGGTCATATACTGCACTGTGATTACTCAATGCTCATAGCAACAGAGACCTTAAAACCAACAGAGCATCTAAAAAAAATCTAAAAACATCTCTAAGAGTTTTCTGTCTGGATTTTTCCAGTTAATTTCAACATTTCAGTGAGAACAAAAGAAACTCTACATAATTCCATTTAAAGATATTTTCTTCCCATTTGTAGAGATAATTTGCTGATTATTACCTTATAATTTAAGGCTAGATTCTGAAACTATCTTATTCTTTACTCTGTTTCGCAGAAATCAAGGCACTGTTCAATAAGAATGAGGTTATCAGGAACTAGCCCTGCTGGAGAAAACCTTAGGTAAAAAATGTGTTCACACAAACCATTCATTAAATGACTGTGAGTAATGAAGAAATTAATAGAAAATGCTGTCTATTCACAGACAATTCAGTAATGGATTGAATTTGACAAACTGCTTGCTACAAATAGTTCACACCAGCAATGCATATAATCTCTCCAGCTGTATGCATGTTTTGGCTTAATAGAGGATTTTTCAGACCCATTTTCTCCCTACATCATCCGTTTGTTTTGTTCTGTTTGTACAGTTTGCACAAAATTGCTCAGCTTGTGGTCTATAGCCGGCAATTAACACCACTTAACAGCTGTTAAATAGGGTAATCGCCTGTTGTTATCCTCGTGTAGCTCAATTCAGGCACTAATTGCTCTCAGTGCACCACTCATAAACCCACCAAAACACCAGGTATGGTCTGCTGAAGATGGTTTGATGCGAAATGAGCTTTCCTTCCCGCCCCCCGCAAGGATGAGTTCTACCGGCTCCTAACACCTACCGAGAGTGGGAGCACTGGGAAGGATTTCCTCCTGTGGAAATCAGGGGGTCGGGAAGCCCACGGCTAGTCAGGTTTGGTGGATAAAGAGGAGTTGCAGGTAAAATCACAGAGAGCAGCTAGTGCCAGTGTGAACGGCGTTGGCTCTGTTGCTGCCCTGGTTTGAAGCGAGAGAAGGAAATAAACTGTGAAGCGCAACATCTCGTGTGGCCCCCACATCATTCCCAAACGGATGGTTAATGTTTTCTCATTCCTTTTTCTGACTACTCTCCTTAAAACAATTTTAGTGCAGATGAAACAGAAATAATTTTTCTACTAAAACTGACTGTTTAAAAAAAAAAAAGAATGATAGTGGCAGAAATACATGGAATTAAATTAATTAATTATTAAATTAACAGAATGAAGTCATGTAATCGTGTTACATTATTTTCCTGTGGAATACATTTAACGTGCTCTTTTTGGTGAAGTATTCTTGAAGCACTGGTAATCAATAATGTGAGTATATTTCAAATATACACACATCTCTTGGCCTGCAGCTACACATAGAAAAGAAATATGCCTCCCAATACAAATGAAATATGTTTTCTAATTAATGGGGAACTTACAAGGGCAGCAGTCGGAAGTAGAAGAGGTGTTTTTTATTCCCTGTACATATCTCTTTGCAGCATATTGAATGTGGTTCTAGAATAAGTAATGTAAAGTGAATCATGATACCTTGGATTTACCTCAGATATCCTCTATGACCCTTGTGCTGGTCACTTATGCCGGATACTTTCGAAACGCTCATTGATTTCAGGTTCCTCTATTTCAGACAGCTACTAGTTTTAGTAATCTAATTAGAAAAGATAACGATGACTTGTAAATCCCCAAGACATGGAACTCTAGACCTTCCATATCACCGGAAGTTAGTTTTCTCCATGTACTTCGAGAGAAGCGCATGCAAGCAGAAATACACAGAAATGGTTACTGCATTGAAAAAACCCCTAAGAATCTCCCTGTTCTTCTGATGTATTAAATCATACACTTGCAAGATAATAGGTGTATTGAAGGAAGCAATTTTTGATTGTCTGTGAAGTGTTGAAACAGGATGTTATTCAACGTTCCCTTCAAGCCAATTTAAATGTTTTAGGTAAAAATCCAGGTAAAGATCCAGACTGGAGGGATGAGGTTTATTGACTCTGGTATGAGCTAACACTGAAAATAAAACAGACAAGATTTTGTTTACATTGATAATTGGGATTTTTTACTGCCTTTCTCTTAATCTGACAAGGTTGTTTGAATGTTGTTTGCATGTGTGTACATGTAGTAGGTTTAAACATCAATTTCAGGAGCTANAAAAAAAAAAAAAAGCTCAAAACAAAACAACACCACAAAAACCTGGAGCAACACCCAAGCAACAATAAAGAACATGAAGCAACACTTGAAGCTTGCAAGTTCAAATTCACAAATATCGAATGAAATTGAAATGTGTCCGTTACAGGTCAAATCTATTTCACTGTACAAATTTGTACTATGACTATATGCTCGTTAAAATGCTCCACATCAGCAGAAGAGAAACGCAGAAGTTTAGCATGAATTCATTGTTTTGACTGTGACAATGATGTGTCTAAGCGTAATGCTTCTGTCTGCAATCCTGTTTCCCAGAAGTTACAAATCCAAGCCGGGTCCTTCTGTTTCTGCACAGCGTAAGGAAAGAATTGCAGCTTTAATAACAGCCAGCTTGCTGATCAAAGAGACCTATATGACTTTCAACAGCTCATACTAAAAAGAAGGTCTGAAACCTGGGTTGTATCCCATAGCATTAGGTATATATAAGGTGGTGATTTCCAGGAGGAAACCTCTTGATGAACCTGTCCTCATCGTTTGGTTACAGATGACTCACACACTACTCTGAACACTCAAAGTAGTGTTACCTGTTAACACCTACTAGTTTGGTCATTAGAATAATCATCCAGAAAGGAAGATGGGATTTCAAAGTTTTATCTACACAAGAAGGCTCAGATTTACAGCTTTATCCCTCTGTGAAGGCTGGGATCAGGTGAGAAGTTTTGTGGCAGTTCCTCAGGGTTCGCAGAACACCTCCCTCTGTCCAGAAATTTCACAAACACCTTCACGCCCTCAAAATTCATCAGTTGCTCCTTACAGCAACTTCAGTCCTTCGCAACCTCCTGTCTCTCCACGTTTGCCCAAACTCTGCAGCACTATAGTGCAGCAGATAGAGTCTCTCAGATGTATCAACATATTACCTAGTAAGGTTAAAACAGCAACATTCCAGCTTTTCCAGGAGCTGCTACAGCCAAAATACACAGAAGAGCTTTCCTGAAAGCTGTTATGCATTGCACAAGAATTTGATGGCTTAGGCAAGTGCCAAATACACCTGTAGATGTGGTTATTACATATAATCTCTAAGGAAAACATGCCAAAGATTTTCCATTAAATGGACCATCCAAAATCCCACGAAACTTCAAAGGAAAAATCCAGTACTCAACAGAGTTTTGGATAGAATGCAGAATCGATATGGCAGATCTGCATGAGGAAAATGAAAAGGAAATAAAGGAAACTGTGGAAAATGCATTTTCTCCTTTGTTTTTGTTTTGTTCATTCCCTCTTTTTTCTAAGTGTTCAATAAATTTTTCAGATGTTTTACAGCACTGTTTGCAATGGGCATAAGCAAGAGATAACTCTCCAAAACACTGACCATGTTTCACACAGCATCATCAGTCCATTTCATTAAGAGCATTGAGATTCAAGCAGTTATCAACAATTTGCATCCAAATGTTATTTTTATGTCTGTAATTGGTATTAATCTTCTCAAGTGCAACAAATCATATTTCGGCCCGAGTAGATCAGGATCAGTATCCAGTAGACTAGCAGTAATGTGGCGTTTTTATTTCTGTTAGCAAGAAGTTGAAGGTAAAACTTAATACTGTTTAAATAATTTGTCTGACAGCTGCAAATTTAGCAAAAGTGGTCAAAGAAAAGGAACAAAAAACTTCTGTGAAATGCCGTGTTTGTTTATGAGGGATGACTACTGGTGAGAAAGAAATGACTAAATAATAAATCAACTTTCATATTAGAAAGAACCTTTAAGTTCCGGGAAGTCTGTCATTTATGGGTTATTGACAAGCTTGATAAATCAAGGCTTTATTATAGACATAACTGAGTTCTTTTGACTAAACACTAAATAAGAAAGATTTCAAAGCACCTTTAATTGTTTTTTTCCAAAAGATCTTAGGCAAGTTCAGAACTAATGTGTAGTTCTGAACAATGGTGTTTCAGTTCAAATAATAAAAAAAGTAGTTCAACCCATGTTACCCGTTAGAGAAGTGCATTAAGTTTTTATTGGTGTTCTTTGGAAAAATAGAAAGATAGAAATCAAAAAATCAACAGCTGAAATATGTCATATAGAGCTATGTCTGCCTTGCATTTCAAAAGCCTCTTTTTGGATACCATATGCAATGTGGACAATTATATTATGACAAATATTGGCATTTCAGCTGATTGCTAAACCCACCACATTATTATGGGTTAAACCCTTCACATCTTTTGCATCACAAAAGAAAACTGGGGGGAATTTCCATATGGAGGGTGCCTATAAGACATAGGCAGTACACTCCTCCCTGCAACACCTTGTGGGAAGGAGTCTTGGAGCAGATTGTGGTTAAGGCTCATTAATATTCTCTGCTACTGAAAAGCAATGACTGCTGGCAGTTTAGCAGAAATCGTGTCAGCCACTGACACTGTTCTGGCCTTGAGATGTATCCATCAGTTACTGCTGTCTTATTTCCATAGCAAGTGAGCAGACGTAGGATGGGATGGTAGGGGTATGCTTTCACTTACTTTTGGTTGACAGGCATGCTAGCTTCAGGAATTTCTGTTGTCTAGCTACCTTTTCTTATCCTTGCACTTCCCTTGCAGTTATGTCAATAAGTGTGAAACCGGATTGGAAAAAGCAAGTTGTTAGCCTGCATCGGTCCACTGATCTCTTTAATCCAACAGTTCTTAGAATACCTGTGAGGGGTTAGTGCAATAGATTGTAGGAAGTCCTTCCTGGCATCAGGAAAGGTATGTGGAACCATATACGAAGTTACAGTTTTAAAACATCTGTTTAAAGTTGCAAAATGAGCTTTAGAGAATAGAGGTAGAGATGTTTTTCTCAAGAAGATGAGGTTTTTACTGAAAGGGTCATCAGGCGTTGGAACACATTACCCAGGGCAGTGGTGGAGTCCCCATCCCTGCAGGTATTTAAGGGTCGTGTAGATATAGTGCTCAGGGACATGGTTTAGTGGTGGGTTTGTCAGTGTCAAGTTAATGATTAGACTAGATGATCTTACAGGTCTTTTCCAGTCTAGGAGATTCTGTGATTCTGTGATTCTTGCTTTAATAGAGAAAGACTGGATAATTCCAAATCCTAAAGATCTTCTCTTCTCCAATAAAAAACAAATGTGTGCTAAGAAATTTGTAATAGCTCTGCAGAAGTCTCTGAAACAGAGTCTGTAGAAAGACGGCAACAGCTTTTTTGTTGCACAGCTATAGAAACATATTCAGTGCCTCCCCCCACTGAAGCCAATGATAAGATATATAGACATTACAGTAAGAACAGTATAGGGTAACTAGTATTTGTTACTTTTCCATTAAGAATGGTATTTCATCCTTTCTTTCTCCTTGTCTTGCATCCAGTCCATGTTTTATTCTCTAAAACCTAGGAGACACTAGAAAGGTGATGGGAAGGAATGAAATTCTTTTCCACATAGGGCACAATTAGATCATGTAATTTATTGCCATAAGATGTTATGAAGGCCAAAAGTACAAATGAGTTCAAGAAGAAATTGGACCTGTGCACAAAGAATAAGTCTTTAGTGGCTGCTAAACATGTTCCTGAAGATGTAACTTCTGGCTTGGAAAAGTCCCTGAACTGCAGATTATGGAAATTTGGCAGCTGTATGAGGACCAGAATTGCTTTATCTGAGCCTTATCTTATACACTCTTTTTCTTTCCCGCTGGCCATTTAGAAGGGTTAAATGTCATTTCTGTATGACCCTATATGGCAGCTCTCACTCTGTTTCAGATCTTTCCTGTGCTGGATACAAACTAGTTAGATTACAGCTGTGCTACCAGACTCTGAGTTAAGAGTGGAAAAAGTAAAGGAATGCAGTAGAGTCATTATACTATTCGCAGTAAATTTTTGTTAAGCACATCAGTGATTTATTTCAGTTCCTTGTGCATTAATCTTGTTGTTAATCTAATGCAGATAAAAAGTAATTTTAATGCTCTAATTATTATTTTCTGGTCAAGAACATTTTAACTATTGATATTTGGGTTTGTGCTATTGAAAGGAAATGTGAGCGGCATCCAGCAAAACACTTCTGAACAGACAAACGGTTTTGGTTTTTTTCCAATGAAATGGGATATTTTCCTATGTAATTCTCTTTAAAAAATAGGGAATAAAAAGCCTATTTTGAAATTTTATGTGCGAGCATTTAGTGTATGCTATTTTTCTTTTAGCATCTGCATAACCTTTAATTAATATTCAGGTTCTTATGGCAGTTATCAAACTATTAATAAGTTAAATACTCAGTGGTGGCTTACATACACGATAACCATGTAACTAATTACAAGCAAGTGAATGTGACATGACATCACATGCCTGGTGCAGGCAGCCTTTTGAAATAGATTGTTGTGGGTTAACAACAGTCCTAAGCCCCACCCAGCTGCTCACTCACTCCCCCACTGGTGGGATGGGGAAGAAAATCAGAAGGGTAGAAGTGAGAAAACTCGTGTTGAGATAAAGACAGTTTAATAGGTAAAGCAAAAGCTGTGTGCACAAGCAAAGCAAAACAAGGAATTCCTTCTCCACTTCCCATCGGCAGGCACGTGTTCAGCCATCTCCAGGAAAGCAGGGCTCCATCACACATAACAGTTACTTGGGAAGACAAACACCTTCGCTCTGAATGTCCCACCTTCTTCCTTTTCCTCCTAAATTTATATACTGAGCATGGCGTCATATGGCATGGAATATCCCTTTGGTCAGTTGGGGTCAGCTGTCCCAGCTGTGTCGCCTCCCAACTTCTTGTGCACTCCCAGCCTGCTCGCTGGCAGGGCGGTGTGAGGAGCAGAATGCTCCTTGATGCTATATAAGCACTGCTCAGCAACAGCTAAAACATCAGTGTGTTATCATCAACACTGTTTTGGTCACAAATCCAAAACATGGCACCATGCAAGATGCTATGAAAAATATTAACTCTATCCCAGCCAAAACCTCTATATAGACATATCCTCATAAACAATGTTTGAGACCCCACAGTTACTTTGCTCAATGTCCCATCTCCAAAATCACTTACTAGAAATTTTGTAGGCAGGCTGGACTCCATTGGTAAAGTTTCTACATTAAAATTAGGCAAATGAGCATTGCACCATCAAAACCAATCATCTGCAAAATCAATAAATGTTTCTGAAGTTACCAATGTTCACTTTTTAAACCTTCAAGTACTTATTCAGAAGCAATGATGTTTTCATATCTTGGTGGTATATAGTAAATTGTAATTAATTAGGCTTATCCAGTCATTTATTTTGTAAAACTCTTAGAATAAGATTATACAGAGGTTTACAGATTATATGTGTCTTTTCTGTAAAAAGATTTTCAGAGCTATTTGGGAATGTACGTATTTTAAAACTGTACCAAAAATTAAATGCTTAATATGTTCAGGCATCTTTTAAGGACTAATTACATGGCTTGCTTTTTTTTTTTTTTTCAATTTCAGCCTAGTAGAACCAGACGAGCCCCCAACACATGCATATAGTGGTGCAAGCTGATGTAACTTGTTAAAAATGCCTCTGTAGGGTCTGAAATCAGGCAGTAAGTCCACTAAATTCTTACATAGAAGCAGCCTAAAGAGTTCCAGGTTTTAACCATTAGAATCTTACCTATGGTGAGCAGTGAGGTATCTGGATTTTATCAAAAATTACCAAGTAGCCAACCTGATGCAGTAGATGTTCATTCAGCCATTGGGTCTCTACAAAAAATCAACCCAGAGTATGATGTCATTCATTGGATAAGACCTCTCTCCAGTAACTCATCAGGTAGGATATTCTTGTTAATATGCACATTCAAGTTTAGCTCCCTCATATGCATAAGGACATTTTATTACCAAGCTAGAGCAAAATCATTTCTTACCAATGGCTATTTCAAAAAGATTTTTCATAGATTTTTGCTCTTTATTCATAGTGTTATCTTGCTGTACTAATACAACCAGTGTCATTCATGTTCACTTGGAAGAAAAAAATGTATGAAAACTCCAGAAACACAGAAATACTTTCCAATTAATACAATTTTTTTACACAATCTTCTAATATATGTCCTGAAAATATGATCATGTTTTTGACTAATGAAACACAAATAACACAGGTTGCCTAAGAGATTTATCTAAAACCGTTGCACAGACTTATAGACTTAGACTTATAGACTATTTCAGTTGGAAGGGACCTACAATGATCATGTAGTCCAGCTGCCTGCCCAGTTCAGAGCTGACCAAGTTAAAGCATGTAATTAAGGGTATTGTCCAAATGCCTCTTAAACACTGACAGGCTTGGGGCATCAACCACCTCTCTAGGAAGCCTGTTCTAGTGTTTGATCACCCTCTCGGTAAAGAAATGCTTCCTAATGTCCAGTCTAAACCTCCCCTGGTGCAGGTTTGAGCCCTTCCCATGCGTCCTATCACTGGATAACAGGGAGAAGAGATCAGTACCTCCCTCTCCACTTCCCATCCTCAGGAAGCTGTAGAGAGCAAAGAGGTCGCCCCTCAGCCTCCCTGTCTCCAAATTAGACAAACCCAGAGTCCTTTAGCCACTGTCACAGATGGAGTGATGCACTTCACTCGTAGAGAAACAACGATACATATATTGATATAAAACAGGGAATTAACAAAGTTTGATAGTAAATATGACAGTGTTTTGACAAGATTTGATGGCAAGGCACACTTGGTTATTTACTGCATAGAGGACAGGGTCAGACAAAACTACCAGGGACACCCTCCCGTTGAGTCATGAGGTTTCAGAAAGGACCCCCTTGCTTTCTAAACTTCTCAGAGAGGAATCTAGGTGCAGCTGGACCCAATCCTAGTCCCAGACTTGATCAATGGTTTATGTCTAAGGGATTATATATGTGCAGTCAATCCTTTATATCACTTAGCTAAGATTTCAAAGTCACTTATTGTGGATCTGTTGCATCAAGGAATCTCTGAATCTCAAGAAGTAACCTTGAGAGGCATTCCTACTCAAGGGGAGATCCTGGTGTGCAGCTCGCTGCTGTGCAGGACTGTTCAAAAAGCTCCTGGGTTGTTCACTATTTATGGGGGTAAGAGGAATGACCTATAGCCATATTTGCATATTGACCACAGTGCCAGTATTGTGGTTAGGTGGGTGCATTGCTCAAGTTAGCCCTTGGCTATTCTGTTGTTATCTGTCTCCCCGAAACCACATTGAGCTGATTGCAGCCATCATGACTAGATGCACCCATTATGACCATCATGGGTGGTGATCACTTGGGCAGTGTTACGGAACATAAAGGTCAGGTTGGTGGTGGAGCACACTGTCACAGCCACTCTTAACAGGACATTCCTTCCAGCCCTTTCACCGGCTTTGTTGCCCTCCTCTGGATGCATTCAAGGATATGAACAATGCTTACAATTATTAAAGGAACTTATATTGTGTGTGGCACCCATCATTGATGTGACCCCATTGATTCAAGGATAAATTTTCCAATGATGCTTCGGAAAAGAAGAAACTGTATGTCTTCAGTCCTATACTTTAGTATTTATACTTGAACATCTCATACCATCTATACTTGGAGATAAAAATCCTTTGAATGCTGCCCACTCTGCATCCTCAAACACCCTGGAAATGGAGAGGCAAGGGAAATTCAGCATCAGAAAATGGTTTGCCTTCTCAGGGTCAGAATAACTTTTTGTTGTGTTGTTCCTGAATAATTTGAATGGAGTGCAGAGCTCAAAAGACCACTATAGACTGGTAATATAAAAGATGACTACAAAATCAAACACATTTTCTGTCATTATCTGTTGATTTTTTGCCTGGGCCTTGTTAGGCGACAGAGTAGAGAAGAAGAAAGGTGAATCTAACTGCCTTATCTACATCTTTTCTTCATTACTTTTTGGTATAGTCTTCAGGAAAATCTGGGGTAAGTAGTGACTGAAATGTGCTGTTCACTCTATTTGTAAAATGGATGCAGTGTGTAGCCACTGGCTAAGTAATTTGTGAAAATATTGTCCTTTCAGCAGGCTTTGACAAGATTTCAAAGGACCATTTATTTGTTTTTAAGGAGTACTCACAAAATCTAACTTCTGGGTTTAAGTTAGGTAACTTTCCAGTCCTCCTATTTAGTCAAAGGAAAGAAACGGGTTCCACTCGAGTGGAGCAGAGTTAGATTCCAGCTTTGGCTCACCCTTAGAGAAGCCTTTTTCTCTGTTGACTGAAGAGGGAAGCTGAAGTGACTCGTCTGCTAACATAGGTCTCTGATGGATGAATAGTGAGAGCTTGCCTTAGAATGGTACACCCACCTCTCTATCTTGATCTCACTTGAAGGACTCCTGACCTGCTCATTAATCAATTTCTGAACCTCTCAGCTTTTTACAGTAAGATATCACTGATACTACTTTTCCTTAAGACACCCTTTTATAAACTACAGACGCTGATTGATGGGTGGGAATGGCTTAACTCAGATGGGTGGCCAGCTTCCATCTGCGTTCTACCCTGGCTGCAGGGACATCTGAAATGGACATTAATCAAATCCTGAGTAACGAGAGTTTACAGTGTAATTTTCTGAGGGAAAAAAACCTAACTGAATTTAGCCTGCAATCAGGAGGTGATTGACAAAGAGCTCAGAAATCTGTGCAGCAGTTAGTTTGAATGGACAGGAAAGGGTAGCAACTTCATCAGTTGTCTCAAGCGACACCATCCTTGCTTGCCAACAAAGCCTTTAGCTACCTAAGACAGATGCCTAACAATGGAGAGTGCAAATAGCTTCTTTAGCATCCCTCTAATCACTTACTTTCCGACTGAGATTGCATGCACATGTACCATCAATTCCTGTCATAATGGACACTTGTTCTACAGGAGCAGCCCTGAGATCTTTGATTTCTTATGCAGAGATTATGAAAGAGCTATGAGACAGCTATGACAAATGGGAGTTATAGCATCACTAGAAGTCTGTGAACTATTAAAACCTTGTATCACAAACATACATTTGCATGCCTGATAAATAATTTGCAACTTTCCAATTTTATATTCAATTAATATTAAGTAAGCCATGAAATGTGGTGAATTCCAAAGAATACCGTTTTAATTTGTGTGGGTTTTTTTTAATATCACCCAAAAGGCCACAATGGGGGAAAATTAAAGTTCCACATCTGATGACCTAGCCTCAGAATCAAGCTTCAAAACTTGATTATCCTTGTTCTCTCAGGCTAAAATTATTTTTCTATGTAATTTTCTAATCAAACAAAGAGCAATGGAAAAAATATATCAATATGATTAAACAACTGAAACATCAAGAGAGAAAATCGTATAAACCTATATCATGACTTCAGTTGATTTTGTAGTATCTCTACATGAGAAGGATTAAAATTGAGTTGTTTATGAACAAATGATTATGAGCTGTTATTTTAAAGGCAGAAACATGAGACTCAGCATTTGGATTTAATTTTTTAAGAATATAATTTAAATGGATTCCATTATGTTTTGTGCTGTCACCACTGAGCTGCACCACTCATGCAGCTTTCTTTTCTGCTCCTGTCAAATATTAAAACCATTTGAAGACCCATTGTGCTGTGATTGATGCTGACATGCACACATATGGCCATCTTGTAATGATGAAACAGAGAGTGTACTACATTGCATGGAGAATTTAGAGCTGACAGCATGTTTATTGGTCTGATATCAGGAATCAGTATTGGGATGAAGAGTCTATGAAAAGATATGGCTATTTTAAAAAAGAAAGCAAAAAACCCCCTATGCTTCAGAGATGAGATTCATCTCACTTACTCCACTCGAGCTAGGCTAGTCATTGATCTGTCTTTCCTATGCCTTAGTCATCTGAAATAATTTGTGTAAACTGCTCATAGATTATGCCTGTTTCTTTTATTTAGTGTGGACGTAACCTAGATGACTAGTTAAATTAGAAGAGTAACTTTTGTTGTTAAAGTTAGATGATCTAAATCCCACTTTTCATGTTACTTTTGATCTGAAAAATACTGGCTTTATTTAACTGGATCTCAGTCATGTACAAGTCATTTTTGATATAATAAAAGATATTTAAAAAGAAATAAACTAAAAAAAAAGGAGTAGAAGGAAGTTATCATCTGTCTTTTCTCAGTCCAGTGAGACTACATTATTTTTGCAGTTTTTGATTTGGTATTTCACCTTCCTGAGGTCCTGAATTATTTAACTATTATGTCTTCCTCCTTTCTATATACTTGTGCGTTATACTTCAGGAGTAAAACACTATATTGAGAGTATTAAGTGTGCTATCCTGCAGAAAGGGTACAAAATAAACCCACTAATACTTTTGTTTTATTGTTTTAATTTTAACTAGACCAAAGTGTGAAATGCCAAAGACTAGCAGTTCTTTCAAAAATGACATTTTCAAGCTGTCACTTCCTTATCACAGCAGAAGGGTGCTGTGGCCTCATCTTGGCTCCTAGTGCTGGATCCAGGCTTACTTAAAAATGCCTGACTTTCTCAGTGAACTGCCAACATTTTGCACTAACATCTGGATGATATTCAGAAAACCATATTTGCTGTCAATAAAATCCCTGGAAAGCCAAAGAAAGCCAAGAACTGTTGAAGGCTCCTAGAAATATGATATTTTGTAGGCATTGATGCAGCCCTGATTTCATGAAGAAGATGGTCAGTTTTGTGTTCATGTTAAAGTCAGAAGACCTGGCAACACGTATTATCATGGAACAGTACCAAGGAAGGGCTAAAATTCCCAGAACCCCTTTCCTCCCAGGTCCACTGGTAGATTCACTGGTGGTGAATGGAATTAAATCCAGTTGGCATCCGATCACAAGTGGTGTTCCCCAGGGCTCGGTGCTGGGGCCGGTTCTCTTTAACATCTTTATCAATGACCTGGATGAGGGGATCGAGTGCACCCTCAGTTAAGTTTGCAGATGACACTAAGCTAGGCGNAATGGTATGAGGTTCAACAAGGCCAAGTGCCGGGTCCTGCACTTGGGTCACAACCACCCCACGCAGCGCTACAGGCTTGGGGCGGAGCGGCTCGAAAGCTGCCTGGCAGAGAAGGAAGTTGGTGGACAGCCGGCTGAATATGAGCGGGTAGTGTGCCCAGGTGGCCAAGAAGGCCAACGGCATCCTGGCT
>RSEF01000001.1:88864309-88874554 GCA_003993805.1 Himantopus leucocephalus | reverse complement strand
CAAACTTTCTTGGATTATCTGTCTGCTTAAGCCCATTGCTGAAAATTCAGTATGTTAAGATAAGGTTTATATTTATTTTACCTTAGTTAACATAGCATTTCAACCTTAATATTTAAGTAGTTGATTATAATTTTTATTTGGATGCAAATGGTCATTTACAAAGTCACAGGTTATAATTAATTGATGTGATGATACCTAATGTTCTTGCAGATTCAAAGAAGGAATCAGAAAATATGAGACTCAATCAATGTAGGATAAAAGAGTTCAATGTTTCATCTTGGGAAATAAAAAATACTATTGTGTTGAGCATATGTTAATATTTTCTGTAGAGGTGTACTGTGTCTGGCTGGGATGGAGTTAACTTTCATCATAGCGGCTGATACAGTGCTTTGCTTTGCAGTTGTGGCTAAAACAGTGTTGATAACACACCAACGTTTTGACTGTTACTGAAAAGTTCTTGCACAGTGCCAAGGCTTTCTCTCTTTCCCACTCTGCCCCGTCCCCACTCCCACAATGAGTGCGCGATGGGTCAGGAGGGGAGAGAACTAGGACAACCGACCCCAACTGACCAAAGGGATATCCCATACTGTACAATGCTATGCTCAGCAGCAAAAGATCAGGGGAAGGGGTGTGTGTATGCATCCTGGTTATGGTGTTTGTTTTCTCATGCAACCATTATGCTTTCTTTCTGATTCCCAGGAAGTGGCTGGACATCTGCCTGCTGATGGGAAGTGAGGAAGAATGCCTTGCTTTACATTGCTTGCACACGTAGCTTTTGCTTTCACTATTAATCCGTCTTCATCTCCAACCAATGAGTCGTCTTGCCTTCTTTTTACCTTCTCCACATCCTGTAGGAGAAGGGGGTGAACCAGAGGCTGGGTGAGAGTTTGGCTGTTAGCAAGGCTAACCAAATACAACGTGACTCAGTTTTATTTCCGTCAGTTAACTGATACCTGTTCTCTTGTTTATCTAATCCACAAATAGTGATCAGCTGAAGACGAAAGGATTTTTTTTTTCTCATTATCATCAATGTTCTTATTTACTACTTCATAGCCCTATTTTAATCCCACTAATTCTGTAAAACTCTGTCTTCTGATACTACTTTTGCTGCTGCTCTATACAGTATGAAAAACAGAAGCAAAGCCTTTGATCCACACCTTTCCATGTCCATATGTANAAAGCCTTTGATCCACACCTTTCCATGTCCATATGTAAATTGGGGGGAAGTACACTTTAAAAACCCTTGAATAGCTAGAAGTTATTTAAAAATGTAACAGAAGACAACAAGCCATGGGAAATTTTCACTAGTTTTTAATTATTATTTTTAAAAGTATAACCTTTTTACTCACCCACCTTCTTCTATTTTCCTCTCTTTTTAATAGTAAATAGAATAGAGAGAAGAATATCCACCACTGTTTTTTCACTTAAATTTTTCTAAAGTCCTTCAAGTTTGAAATTAATCTGAGTCTTTATCTTTACTTATCATTGCTTTAGGCTAACTCTTCAAACTATAAATAGGTTCTAAAAAGAGTAACTGAGTATCAAGGTTATCAGATGTTTTCTCGTATTTCCCCTGAATATTCCAGTCACTTTTTCTGATGAATGTTAAAAAAAAAAAAAGTTATTAAAAGAGTCAGTGAAAACTAGAACAGTCTAGGGTTTATCTGGAAAAGAAAAAAAGAGACATCTGGGGAAAAAAAGTCTTTGTGACATCAGCAATGGACTTCAATGTAGATTACGACATAGATGACTACACCTAACTGTATTATTTAGATACGGCTCTTTTTTCAGAGATTTAGTTTAGTAAGAGACTAACTGTGCCCTAGAATTGCCTCCTCCTCCTCCTCCTCACTGATAAGGGGAGCCCAGGATGAGAAGCTCAAATATAAATATGTACACTGGGGAGATGAAGCCAGATGCATATGCTCTTGTATACATATATTACCTTTGCAAATACGCCAGAATCTCATGGTTTTAATGGTGAGAAAATGTTAACTCTAAATTTATTTATTGCTTGTTTATATTCATTAATTCTTAGGATGGTGTTCTCCCTGGGCAGCATCTGCTGAAGAATTGTGATACTATATTAAGAATGTCTTGGCTGTATCACTTGAGAATGTCACAGTTCCTGGTGGCATTTTTTTCTCTAACATTATAACATCAAAATCAAATTGAATCTATACCAGGGTTCCAGAATGGTATTTTTATTTTATTTTTCTCTTCCAAAGTAAGCTTGGCCAAAGCAGATTCTGTTTTATCAATATAATTCCTTAGGCCTGGACTCTCTTTACTCATTTGAAAAGCCTATGTAACTTTGGTTGCTAACTACAGGTCAAGGTTTAGTTCACTGTGTTAGCATGTAAAAGCAAATCTGAAGAGAAATATTGATTTCCTCCTCCCCCAGACAAGCAAAGGAATTCAAGCAGAGATTGAACTGAAACAAGATTTGCCACTGTCACTAGGAACCCACCTATTCAATGTCATTTTATTTACTTTAAAATATTCTAAAAGAAATATTTCTATTTCTATGCCTCTCATACAATGTGAATTAAATTTTGTCTTTACTAATTGAAACTCAAAGCCTTCTGCTTATTACTGTCTGTGGGATAGAGGTACTGATATTGAATCCAAAACACTTGTCACTGACACTTTTTTTTTACAGAACCTGTAAGTTTACCATGCTTCAATATTTACACTGAACTTTTCAATCTTGAGTTTCTGAATTATTTAAAAATAAATAAAACATGAGTAAAAAGGTTCTCACAATGAGAGTTGAGAGATAATATTGCAGGGTCATATTAAAATCACTAGTAAGAAAAGCAATATTGTGACTATTTGACAGGGAGGCAAGGTTTTCATGTTTTGACAGCTGACATTGTGGCTCTGCATTCTGGACTCCGGATGAAAGTGGACCAGTACTAAATCATACCCAAAAACTTCTTCCAAAACTGCATTTTAGTGGAAGCTTCAGAGAGTTTCATGGTTCGTTTTTCACAGGTTCTGCACGCCAGGTGCATGCAGTGAGACTGTGCTGCTGCAGCAGGGTACGAGTGTGAGGGCAGTTGTTTCTCCTGGGTGCCAACAGTCATTGGAGATGAGGTTTGAGAACAGGCAGGCTGAGAACGGGCAGTTTGGAGCAGAAATAAACTGCCATTCAACAGCTTAGAAGAAGAAGAAGGGCAAGGACCAAGGCCCAAAAGAATGAGAAAACAAAATAAGGCAATAGCAGGGGAAGAAATGGGGATAAGAAAGGTTGAAACAGAGGACTACAGAGACAAAGCAAGAGCAGCAGAACCTGGCAACAGCAACAATAGTACCAAACCTGGATTGCCCCTAGGCATCCTCAATCCCCACTTTTGTCTCCTGACAGCAAATATCTGGGAAACCTCCCCGTGCTGATGTGTATTCTCCTTCTTAGTCACTGCCCCATGTGAGGGTTACCGATGGTACCAGGCCTGCACGCGGTAGGTCCTCTTGCAGCCTTCTGAATTGTGGTTCTGAAGGATTTGACTCTCAAAAAAGCACAGCTTGGTTCCAGAGGAAAAGATTTCTTCTCTTTTTTCTGCCCTAACAACAGCGAGTTTTTTCATGTTTTTAAAAGCTAATTATAATTGATACATGAGGAGTGTTGAGATTGCAAGGTCAATTACTCAGAAGTTAGAAAAATGTCAGAATTAAGGTTGCCTATGCAGCCTTAATTAGTCTGTCTTAGATGTAAGTATTACCATCTATAATTACATTAGTGCATGAAATTTTTTTATAGCATTCTTTCCTCATTCAGTTCACAGACTGCAAATCAGGTTTTATAATGAAAGAGATTGTTGACTGTAGGATACCAGTGTAATTTTTTTCATAAAATAAAGGTACACAGCTAATGAAGCAGGAGCTGAAAGAAAGCAGATTTAATAATTGTGGTTGCTGGATGCTTCCCAAAGAAACTGGATTTTATCAGAGAGTTCCTTTGTGGTGCTGGGCAAGTCACACTCATGGCCACTGTGGGCTTTTCATCTCTTCTGTGCCCAGTCGCTCTAATCTGGGACTGACGATTAACAAAATACAATGTGATCATGCGGAGGCTTTTATCACGATGTGTAAGTGTAACATATCAAATTGGAGTTACATTTGAAACCTTAATTCTGGTATTTCCTAACTTTTTAGTACTCATTTGGCAACATTTTAATTTAGTGCTTGTCCTTTTTGAGTGCTTTGTTTCTGTGTTTCTTAGTAGTTTCAGGCAACTGGGCTATTCACACATTAGTGTCAATCTTGATTTTGGTCATCATGACAAAAAAGTCTGAAATTTAAACATTTTGAATTATGACCACGCCTTTAACATTCAGAACAGATTTGAGTCAGAGCTGTGAACAGCTGTGGCTAATGCTTATATTTCCTTATCCTTCTTTCTTTTCTGTGCTTAGTTCTTGTATTGCCTCCTTCTTCCTTTCTGTAGAAATGCAAATTCATTACCATAATAATAATAAAGCTAATATAAACTGTCTAAATTATTTGTTAACTAAAATTTACTAACCAGCCATGAAAGGAACAAAGTTCTAGAAAACACAGTCATGACAAATCATGCCTGACATTATTTAGGCATAGTTGCTCTTGTCATATGACAGAGGAGAAGCTAGGGCAATACATTACAGGCCCATTCCTCTTCATAATCAAATACCAACGCTTTTATCTCAGCGAAACAAACAGTTTGTGGGTGGTGTCCTGCATCCTATCCCTCACCGTTAGGGCATTCCTACTGAGAAGTATCGCTGAAGGTACATTGAGGTGCTCCACATAGTATCTCTTTCCAAGGTCCTCTGTTGCTCTGTTTTCTGGTTCTTTGATGTGCTCCTCTAGGAAGTCATCCAACTTGTTGTGTGACAAAGATGATGTTTCTCATGGGCTCCTATAACATCAGCCACTAGTGAGTGTTTACTTTGGGTATTCAGAACTGTTAGGAAAAAAATCTGTGAATATCACCAGGGTGAAGGTTTCTTCTATAACTCTCACTCTGAGTGTCTAAGTAAAGGAGCAGGCAGCAGCAATCTGCTTGGTCTTTTAGTTCAGCTCTCTTTTGGTAAGAAGTGCAGTGAATTTCCTGCAACTGACAAATGAACAGTATCTACAGAAGATTCAGAATCTGAGGTTAGAATAAAAAGTATCAGTAGTCATATCATAGTCCCTATCACTGACAATAAATAAGACCTGGCTCTTTCATACTACATTTTATCAACGGAACTCAGGATGTTTTACAATAAAAAACAAGTACACATGCAAAAAACCCAAGCAAACATGGGGGTTTTTACCATGTTTTCTTTAGTGTTTTGTCCAGTCTAGCTTTAAATGTTAATGCTCAAAAATATGCTATATTTCCAGTACACTTGCAAAGCCCCAAGGCAGAGAGAAAATGAAGAAACATTTATCCACGTGTCATATAAAGCTTAATGATGAGACCATCAGAGGATAAGGATCAAGGCACACTGCATGCAGTTTCCCTTTGACAATCACTCTTGCCATTTTAGTTTCATATACTCACCTGGAAACTCAGCTTAAACAGAAAAAAAAGACATAGTGAAAGCAAACACAGTTTTAAGAATTTTTTAAAATTGAGTAGCCTTTCTAGGGACAGAAAACAGCACTTCATTTCGGAAATTAATTTAAAAAAATGAACAGTTAATTTTCTAGATTACATAATGGAAACCATTAATACTATTATTATATATGCTATGGTAATCAAAGTCATGCAATCAAAATCAATGATTGGTCTCAGCAACCGGAAGCACGTCAGACGAGTTTAGTTACCAACATATCACTTTCTCTTGCCACCACAGTGCATGCTGCTGTTTTCACTAGAGTTACATTCAGCTGCTTTTGACTTCTGTAGAACTAATGGTTGGGTTGGCTTTTACTGCTTGTGGATGGGGGAGTAGTTTTCGTGTCCAAGGATTTTGCTTGTACTTATTGAGAATAACTTCTAACCTAAAAGCTTGCTAGAGTCCTCTAACTGATTGTTCATATTAATCAAAAAGCCCAAAATGTTGACTCACTGCTTGAGTCAAACATGAAAAATGAGCGTAGATTAGGAGTTTTCCAGTAAAAACTATTTCTAAACAGATATACCTAATTTACCAAAAGGTAAATTGGAAAAAATAATCCAATTTGAAAGAAATTAAACTTTTTTTTAATATTTAAAAACTGTTGATACGCTTTGCAACACTTTGAAGTGTCATTATTTTGAATTTCAGCTTTAAAAAATATTTTCCCATAATTTATATGTAAACTGATTAACTCATTAAAAATTAAATAAAATATATTTTCAAGATAAAATGTTTCCACTTGTCTCATACTGTATCATTCTCATTATATTAAAACACTTCAGATTAAATTTTAATTTTTGTCTAAAAGAAAGTTTTGACTCTTAATGATATAAATCAAGATTCTCCGCACAGGTTTATTAAGCATGAATTTTGCCCTAGGCAAAAGTTGGATATGATCTATTTGATTACCAAAATTAAATCAGATTTATAACTGATGAATTCTGCTTTCCAAATATATATTTTAAAATCTATATTTATTTTTTTGCTGTGCCACAACACTGCCACAGGAAGCACCCATGGTATCTAGAGATGGGCTGTATTAGTTATATTTCAGCATAAATTGCCTTAAGATATCCTTAGAGTATCAGAACTCATGTGCTATATAAAACAGCGATATCTTATGAAATATTAAAGCACAGCATGATATCAACATAGTACAGTCAATTAAAAGAACAACATTATCAAATCAAATTCAACAGTCTGCATCTTTTTAAAAAAGATGAAAAGTGTTTATACCTGCATCACAGTTACTAGCTAAATTTTTGTGCTAGTACTGACAGATTTTACTTCATTTTTAGAAAGTTTCCAACTCCACTGCTTCTTGAAAAGACATCAAAACCCAAGACACGAAAGGCAAAGGAGCAGGAAATAGCTTGTATCCAACTGATTTCTGCTTAGTTTACTTTGGTTAGAAGGTTCTCCCTGTTCCTTGATTTGAAACAGGGATTTGAGAGTGGTATCTCCTTAGAGCTGTTTTATCCACTATGAGCAGAAAACTCTTCTTTTTCATGACCTTATTTTCTATATATCCATATAGTTTAAAAGACATTAGGAAGACCTTCTATCTTGGTGGATATTACACTCAGTTGGGAAGTGTCCATGCCAGTCCATGCCTCAGTGAGTGTGTAGGTAATTATATAGTTCTGTACAGTTATGATAAAGAACACTGTAGGTTTATTGTTTACCTGAGCAAACTCCATACAGCTCGGTGCCTATGCTGCTTACCTGGAAGCCATCAGGAACCTGAACTTGTGTCTTCTGATACACAGGTGGATGTGCTGATTTATCTATCATCTGTCATGGAAGCCGCAGTACTAAAAAATCTCCTATTTGATTTTCAGTGTGCTGTGAGTAGACCTTCCAGTGATGCTACTGGCAAAGCAAGACTTTTAATTGTCATATAAAATTAGTTTGGTGAGGCTCAATTAATGTTTGTTAATCTCACTAGGCTCATCTCTGAACAGTCACTCTGAGCTTATTGAAGAAAGTCAGAGATTTAATTCAGCAGAAGTAGGGATCGGAGTTAACATTCTTTATCACTAAAATTAAAGTGTCTGTTTTCCAGTAGGGTTTCAGCTTGTTATCTTCTTTCCTTTTCACATGGTCTAGCAGAAGCGGGTGGTCTGGCATTAATAAAAACTGCCCTGGGGAAAACTCTGAAGAATCACTCCTTTAAACACGCCTCATTTTATCTACTTTACATATTCATTCTCCAAGATATTCTTCCACACATTGAGATCAATACATTAGGGTGTCTAATTCTTATTACCTACACAAATCACTCTTTTCATTAACATCAAACTTACATTAGCAATTATTAGCATATTACCATAATTATATCATTATTGTAACTTAAACTTGCAGATAATTTATTGCCCAAAACCAGAATTGGTTGAAATTTGTTACAAATAGCATGTTTTCCTTTCTAACCAACAAAGTTACTTTCTGTTATGAGTTACTTGCTGAGTATGATGATAGCTCACTTAACGCCATACCCGTTATTCAGTTTTCTCGTATGAAACAAGCTGAAATTTTCTTCTACTGTGCAAAAAACAGCTCTGTTGGGATCAACAGGTGGAAGACTTCTGACTTGTCACTTTCTGGTCAGGAGCTGCTGTCCCAGGCTAGGAGCAGATGCATCCATCATACCAAAACCTTATGAAGCAAATGGTGTTGCCACCTCAGCTGTGGTAACTTATTTGAAGAGAAGTAATCAAGCTGAACAGGAGAGGGAAAAAATCGTGCCAAGCAGAGGAGGCCCACACTTTGTAAGAAAGGTAGGAATGAGATCTTCAAATTTCTAGGATTATTTCAGTCCCTGGAAAGATGTTAAGTCAATTTCTCTTTGAGTTCAGTTCCAAAGGCGTGAAGCAGAAGGCAACAATCAGGAAGAGTTAAGATGGATTTGCAAAGGGTCAATCATACTTGTCCAATGTGAAAGGCTGCAATGACATTACTGGTTATGTAGAGAGGGAAGAATGGTGTAATATATATTTATTCAAAGTTTACATGTGCTTGAGTTCATTAAAGCTTTGAACATCTCCCACAGCATTCTTATTTGGAAGCTGAGGAAGTACTGGCTAGATCAAGGAGCTGGTGAGTAGGTTGAAGATTGTTTGGCCCACTGTATCCAAAGTCCATTTCCAGTCTGGCTTGCATCCAGTGATGAATGTTTCAATTAACAACTCCAGGGACTGATACTTGACAGAAACCTCAAGAAGTTCAACAGGCAGTAGTGCCAAGTTCTGCACCTGGAGTGTAGTAATTCTGTGGTATAGGATAGGAAGTTGCTGGCTGAGTAATAGCCTTCCTGAAAGGTATCTGGGGATTATGGAGATTCAACACCACACAGGATATCAACAAGCAGTGAACTTCCATTGCAAATAACAGTATAGATCTAATATATTGGACTATATTAGAAGAAACATGACTACCATATTGAAGGAAATTATCATTCCCCAGTAGCTGGAACTGCTGAGGTCACATCTGGTCTGCTGCACCCAGTATTGGGTCCTCTTATTCAAGACAGATGTGGACAACCTGGTAGAGTTCCAACTGACAGTCAGAACTGTCAGAAGCCTTGAGCATGTGAGAAATGAAGAGAGGCTGAAGAAGCTGAGCTTCGTTAATCTGGTGTAGAGGTGATTAAGAGGTGATCTAAGAGACACCGGAAACTACTTGAACAGCAGTTAAAAAGATAACAGAATTGTAAAATCATAGAATAGTTTTGGTTGGAAGGGACCTCTAAAGGTCATCTAGTCCAACCCTGCTGCAACGAGCAGGGACATCTTCATCTAGATCAGGTTGTTCATAGTCCCGTCCAACCTGACCTTGAATGTTTCCAGAGATGGGGCATCTACCACCTCTCTGGGAAACGTGTGCCAGTGTTTCACCACCCACAGCATAAAAAATTTCTTCCTTATATCTAGTCTAGATCTTCCCTCTTTTAGCTTAAAGCCATTACTCCTTGTCCTATCACAACAGGCCCTGCTAAAATGTCTGTCCCAATCTTTTCTGTACACCTCCTTTAAGTACTAAAAGGCTGCAGTAAGGTCTACCCAGAGCCTTCTCTTCTCCACACTGAACACCTCCAACTCTCTCAGCCTGTCCTTATAGGAGAGGTGTTCCATCACTCTCATTATTTTTGTGGCCTTCCTCTGGACCTGCTCCAACAGGTCCATGTCTTCCTGTGCTGAGGACTCCAGAGCTGGACGCAGCACTCCGGGTGGTGTCTTACCAGAGCAGAGTAAGGAGGCAGAATCACCTCCCTTGACCTGCTGGCCACACTTCTTTGGATGCAACCCAGGATATGGTTGGCCTTCTGGGATGCAACCACACATTGTTGGCTCATGTTGAGCTTTTCATCCAGCAGTACCCCCAAGTCCTTCTCAGCAGGGCTGCTCTCAATCCCTTCATCCCCCAGCCTTTATTGATACCAGGGGTTGCCTCGACTCAGGTGCAGGATCCTGCACTTGGCCTTGTTGAACCTTATGAGATTCAGGTTCACTTCTCAAGCTTGTCCAGGTCCCTCTGCATCACGTTCCATCCCTCAGGCATGTTAACCACACCATTTAGCTTGGAGTCGTCAGCAAACTTGCTGCGGGTGCACTCGATCCCACTGTCTATGTCATCAATGAAGATATTAAACAGTACT
>RSEF01000001.1:88834812-88855538 GCA_003993805.1 Himantopus leucocephalus | reverse complement strand
AAAGTAGTTTAGTTCCTTCTAAACTCATAAGTCTCTCTCTCTTCTGCCTCTCTTTGGAGAGGTAGGGGGGAGCACCTGTTGTTCTGCCTGAGTGGCCAATCCAGCCCAAACCACGACACACTGAAATTCTCACAGGTGTAATATTGAGGTCTTCAGGATCACTGAGACGGGAGCACAGTTCATAGAAAATAATACTCTGTTCTTAAGACTCTGCATGGCTCCTAAATCTAGTGGATTTTCTTCTGTTCCTGCATAGATAGAAAAGCATTCTGATTAACGACTTGTGGGATGATTGCATTTGGTTATTTCATAGCGAGTTTGGTTTCACAAAGGTTTCCTCTGTTTGTTCAAGGGAAACAGCTTCCTTTTGCACTTATTCAGTGGTTATTTGCTCCTTCTTTGCTTTCCAAAGAGACATTTCAGTATCTTGTAAAGCTATTAATTCTTCCACAGTGTTCAGATACTGTAAAAAGCAAGATCTTATAGGTGAACGTCTTACGCTGGTGCTCAATGTGAGTGCTATATCCAGATTCAAAACAAACTCACAGTTTAGAAGAATACAGATCTTAGTCCTGAGTTGACCTTCACAAATGACTTTTTCATTTTAGTATTTAACAGCAACAGAACCCGTGCGCTGAATACCATTTACTTGGAGACCATTTAAGTTCTATGTTTTTCATCTGAGGTTCAGTGTTGTGATATCTCATTTTTTATGAAAATCTTGTTACTTAGTTAAAGGACTTATTTTCTATGAAGTATGTCACGGTAAAAATTCATCTGTATAGAAATATAACAGGCTTTTTAGTGAAGGGACCAAGAAGTCTATGATATTTACGGCATAGCAATCGAACAATTCCAGTTCTTTATTTAAATGAAAACAGAAATACAACATAAAAATTGAATTTTGTATGACACTTAGATTTTCCAGTGACAGATAGAGTGAGAAAATAGAAAGACAATAAAGACTATTTCGCTAATAATTACACAGCCAGGCAGTATTGCCTGTCATAGCAACACACCACAGTTACCTACTTGGTTTAAGCTTAAAAGAAAACAGAAAGAGAGGGAAGCATTTTTGCAAAATAAAGTAAAAATTATGTGCCGTTCTCCCTCTAATCCCTTGATGTGCACTTACCCCCCAAAACTGGGAAAATATATAAGAAAAAACAATATCTAACAACAATTTAGGCAAAGAACCTCAAGAGGGTGACTAGTCACCTCTGTTGCTGTGATTGTGTCCTTCAGGTCTTTGCTACAGATAGGTGATAAGTAACTAGAATACAAGGCAAATAAAACCTGTGTTATTTACTCTCTAATGCAGTTCTTCTTTCCAGGGCATGTTTTCTTAGAAGATTGATTAGTCTATTTATTGTGCAAGCTTGGAAAATGCAAAATGACTAGACACAGCATTTTTTTTTTAATCCCATTCTTTACATCAGCTGTGGCATAGGCCCTTTGGTATTGCCTATACTAGTATAAAAGGTAAAGTTCAGCCACCAGCGTGGAAAAAAAATCTTGAAGGGCAATTCGACTGCATTATAATGAGGGCTGGGAAAAGAATAAAGCTTTCTACTTTCACAGTGACTCACTGAGTTTACAAAGAAAGTTCTACACAAGGAAAAAAGGCTGCTTAATGCACAGAATATTGCTAGGTAGATTAACTACAACTCCCATTGGGTCCCTGCCTGCTCAAACTGAAGAGAGCGACAAAACTCTGATTAACTTCATGCTATTTCGGCATGAGCTCACACAGATACAAAAAACTGCTGACACTGTACCTGTGAGAATGCTGTGTAGTAAGTGTCATTGGGAATATGCAGGAAATGTGTAAACTGTGTGTCTGAGATTGGAATTTCTCTGAAGTAGGCACTTAAAATACTGGGGACTACCTTCTTAAATTTTGCCTGATTTGATTTTCACAGGTGTAGGAGTACTTATGCTGACTTAATCCGGAGTTGTGTTTTCCCTTCACACCTAAGGATCAGCTAGCTATACTGGGTTTTGACTCTCAATATCTTTTTTACAAAGTAGGAATCCTGCATGGCTATATTTTTGAAGGCACCTAGCTAAGCTGTATCTGGAATAATAAGGCCAACAAATGCACTCCTATTGGAAACCAGATCCAAATTCTCATCATTTGCCTTGGAAATCCTACCAACACTGGTGATTTAGGACTTTATTCAGCAGTTGGTAAAAAGTAAGATAATTAAAGTTTTTTTCATCCCCTTAGTTTCCTCTTTGGGCTGACTGGGAAATGAACGTTTAAAGATGCCATAACAACAATCTGCTTTCCAGACCTGTCATTCCTCTCAAGACAGAACTTTGAACTAGTAAACTTCTTGCAACAGTATTAGCAATACTTATGCAAGGAAAGTCAAGAAAAAAACCATCTTAAAATACATAAAATTTAGCTACTGAATTAATGGAATGTAACTTAGTTTCTGTTGGGAAAATATACTACTTGCATTTTCACTGATACGTTTTCTACTTGAAACATAAGTATGGAGTAAACAAGAAATTAATTCTTTGCTCATTCCTGGAAGACAGAGTTACAGGAGTTGTGGCCTGGACTGTGACTTAAAAATTATGACTATTTCTTACCTCTAAGCGTTCATTCCGAGTGGCAGATATACCATGGATGGGCTAGGGAAAGAGAAAGAACTTAATGAAAGACAAATACTGGGCCTCTGTACAATACCCAGCTTTTCAGAGGACAGCTCGAGTGTATATCAGGAGTGAAAGGGCACAGAGGATGCCTTGTTTCATAAATCTCTTGATGAAAGATGGTTGAAAGGTGTCAATACAAACTTATTAGATCTGTTGTGCTCCATCATCTCTCAACACAGAGGGATGGATTTTTCTCATTGTCTTTCATATATATTCCTAGTACTAAGTGTAGCAAAGTGGGCTAGGTCCTGGAGTATTAATTTTGCTTCAAAAGCATGAAGATATCTCACAGTAGACAATAGCATACTCTGGTACTCTCTAGTGCCTCTTTCCAGCTCCCTTCAGTTTAATAGGCCTTGCTGATCAAAATATTCCCATAATGATACAGAGAGAGAAAGAGATCGAAGTGCCATGACATGACTGAGTCTGATCCCACCAGGGAAGAGAGAGATGAACGCCTTAAGTGAGCTGACACAGCACACAAATGGAGCTTTAATAATTTCTGATGGCTCAAGGTTCGGACTTGATCTCAGTTAACAATGGTGAAGACAGAAGTACTGAAGTCCCATGTCCTGTCCCCATTCATTTATATAACACCAGAATAGAAAAACATTGGCATTGTAATGCATATCCTGCTCAAAGGACCCAAGTATTTGACATCCACTTCCGTGACCTTTTAGAGGGCAGGAGCACAGACTAGTCCTTAGTGCACAACATGGATAAGGATCTCCATGCTTGATTTCAGCTGCCACTCCCTTTTTATGTTATCTGACCTTGGACAAATCATTTTAACTTTCTCTTCTGATGTTTAGCTTTTCACAGGTAGAGTGAGAACCTTGTAAGAACACAGCTACAGTTAAATGTACAGCATTCTTTTTCTTCGTGAAAAAAATTCAAAACTTCCTTTCAGATATGGATAATAAAGAAAATTTCTGACAGTAAAACAACCAAAATATCTTGAAAGTACAGTTTGATAGGAATTTACATCTTGCTTGATGATTCATTTGAGAGATTAAAGCTTTTTTTTATCGTAGGAGAAAAAGAATTTAAAAGACAAAACTACTGAAAAATAAACCCAAAAAGCCTCTGTCCATGGCTTCCTCTTCTTGAGCTCTAGGAAATAAAATATTCTGAACACTCCTTTTATCAGGGCCTCTTAAATGGAATAATTTAAGGGAAAAACAAACAGCAATTGTATGATTGTAAAGAGAAATTAGCATTTTGCTCAAAAGGAATGGCAATTAGCGATGATGACATTGTGATTTATACTAATTGAGATTAAGTCAGACAAAATGGCAACATTAGTAATCATTTGAAGTACTGTATTACTCATTATACTGTGCTTTGTAAACATCTCTCTTGAAATTAAAAAGTAATTAGTAGCATTTTAGTCATTTAATTCACTATAATTAGGATTTTAGGGAAACTACAGCCCTGCTGTTGGAAGCCTTCAAGGTTTTGAATTGAGGGAATGTGGTGTTTTTTTTAAATCGGCTTTTAGTGGTGGCTCATTTTCTGTGGTCCACAGAGGCAAATGGTATCATTGGAAGTAATAGGAATGTATTCATTAAAGATGGCTTGGAATGGACATATGCATCCATCTTAATGCAGTGATATGAGCTGACTGGGTTAGAAAAATACTAGTAGAATTACAGGGCCAAATCTAGATCTCAATTCAAAGCCAGTCTGGACAATAATAAGCAAAGTTGTTACATGCAAGGGGAACTAAGTATGTTCAGTGTGAAACAGATTGTTATCTGAGCAGAACATGGGACAGAAAATTGTCCTTCTTAGATAACATCCAGTAAAAGGAGACACCCAAGTTGTATATCCACCAAGTGCTTTAAACAAACATCTCTGAGGGCAAGGTATGTCTGTAGAACTAGCCTTCTCAATGATAAAAATATACACTGCAGCATATTTGACACCCCTTAGTGTGGGTAGTCAACTGGGTCAAGGAAGGTGCAAAGCCCATACCCTAAGGTATCCCTTTGACCTTCATAGAACTTCCTGTTGGTTGTGTTTACTAACACTGTATTAACAGGCTGTGAAAATTAAAAAATGTCCCTAGTTTATCTTTAGTTTATCCACGCTATCCATCTACTCAAATAGGTATATGGAACAATTCTGAGCTTCCGCCTAAATCTATGTCAATGTCTATATAGCATTTTGATTATACACATTCATAACTGAAGTTTCTTTGTATTCACACTGCTGAGCTACAAGCTCAGAAAGAGGCCTGAGGGAAAATTTTAGAGAATGTTACAATACAAAAGTAAGTTCTACTCACTTATTTATCCTGCCTTTTTTAGAATACCTCTTATTTGCCATTGACACAGAACATGCCAGGGACTATCTTGGAAAGATCCTTGGTCTGCTGACATCACCTCAATGGCTAATGAGATCCCAATTTTTTACACATAGATATCCAGGTGGAAGATACCAAAATAAACTTAGGTGCATTAGCTGGCACCAGAGCTGAAGCATCTGGCACCAACTGCTTCAGTTTCTTACTGGATGATAGCTCCATCCCCCTAACCTCTCCTGCCCAAAACTGCTAGAAGGCATCTTCCAGCATCCCAGTCTGATGGCTGGTTGGTTTCTCCAAGGATTTCTATGATCAGGACATATTCAGTCACTTCAGATGACAAATTTGTCACATTTAGGGAAGCACAGACTTAAAAAGGGTTGATAAAAGTATACTTTATACCAGAATTTATTCCCACTGCAAGTTCCCAACAGGCTCCTAAAGCCACATCCATACAGCCTATGCTGGCTTTATGTTTCTCCCTTCTGTTGTCTTATATTAGCCTTGAGAATGTAATGGTCTCTGTTAGCCATAACAGTCTAGAAGACAGGACTGGCCAGAGCAGGAGAATTACATTTCATGAAAAAATTTGGAAATTTAAAATCTGTTTAACTCTGATGCACAAACCCAGCCTCATCTCTATGCAAAAGAAAGTGGGAAAACACAGAAAGACTAGCCTACTAACAGCCCTGTAGGCTGCAGCACTACAGGACTGCTATTTAAGGAATTCAAAGCAGGACCTTGAAACCCAAGTGCTGCACATCCAACTCAGACCTTTTGGTTTAAGGAGACAAATATTTTAGTTTTCTCAGTCTCTCCTGTTGGGGCTGTTTCAGTGGTGCTAAATAATTTAGCAGTTAGTGGGGCAAGAATCTGACTCACTACTCTGAGTCATACACAGGGGTGGGGAGAAGAGTTCAGGATTTGCAAACTGGGACTTTAACAGGTCTCAGTATTGTGATTGAATGCCTGAACAACAAAGCTGTTTAACAGGGCTTAGCCTCCTTTCTGTCCCCTTAGAAATTATGTGAGAAGCTCTAGATCAGTAGCTTCTGTTTCTGGTGAAAGAATTATTATCTGAGTCAAAACTGCAACCAGCTGTACTGAAAACATACTGTGATCTCAATGTATATTTTATTATATTAGGAGAAGAAAAACTAGTTGTAGGATTGTGGAAAGACGAAGGAGCTGAAAATCTAGTTCTGTCTGTCCCCACAGGACTGTTAAAGATGGGTCTAAAATGAAGATTCAGCCCCACTGTATTCATTATAAAATAATCACAATAGTGGAACCGCAGTGGTTACTATTTTCTCTTTTTAATTTCTAAAATGAAAATAGTGCTTGAGGCACTCATATAAAGTATACTTGTCACATTTATGTATATGTTTACTTAGTGAAGCATTATAATTTCTTAAAAATACACCCAAAAAGCATCAAGGTAAGTACCTCTGTTATAAGTAAAATACAAATTACAAAAAACAGATTTTTTTTTTCACAGATGGATTGCAGAAAAGAAATGGCAGAACAAGGTAAGACTGAAGGGGGAAAAGTGTCTATCAAGCTTGAAGGTGTCTATTTTGACATGACTTCTAAATGTAGAAACTAGATTTTAGAAGCAGATTCTTATAATATTTAGACCTGTACAACTGAACTAGTGGCAAGCACAGAAAATGATTTATTCTAAGAATCCGTATTCCTTCTCTCTTTACCAACTGGATTGTTGTCACATTCTCTACTCTTCATTTTCAAAAAGTCATCTGCAAGGATCACTACTTGTGATCTACTTTTCACTACTCTTTTATAGGGCTTTAGTTCATTCTCTTTGGTCAAATCTCAACAGCTTTGTTCTGTCTCTAAAACTCCATGCCTCCTTTATGCAATCCTTGCCCAATTTTTCTTCTTCTTAGCTGTTTCTTCTGTGTATTTTTAGCTATGGGACAGAGTGGAAGGAAGAGGGTCTAATCTGTGGGGCTCCCTAGTGCTGTCATCACAACCTTGTGCTATTCTCATTTTAGATGTGATCCCTTTTTACACTGTTACTATCCCTTTGTTGTTTTTTTTTTTTTAATCTACCTAATCCTTCAGTTTCACTCCTTATTCTGAAATCTGCTCTCAGATGTCTTGTCATCAGTTTAAAATGTCACTTGTGCAGAATCAGACTCCTAATTAATAGTTGGTCTGAAATTTTCCAGTGAGGAGTTATGCCAAAAAGGAAAGTGGGGAAGGAAACAGTACTATGACACCTATTTTTATGCCTGAATTGATTCTGATCCCTATAGAACCCAAATGACCTGGCATACATTAAAAAATGACAGGTTGCTCTGCCTTCTTCTGGGATTATTTTGGTTATTGTGGTTTTAAACCATGAAAGAATGGAAGTGGGATGAGAAGTTGACCCAGAGTATTTTATCCATATCTGCAGGATTTTGTAGGAAGCCGGGAAGATTGGGTAGCAGCCCAGGGCATTGCAAGCGAGCATATTTAAACAGTTTTCTAAAAGAATTCAGTGTTAGAGGCTCCTTCTATCACTGCATTCTTCTGGTGAAAGGGATATTAGGACACATTTGATCCCTACAGAGAAAGCAGAGCTTGAGTGGGTTGACTATATATTAAAGTTACATAAGCAGTTTTGTCCTGACTTTGATGTTGTTTTACACCTTAAATGTATAGACTGACTCATGCATACCATCCACTCTATTTACTATTCAGATTTCTTTTCTGCATTATCTCCTACTTCAAATTAATTTTCCACCTTTTATTTGTTTAGATGCTTCATTTTTATCTCTTCGTTTTCTCGTTTGTGTTCATTTCCCATCCCATCACCTAATTCTACTAGATGGAACACAAGCTCTTCAATTTGAAATCAAGCTACCCCATCCACCATGTTCAAGTAGCTTCAGGATTAGATAAAATGAATCAATCTGTTTTCTCTGTGTGAAAGAACTATTGAAATTCTTCCTGATTCTTTTGAAAGGCTGCCTTTCCAAAAAAGAGCTACAACACCCATACAAGTTTGCTACTCTTATGTATAGTAAATAAACAACCACACCACCCAGTCACAACCAGCTTTGGAAAGAAGATTCACTCAGTAATGGATGAAATTTATCTCTCTGTTAATGCGTGCCTTATCCATCTGTAAGAATGTGCCTGTCTTTAGCTGAAGGGTTTTGTATAGAAACATAATGCCAGGAAGACAAAGGCTTTATGATCCATCAGGGTCATTCCTCAGGATAAAGTATTTGGTAGTTAGCATATTGATAATGCATTGGAATTAATGAAGGTTGACATGCCACTTTAATTGACACCATTTGTTTCTGTAATCAGTAGTGATTCTACTGTCCAGATTTCTCTAGTACTTCCTCAAGCTCCACTAAAACACTTCCTTTCTGCTGCACAGGTGGTTTCTTTTCTCCTTTTCCTTCTTCTCCTAAAGACAATAATTATTGGCAACTTACTATCTAAATAATGAATATAGAGGAGGATGGGCCTCAGCTCACTCAGGGCTTTAATGGTCTTTAAATCAAACTACCTGTTTCCTTCACAAAGGCAGCACTCTTGTAATTGTCATCATGCCAATTAACCAAGGGTTCAACTTTCCTCCGGTGCTTGTGGTTAAAAGTGCCAAACCAATTTAGCAGCTGCAAAATATGCACAAACACACAGAGAACAAGTAAACACACAGGTCAATGACACTGGAGTGCTGGGAATTCACCTGAGAAGCTGCGGATCAACTTCATAATGTGAGGGTGGGGAGGCTGTGAATCTCTAACAAAATGCTGTTTGTGTTAATTTTAAAAAGGAAATTAATAGCTGGTATGTGATGATAGTTTCGTGAGGGATGCTAATGTCCCCCTTATATGCCACTCCTTTTATGCGTAATTCCTCTTCCTTAAGGAAAGTTCTTTATATTACATCTGCCTTCCTTTATGTAAGAAAAGCTGGATACAATTCCTAAGTCAGGAACATTTCTAGGTCAGCTTTGCTTTACTTCCATCAAGGAACAAATTGTGCCATCTGTATTCCAGTTGGTACAATATTCTCTTTTGGTTCGAAGAGAACAGGGCTCCCCAGGCAACAGTTATTAGAAAGAGACTGAGCAGTACAGTTTCCATGTTATTTTACAACAGATACCCCCTAAAAAGCCAACTCTATATTGAAAAAAAGCTCTAAATATGACTTGAGAAGGATATACGCATGACAGGATTTGGGTCTTTAAGCAAAAATAAGGGTGTGGTGCTAGGTTTGGAAAATACTCCATCTCAAGTCCTAAATCACTATTCTAAGATTGTAGTTATTTCTTTAGAACAGCCGATTTTATGAGACTTCCGTTATACTAAACTTTTATTTTTGTTACCTGTAAAATTTATTGTTAGTCTACTGAACACAGTGTAATTACTTTGCAATTGCAGTGATGTTAAAAATTGTAAACCAGGCAATTAACCTTATGACTATGGGAGTGTGTAGTCAGTACAAGTAGCAAAACATGTTAGTTCAGAATAATGACACTGACATGTACTGAGTATGAAACTCATGGGATAATGATGAAGAATTCACTTCTGTAATTAACCTCCCTGTTACATGAATTAGCTGCAATTACTGATATAAAGAAATGTATCCATTATATAATTACATAGCAGTTGAAGAAAAAAATCTCATAAATTTAAGATTCAGGGACACACTTACAACTTGATTTACCTAGTAAAGCCAATTAGTCTCCTTCTATAGGCAGCAGAAAGAAACACCCCTTCCTGAGAGCATTTTTTAAGACCTTGCCACAGTTTAGAAGATTAGGGATCTATGGTTCTGCCCTAAAATTTCAGAGCAGAGAGATAGGTGGACACAATGTGTACTATTTGCATAATAAGACCAACACCCCAGATCACAACATGCTGACTGTTGGTTCAGCGTGTGCACAGTAGATCTGTACTTTGATTTCTGAATGACAGGTAACTTAGTCAAAGTTCTGCCTTGGCTTAGCTGCCTGGCATGGAGACATCCCAGAGAAATTACGAATTTTGTCTTCTTCCTTTCACAAAAATTAAAAGCAGAAAGAAACAATGTGTCTGGAAACTCCAGATGGATAGTAATATTAAAAGAGTCAGCTACTGACCCCTAACTAAGTTATGTGCTTCAGGAGATAAAAATGTTATTAATTCTGTATTCATTCCTTCTATTATTCCATGCAAAAAACCCCAACCCCAAAACAATACAGAAAAGCTGAAAGAATTTCTCCCATGGCAGAGAAGTCATATCTTGGATCTTACAATTGGATATGAGCCCTCTTGCAATGTGCATGCATTCATACCAGACCTAAGAAGTAACAGTACAAAGGCATCAAGAGTTTCTTCAGGAAGTCTGGCCCACCCATTGCAGAGTAATGTTCTGTTATTATCAGTAAACTCTATATAGTTTGTTGCTTAAAAAATCTCTCACCACTGTTTGAATAGAACTACTGACACTGGTACAGCACAATTGCCACTGCTAGCATTTCTCCCTTGTTTTCAAATCAAAATCTCCTCATCGATTAGGAAGGTGGGTTTGCTTTGTTGACTGTAATTAGAAAGTTAAACTACAAACAAGTAATGGTATTTTGTCTCCCCAACTTCCCTCTGTAGGTTTAATTTCTCACTTTCTAGTTTAAGCATTCATGGTGTTACTGTGTACTGTTGTACAATTATCATCCTTCACTTAATTAGCAGCTGCTTTCTAGTCATCAGTAAAGCTTTATCTTGTATGATATAAGTAATATCTAATATGTTATTTTAAAATAAAACACAAATAAAAGCAAGTGCTCTTAATCAGTAGAACTCAAATTATTTTCCAAAAGGACAGACCTATTTTTCTCTTGAGGAAACTGAGGCACAGACTTGTGAAATTAATTTCCAAGATTGGCAGTAATATCAAGTGGCAGAGCCAGGAAGAGAAGCCCTCTCTCTTGAGTTCAAGGGCAATGTTTTCTTTACCAGTGTTCATTATAAAGGTATAATATAAAGTACTCTGTTCAAAAGCAGGAGTAAGTGTATAAATCTTTGACAAAAAAAAATATTTAAGAAAAATAAAACTTTGCCAAATCCCAAATCCTCCTTTTCTTGTTCATAGTCAATGATGGTAGCAACATGCAAAGACAGTCACTTATTTTACATTAAGTACTCTGTGCTTTTGGCAGCAAAATTTCTTTGAAAGATGTCTAATCCCTTGATAATCTAGGAACCTGAAAGAAATGAATGTTTAATGTGGTCTCTTTCTAATCACAATTAAGATCAGAGCAGGAAGAAGGTCTTCTGCTTTTCACAGACAAGAAACTCCTCAATCTTAAAATTCATTTAAACTTTTACTACGAATCCCTACCAATCACAAAACAGATCACTGAAAACAACATTTAACAGAGATATTCAGTCTCTCTGTGTTAGGGACTTACACCAGGTCTTGTTAAAATATGTAAGTAAAAAAAAGTAGCTCATTATACAATAATTTAATAACTGATAATGGCAGAAAGCCCATGAGGGTTAATTAGTTAGGTGGATATACAGGATTAAGCACAGATGGAATAAAAGAGTGGTAAATTTGAAACTATAACCAAAGCTATCATGAGGTGTACATAATCCACTGGAGATAAAAGTTAATAGGAAAAAAAGTAGGAAATTGGTCTTGGAAATTATAAGAGAGAAGGCAAAAGGGAGAGACAGGCCACAATCTCTTAAGGTGCATAGGTGGTTAAAATAATATTGTAGGAAGCAAGTCAGAGGAAGCACAGTCCCAGAAACACACTGGTAAGAAGTAGTAAGAAATTACTGCATTGAAAGCCAAAGGTTTTGGAGAGTAAGTGCAAAGAAAAAACCTTGCCAGGAAGGATTCTGTGGAACGAACAATTTCAGTTGAATACAAACTCAGAAACTATACATAAAAATGGTTACAGAAAACTCAAAGATAACTGTATTAACATTCTAAATGATATAACTTGGTTTTGGAATTACCAGAATTGTATTTCTGGTAAATTGGGTAAAATAAGCACTGTTTTGGGGAAGAATTGAAGAGAAGGGGAAATAATTAAGTTAATCTTCAGAACCAAAAAAATGTAGATAAGAAGTACTTAGAAATTTTACTTACTCTGACACTTGGAATGAAGTTCACAGGCTTACTTACAATCACTGAAGTTCACAGGCTTACTTACAATCACTGAAGTTCTCTAATAAATGACTTAAAATTACATGCTTGACTTGGAAGATGTTTGGAAACTGATAGGCCAATGATTATGCCCCAAAAAATACAGGTCCTCAGAGAAAGCCTGAAGTATTTTAGCTTTTGCAAGGTCCCTGTGTAGAAGGATTAAGGCAAGCAGATGGTGACTTTTCTCTAAACCACCTTTATTCTAGATAAGCACAGCTTCACTTTATGAAACTTGTTCAGCTATGAAGTAGTCTATTCATTACCTTGAAAAGAACACATTAGCCCTTTGTGCAAGTTGAAATGAACTCAAGTCTTCTGGTTTCTGGAACTAAAAACCCCATCTAGAGAAAGTTAAGTAAGAATTTCTTCCATAGAAAGCTAAAGACCTGAAATTTATGCATGGAACCCTCAAAAAGAAGAGACTCAAAGATGTGGTTAATTGTGACACTGAACTATGGGGATGCTGGCAAGAAAACGTAAACCAGTAAGAACAGACGATGAAAGTTTGGAGGAAAACAGATGGTTGTTTCTGGAGGTAGGATATTACAGGAAGGTTTGTGACACAGCACAGATGGCCTGAAGAAGAGGACATATCTGAGAAAGAAAAACTGAAGAAGGAGAGCTTCTTGAGGTAGCAGTGGGTTAGAGTGGCAATTGAGCCACCTCAAAATCAGAATAAGAAAGAAAGCAAAAGGTAAAGAAAGGACAAAAAGGGCACAAGTATTAGATTCCTCCTGCTTGGCATAGGCACTGCCTTCTCCTTAAGAATGTTTTCTCCCACTCTGAGTATGCAATCTCTTTTCCCAGTCTACTGTCACAGAATTGTTTCAGTGGCAAAGGGAATGTTTCTTTTCAAACTTACCATGCCTTGAAGCTCAGCAGCTAGGAGGCAATACAGAATTTCTTACATTGCCCTCTTGTAAAGCCATAACAGTTCACAGACTCTGATTTACTTTATTTTATTTTCATAGCAGTACTGAAGGTAAACAGTGCATCAGCTGCTCAAGGATGTGCTGGGCTTCTTGCTTGTTTTCGTACGTTTTAATGATTAAAACAGCAGAAGCAGCCTCCCAGCACAGCCCCTTCAGTCAACTGCTCAACTTAGTAATGACTTGAATATATGAATTACTGGCCAAGAAAATACATGCTATGGATGGCACATGAAGAGAAATTGTATTTAATAATTTTCAAATATATTTTCTCTCCCTTTCTCACTACCTTTTCTGTTCTGTTCTTAGCCATTGTGCTATGCAGCTCATGTAATTATCTGATTAACTAGCACAAGCAAATCTGGTGCTTGCCTTTTATTTCTTTTAATTCTCAGAGCAAATATAAGTGTTTCTGAAGTAAATAAATAATTGCTTTTATTCTTCAAAATAAGCTAAGGCTTGCGGCCTTATTTACCTCTTCTTCTGTTTGCCCAGGGATAAAAATGGCAACTTGGGACAGTCCTTTGATGGACAATTCCTTAGAAGTCCAGTAGGAGGCAGAGGAAAAAGTTAGACTAAGTTAAGGAGTCATTTCCATATCTTTATTACAGCACTATGATAAAAAGGTGCAGATACTGAAAAGAAGCTGTCCAAAGAGACAATGGAAAGACTATCGAATAGAAATAAGTAAATCACAGAAAAGAACACTCAAACTTTTCATAAACAAACTCTTTTCTTAAGAAGATGTAACAGCTGGAAAACATCAACCTTGTAAACTTCTTCTGAAAACAGAATAATTTTCTTAAGTTTAAGATTTAGTTGTTTGGAAGCTGTTTTTGCCAGCCAGCTGGAAGGGACTACCTTACCCCTCTCCCTAGAGTCCCACTTGTTCAGTTTTGCTGTGTCACCTTTGATTTATCACCTCTTAAAATGGGGGAAGAATGGAATGCAGTTCCTGAGGCCACAATCGATACATGTTTCATGCTGAGTGGCAATAAAGTAAAACTTTGGGGAAAAAATGTCACCAAAAATGTTTGTGTTGGAATGGTTTGCTTATTGTGAAGTACATTTTCATCTTTAAAATGAGGTTTTGCTAAATGCATTGAAAAGCTGTAGTAAGAATTTGTGTCGGATAGTAGAACAATTTTTAAAATCAGAGAGATTTTAAGAAATCTACAATATAGAAGGAAAATATTGTGGCGGTGTTTTTAGGAAATAATTTAAATTATTTTATTTGTATCTGTAGTTAAGCTATGAGAATCGTAGATGTATTTTTTGATTAAAGCTTTATAGGCCTTACTGTGGTAAAACTACAGCAAAAGGCCGAAGTTCAAAATCTCTCTTCACTGAGTTTCCTCCCATGACTTGCAATACCATGCCTTTTCTGGGCCAACAGCTCCATGAAATTTCCATTACCAACAATATCAAGATTCAGTGTCCTTATCTCTATTATGCCTTCTGCTCCGATTAAGTCTTCTCTTATCTTTGTATTTCACTAGAATGGAAGCCCCTACATCATTTAATGTTTTTTTCTTTAATGACATTTCTTCTGTGTACTGCCATCTACAGAGTTCCTACATATTTCCCTTGTCTTTCCCTCATCTTTTACATATGCAATACACTCTGAAACCTGTAAGAACTATTCTCCTCGGATCACAGCTGAGTCAAACTAGAGAATGGTTTCAGTTCATCTATAAGCTACATGGACTATTTACCTATATTGGTTAACTTGCTTTCCCATGCAATTCTTTACGTATGAAATGACATAAAACTGTTCCAGTTTTCTTCCCTTTCTTTTCCTCTTCTGTGGGTTACCTCCATTGTGTGTTTCAAGATCACAAGAATTTTAGAAGAGTGGTCTTTATTTTTTTGTAAGTAGTACTTGGCATACTAGAAGCTCTTATAAATTAATAAAAAGGAAATGGAAGTTCAATCTTCTTACCCAGCTGAGAATATATAACCATATGTTTTAATTGCTTCTCCAGAGAGACAGGGAGAAACTAGGATTGAACTAAACAGCATTAAATTCCCAGTGGATTAATTTGCCAGAATGTATCCATGTATGTGTGCATACATACACATATGTATGTTTCCCATACATTTCTACCCAGACGCAGTTTTTGAAGTGGAATAGAAATTCATATGCTGATTTCTAAATCACAAGAGATTTCACAGACAAATTAATATCTAAAGCCCTGATGGAGGTGAACTCTTATGATGTGCACTCATAGAAGGATCCAGTTTCACAAAGAACTCAAAAGGAGCCACAGTAATAGTTGTATTAGATTTTCCATGTGATATCCTATAGCATTTGACAGGCACAGAGAGAGCTCACGACATTCCAAGGTTAGAGGACAGGCTGAAGCAGGGAACCAAATCAAGTGGCAAAACATCTTTTTAGTCCTGAAACTTTATTCCTTCTAGTTTTAAATAAACTCTTTAAATAGAAAAGCTTCTTAGTGGGCTGAATATCATCCCTGTCAGAAAACCTGTGAAGCCAGAACTCTCTAAACTGCACTGCATGGATGATAAAAAAGTCTTTACATGCAAGCAGCAGAAAGCATGACTATTTTAACTTCTAAAGCAGAACTTACAAAGTATCTTAACAAAAATAGCCATAAAATGTATTATCTGCATAATTCAAAAGCTCTATACTAAGAAACTTACTTAAGAATAAAGACTTAATAATCAAGGTCTTTGTTTTGAAGTGCACCGACTACCCATCCTAAAGCACAATGTATTGCATGAGTTATTCTCATCTGCTGATGTTCTTATGTTTCAAAGGCCATGACACAGTATTACTTCTCAATTAACTGTGTATAGTATGTCTGTTGTAGACCAAAGGACAATTTTAAGGTCAACAATAGACTAAGGGGGGCCAGAAATCTAATCTTAAATCATAACCTGCTTCATATAGCTAATGGTGAAAACAATCTTTAAAATTCTTGAAAATAAAATCAGGTTCTTCAGTAGTATTTAATTTTCAATAGAAAACACAAGAATGGGCTCAATTTTCAGTTCTGTTTTTTCAGGTATGACAAAAACCTCATTCATTTCAAGAAAGATCATAGTCCAGGATGTTTAAAATGTGTTTTAGCTAATGACTTTAGCCCTTAGTTTGAAATTCACCATGATGGATGTCTTAAAGACTCATAGTTTTTCGAAGGATGCTTCAGTTTGGGGCAGGAAAGCTCAGGACTGCATCTTAAAATAGCCTTATAATTTGGATAAAAGTTTGGATCATAGTTGTCATAAAACATACAACTGGTCCTACTTCCTTGGCCATATATTACTGCAAAGAAAGATGCAATTTTGGAAAATAGTATTATGACATGTGTTCAGTTATGTATGGCAGAATCCAGAAGAAAAAAATCTCCTAAATGTATAGAACTTGTAAATTAGTACTTCTCCAAAGAACTGTTATTGTTATTGGAATAGAATACTTAAATAGATAGAATAATATATATTTTGTTGCTAGTTTAATGCTTCACATTTTATTCTAAGGGATATTAAATAGTCACCGCATACTCATGATACCAAAGAGAACCAGAAATCCATTAGCTCTACAGAGAAGAACCTGGGAGTCCTGGTGGACAACAGGATGACCATGAGCCAGCAATGTGCCCTGGTGGCCAGGAAGGCCAATGGTATCCTGGGGTGCATCAAGATGAGTGTGGCCAGCAGGTCTAGAGAGGTCATCCTGCCCCTCTACTCTGCCCTGGTGAGGCCACATCTGGAGTACTGTGTCCAGTTCTGGGCTCCCCGGTTCAAGAAAGACAGGGAACTACTGGAAACAGTCCAGGGGCGGGCTACAAAGATGATCAAGGAACTGGAGAACCTCTCTTATGAGGAGAGGCTGAGGTCTGTTTAGCCTGGAGAAGAGAAGACAGAGGGGATCTCATCAACGCCTATAAATATCTAAAGGGTGGGTGTCAAGAGGATGGGGCCAGACTCTTTTCAGTGGTGCCCAGCGACAAGACAAGGGGCAATGGGCACAAACCAGAACATAGGAAATTCCATCTCAGGATGAAGAAAAACTTTCCTTTGAGGGTGACAGAGCACTGGAACAGGCCACCCAGAGAGGCCGTGGAGTCTCCTTCTCTGGAGATATTCAAAACCCACCTGGATGCGTTCCTGTCCAACCTGCTCAAGGTAAGCCTGGTTTGGCAGGGGAGTCAGACTAGCATCATCTCTAGAGGTCCCTTCCAACCCCTAACATTCCGTGATTCTGTGATTCCGTGATTCCTCACACTTTGATTTTACTACAGTCAAAACAACATGTAGCCATGAAAATAGCTGAGTTCCTTTTGAAATTATAGTCTGTTAAAGAAAATCTGGAGCCATAAATCTGTCTGTTGAGTTTAATACAATAGCACATGATTATTACTTTAGCTAATACATTTCAGGTTTCCACATCCAGTTAATACAGATATTCCCATTGCCAAGACTACCATGTTTTACATAGTCAGTGTAGGTTTACTTACCTGCAAGGGAGGAAGAGGAAGAAAGAACAAAAAGCATAGAACAGAATTAATATTTTTTCACATAGAGCAAAAATATTATTAAGATATTAAAATATAAAGAACTCATCAGTAAAAACTAACACCATGCAAAAATACTCGAAATCTTAAAAAGCTAACAGGGTAAAGACTTTGAGATAAAATATGTGTGCCATAATGCAGAGGGCAGCAATATGGAGACCAAGAGTGCTGGGGTGCATCTGTTGCTACAATTTACCTGGGAAAATTGAACTAACTTGTTCAATGTTATTTTTCCTATTCTTTTCTTTTTGACAATTTCAACTAATTCTCATCTAACATATATAATACACAAGATTTTATGCATTAATTTTATTCTCTGACTGAATTAATTAAAACTGAGCAGGGTCACAAAGACTCTTTATACTGAAATTTTATGATTCTGAGGTTGATTGATTGTTTCAAAAATACATAGTCTTCCCACTCTTTAAGTCAAAATACCTTAATTGTATGAAATTTATTCTTGCTTTAGTCACATGATTCTGCAATCTGGTTGAAGGCAGTATGTTTTCGAGCTAAGGTAAGATATTGCTGACAACACTGAGTAATATATGACCAGTTTGCTTTATATATCCTCTTATCTTTCAAGATATAGGAAAAAGTGTAAGTTCCTTTGATACTGCTAATATATAAATCCTTGAGCATTGTTTCTAACTTGGACATAAAGCCTATGCATTGAGTCAACATTCTGATGCACACTTACAAACCTAAAGGAAGATAGATCTGTAGAGTTCCCTGATCATCCAAAGATCCCAAAGAACACTCTAACACAATTATTTTTCATTCTCAGATAAATCTACACTGATTATTTCTCCAGAATGACAAAGCTAGTTCTGAGTGGCCTTTTCCTCATTTGTATCTCTTAATTCTGATGCTTTACTTCAGTGATTGGATTTTGAAAAATAATTCTTTATACATATTTCATTGTATCTGATACACAGCATTTAAAGTCTGAATTAGGCTAACAATCTTTAAAGATATCAAAGTTTTCTATAGTAGTTTCCAATTGCTAGTTCCAACATCTAGCCAAATATCCTCTGTTCTCTTCCTCAAAATGGCAAAACCACATGTTTTGTTTTGTTTTTTTTTTTTTTAATTTACATGAAAATATCTGTTTTTTTAATATTCTATGAAACCTGGAAATCTGAAACATATATATTTATAATATATAATATAATATATATAATATATATAATATATATATATTTATAATTTTCTGGAAATTAAAAATCTTTTTTTGACTCACACAGTTGCAAATTAAAAATCTTTTTTTCCCCTGCAGCTTTTGGCTTTTTTAATGTTTTTTTCCGTAAAAATAAAAACAATCTTTTTTACAAAAGCAGGTGATTTTCAACCAGTTCAAAAAACCAGAATCTACTATTGAAACAAGTTCCTTAGTAGAAATTTTTCAGTGAAACTAATGACATTATATTCTCCAGGTCTCTCACTCCACTTTTACCAGATACACTGAGTTGATTAAAAAAATTCCAAAGAAAAGATAACAATGGCATTGATAATCAACATCTTCCTTCTTCAACTACAGCTACCCAACCAGGAGCTGCTGCATTAATTTCTAAAGCCCAGGCAATTAGGAGAAAAGTTTTCAGTAAAAAACCTATTCAGTGAGAATCTGTCTCTCTTGAGCTATTTCCCCAGGGCCAAAAAAGCATTTAATCTAAATGAACACAAATAATTACACTATGTATTGAAAAAATCATTCAAGGCTCCTTTTATTAAATTTGAACTGGTCACTTATGACTGCTCTGATGGTGCTTTCTTAAGAGAATAATCTCCAGATATTATCACTGGTGAGGGGAAACCTACAATTCTACCTTTCCTTTCCCTTCTTAGCATTGGTAGTCTCTTTAGTGCATTTACTAAATACTGAGATGAATATTAAATACCTTAATTCTTCTCAGTGAATAAAATTATGGTTTATACAGATCATGTTTCGATGTGAAATAAAGCCCCCCAAATAGAATTGATTTATTTCTGAAAATGATAGTATATAATCCAAAATTAATTTAAATTCCAATCTGGATTAAACATATCACTGAAATTCAATGTGAGGTTATTAAAAGTTTTGATCACTATTTTGACAGTAACTGCTGATATACTGGGAAAGGAGTAATTCAAGTCAGGTTGACTTTTTTAACATTGACTCTAATATATTTTTACCCAAAACAGAAAAAGGGATGAAAAATGCTTAGATCCAGTCTGGAGTATGGGTCAAAGTATGCTCTTCCAAAACCTCTAAAGATATTTAAAGACTTAAAGAAGCAATGAAAAAATAATTAAAAATAACCACGTACACATAGTATAACATCATAATGACATAGAAAAATAATGTGAAATTTCAAAATGGACATTTTAATTATTATGTAACACAAATGAAGGAATAATCAATCTCAGCCTGGGCCATTGCTAAATGAAGCAGTTTTTCATCCTTTGGGCTACATGTATACTGTTCTTGTGATCTACTTCAGGGAATAATTGCTGTTTCCCCCTGCCAATTAATCTGGAGCAGTGTGCATCCACTCTATTAATGGCAAGACCCTTCTAAAACTGATTTGCTACATCTACACTGCATAGCACTTGGAGTATTGTTGGCTGAGAACATATCCTGGAAACTACTGAGCCTTCTTAATGCAAACACCCTTCAGCGTGCCACACTCACCATCTGTCTGCCCTCATGTGCTACATGCCTGCACCATCAAGCTTTGAAAACAGCAATATGGAGCCAAACTCTGCTCAGAGGTCCTGGAGACAACAGGCTGCACCTCCAGCTGCCACTGCTGCATTCCCTGTGTAACATGTATTACCATCTTCTCAGGTCTGCCACTGGGTCAGCCTTGTCCTCCTATAATCAAGGTCAGTCTTAGTTATAGGATATCAATGATGCAGCTTTCTCTTTCAAAAATATCTTTGTAGAAGAAACAAAGAATGCAGTTGTTGGTTATGTGTGGAGAACACAATGTTGCACTGTGGCTCAAGGAGCCCAAACTCAGACACAGAGCTCCAGGCATCGTCTTCTCCATTGCTGAGTGGAAGGATCAGTTCCCTGGACCTCTTGGTTGCATTGATAAGATCCCCCCTCAGTCTTCTTTTCTCTAGACT
>RSEF01000001.1:88824198-88834802 GCA_003993805.1 Himantopus leucocephalus | reverse complement strand
CATCTTAATTCCCATTCAGCAGGCATTTATACACATTGAGAAGACCCCTTGAGTCTTCTCTTCTCCAGGTGGAACAGTCCCAGCTCTTTGAAGGTTTCCTCACATGAAAGAAGCTCTAGTCTCTTCATTGTTTTCATTGCCCTCCACTGGACTCAAGTTAGTAATTCCGTATCTTTCTTGTACGGGGGAATGCAGAACTGGACACAACACTCCAGATAGTGCCTCACCAGTGCTGAGTAGAGGGGACGGCTTACCTCTCTTGACCTTCTGGAAATACTATGCCTAATGTAGTCTAGGATACCATTAGCCTTCTTTGCAGCAAGGGTGCATTGCTGGCTCATGTTTAACTTGGTGTCCACCAGGACCCGCAGGTCTTTTTCTGCCAAGCTGCTTTCCAGCTAGTCACCCCCTAGCATAGACTAGTGCCTGGGATTGTTCTTTCCCTGGTGAAGGATTGTGCACTACCCCCTACTGAACTTTATCAGGTGCCTGTCAGCCAATTTATCCAGCCTGTGTATATCCATCTGGATGGCAACTCGACCCTCTGGCATATCAGCCACTCCTCCTAGTTTTGTGTCATCTGCAAACATTCTGAGGGTAAACTCTGCCCCAGCATCCAGATTGTTCACTAGATGTTAAACAAGACTGGACCCAGTATTGACACCTGTGGTACACCGCTAGTTTCTGATCTCCAACTAGGCTTTGTTCCACAGATCACCACCCTCTGGGCCAAGCCATTCAGCCAGTTTTCAATCCACCTCACTGTCTGCTCATCCAACCCATACATCAATGGTTTATCTCTGAGGAACTTATAGGAGACAATGTCAAAAGCCTTACCAAATTCTGAGTAGGCAATTGAGCTGAATTGGAATTAAGGTTGAGAGAGACAGACTCTTCTCAGTAGTGACCACTGACAGGAAAATAAGCAATGGGCACAAACTAAAATGTTTCTGTGATCCTAGTGAGGTCATAGCCTTGTAACTGCACACAGACTTCTCATTCCTCCTGGTTGTTCCCCAGGAATGCATATCTGGGTTACAGTTCACATAATGATAACACTGAAACTTGGGCTTAGCTTTATTTCTTCTGTATGTATGCCTCAGACACCACTTTTTTAGAAGGTGTCCTATTTAAACATTGCCCCTTGCCCATGATCCTTAGCTTAGTGGCTCCCAGTGGACCAATACTGAGGTAAAGAATATCTGCATTTACATCTTTGAATCTAAGAAGAGGGATAATGTCTTTTAAAAGTTTGTCAGTATAAATTATAACTTATATGTAATAGCTGACACTCTGCAGTGGCTTGAAGACTTGTTGACTGATTAATGCCAAAATTTCAAATTGACCGATGTTGTGGTTTGGGCCGAACCGGCCACTAGGTGACAGACAGATGCTCCTCCCTACCTCTCTTCAAAGAAAGAGGTAAAGGAGAGAGACAGACAGAGAGACTTATGAGTTTAGGAGGAACTAAACTACTTTAATGAAATATTAATAATAAAATAAAAAGAAAATAATTAAATATATACAAAACCATATCAAGCTCCCAGGATGATGATCATCACGTCACCAGCTGGCATTGAGGAAGTCCCAGACTGGATTCAGTGATGGACAGGAACTGGATTCCAGATCTGGACTCAGGATCGGGACCAAAGGCAAACAGACAGAGTCCTCCTCGGACACCGGCCATTGAAGAAAGCAAGCTGACCCTTTGGTCCCTCAGCTTTTATACCGAGCCTGAGGCAGATGGGATGGAATACCCTGTTGGTCAGTTTTGGGTCACCTGTCCTGTCCGCTCCTCCCTGAAGGTGCGACCCCTCTACACTTTTCGGCTTCTGACCCTCCAACAGCGTAAATAAAAATGTTGGTTGGCCTTGGGTGTTATAGCAATAAGTATAAGCAAGAGCGTCTCTGCATACCATGCCTTGGCATCAACTATAAACATTGGTCTTATCACTCTGAGAGCGAACATTGTCTGCACAATACGCTGTTAATTTCAGTAGTTAGAAGAAGCCTAGCTAGGAAGCAAAGTTATTGAACAAAATTGCTCCTGTTTTACTTCAAACCAGGACAAACGATCAGTTTAAAATGCCGTTATGGCAGAGATACTGTAAAGCAAATCTCACTATTTCTGTAAGAGAATGCAAGGGAGACCCAGGTAATCACTTGCCAAATTTTGCCAGTCATTTATCAATGGCGGTTTTCTTCTACAGCTTTAAGCTGTAAGAGGAAGCAATGCGTGTCACATAGCAGAAACTGTTATGACTGACTCCACAGATCCAGCAAACCAAACCTTAGCATAACACACAAGGATGGGTCCATGGAGATGACAAACTCCTCTAGCCACTGAGGTCTAAAGGAAGGCACTAAACATTCTAGACATGCTAGACATTCAGCAGTGGCCTGAGTGGCTGTACCTGCACCCATTTCTAGAGCTGTCAGAAAACCAATGAAGCTCTGAAAAGCACATTTGACTTGGTCTGGGGTAACGATCACTTGGCACAATAGCACTGACTGTAAGCACTTTCTGTTTCCTCCCTTGAAATATAAAATTAGTGTTGTATTTGGAGCTGCCTTACATTCATGCCAGTGCAGTGTCCTCATTTAATCTGTCTTTGTTGCACTGAACACCAGTGAACTCTTTAAACTAATCTGAAGGCAGGTTTTTGTCTCTGGATTTAGAGTAGTAAATAAATATGACTATAGTTGAATGAGTAAAGGAATAAACTGTAAATAAAGATAAGAAACAACTACAAATAAGGTTTTTTTTCCTATTTTTCTGATATTTTAAAACATGAAACTCTGAATGACTAGCACCATTCCTTTTTCATTTTTATCCTGGAAGGAGTTGACCCTGAGGATTTGCATTTACATTTGCTACAGCGAGAGAGGTAGGTAATTCTGGAAACATTCCCTCTTGAGAAGGTACTTCTCTTGGTGTGCCTGACCTGTCAAGTGTCAAGTGCTGCTGTGTTAGGGCAGTCTCACACCGTCCTTCACTCCTAGGCCTTTGGTGATCTCACATGGTCTCACTTAAGGTTTCGTTTGAGGGATGACCTCTCACTTGAGGAATATGCTTATATGGTCCTCAACCACAGCTGGAAAACTGACTGGATGTACATCATTATCGTTGAAGACATCTGTTCGTTCGCAAGAAGGTAATTTTTTTACTGGGGAATTATCACCCTGTGTTTTCTTTGTGCAATTAATAATTAGGGATGGTGCAATCCCATGTGTCATAATCAAGGTATTTACTGAACCAGGAAATAAGAAATGTGCCATCAGTGGGATTCAGTCTACTTATGATTGCATGGAATACAGCACTGAATATGCAAGATTTGAGCACTCTGAACTCCCTGTGCTTCCCTTGGGTGCTTTTGTAAAGTAGGCATCCATCGACTTGAGTTTGGATTGCAGATTTTCATGGAGATTTTGACAGATCTAGGCACTCTTTCCCCAGAAGAGGTATTGCTCAGCATCAGTGGGCAACTATACTCATGCTCCACACCTAAGCCTTAAGAACCAATACAGCTTCCATGTATGCTGTAAAGCTGAAAAACAAGAAAATGCATAATTTATGATAGCCTTAAAAGGTTTAAAAGTTTTGGAATGTAATAGGTGGAATTTAAGATTCAGATGCTAACTTGAGATACTAACTAGGAGAATCTGAGACAGATTTGATCCCGCCCTTCATATGCCCTGTCTGGAAATACTTGTAGGAATGGAAAATGAAGAGCTTACTTCTGTGTCTGTATTATTTATTCAATACCTTCATTTACTTTACAGAATCTGACTGTATCTTTATGCTTGTGACTGTATAGAGGTTTTTTATGTATGTTAACAGATTTTCAATACATCTCAATTTTATGATTTTTACAACATTGTAAAACAGAACAGAGAAATTTTTAAGGGACAGTAGGTTCACAAGCATTACCAATGCATGTTCTTCCATCTTCTGCCAGCTTGTAAGGATCAGTACAGAGACATTTGTAGCTGCCTTTAGTGTTAATGCATTTAGCAGAGGGAGAGCATGGTGGATTAATTTTGTTTTCACATTCGTTGATGTCTGCAAAATGAATACACACTGATCAATAATCATTACAAATTACAGAGAGGGATTAATACCTTCACATACACACTTTCTGCAAGTATTCATAAATGAAAGGTATTGCACACTTTCAATGACACATAGATACTGTCAAAGATCCTTTAAAGCACAAAGTTGGGAGTTTTTTGGTTTTGATTTTTGGTTTTTTTGTTTGGTTGGGTTTTAGCTGGAAATGATGGAAAAAGAAAACAATGTTTTGGTAATCCACTAAAAGCTACAAAGGTAATTAGTTGAATTATCAAAAATGCAGACTGTAAACTTGAGAGCTTTACTTGCATGCATTTATGTTCTAAGACTTTGCATTCCTGTATAAAGTTTTTCCATACTGTGCTCTATAGAGGTAGTGAAAATAATAACACTGACAGTTCTATACACTTCTAGGCATGACTCTGAGGATCTAAGGATTCGGATCAGCTTTGAATACAAAATTTATAACAGTAATCTGTGATATCACTGCAAAGATGGTTGTTTCTAGGTGTTATATTAATTCTGTGAAATGACAATATTCTGACAGAATGATGAGCAGATGAGAAACGATCCATTGGAAAATGTACATAAACATATTGTTCCTGAGTCCAATCTTGTCCTTTCACTTTCACATTCTGATTAGGTGATGAAATGGGAGTCAGTGTGGCATGCAGGAAAGAAAGTAGTTGATGAGAGAAAGAATGGAATCTTTTCCATATTTCTGTATCTTTCTTCTTTCTGTGTAATATTTACTTGCAGGACTTCATTCAGTTGCCTAAAGATAGGTGTCCAGCCCTGGTTTAGATAGTTTCCCATTAGCTCTGTATAGTACATGCCAGCTTGTTCAATGTGTCTGGCCCGTGGTCCTGGGAAGCACTGCGAGCCCACAGGTGGGCAATTAGCTGAGCCTCCAGTGTCTTCTCTTTTGGTTATATTCTTTTCCCCTTTGCTTCCCTACCGCAATGTTTGAATCTGCTGCTTCAGTCTAAGTAGCACTTTTTGATCAGTATTAGAAACTGACCATGTAGGAATGACTTAGTTGAACATTGTCATTCAGACCACTTAGGGAATCCTCTCATTGGAAATAGGATCAAGCCTGATCCTCTCTTAAATTTTAGTGCAAAGCAGTAGCTGTGTCCAAAGCTAGCCATCAGCTGAGACAGTCAAAAAACTAATCATGCAAGGAATAATCTTAAACTTCAGAACCCTTAAGAAACACTAACTCGCATAACACCTCTCTGAAGCAGGAAAATAATCTGTTGTTCAGGATGAAGATTCCTGAGTAAGTATTACTCTCTTCAAGACTGCATTTTGGGTTAACTCCTGCTGACTTCATCATCATCTGGGAAGGAAAACCTGCACAGACTTTGCCAGCACTGTAATTCAAACGTGCTATTTCAGCTTTTGTAGACCCATAGTCATGCTATCTGTTAACTAGCTAACTCTTCTTTTCCGTCACTAAATAGTGCATGTTAGATCTTACCAGCCTATCCTACAGCTCAAAGAGAGCAGTACTTTATTAAAGCAAAGTAAACAGAGTTATATATCAAGAGTAAGATAACACTTAATATGAAGGAAGGTAGCATAGTCTAGCACTAAATGACTTCCTGAATCAATAGAAAAGATTTCTTTCAAAGCCAAAGTTAGTAAGCAGGAATTAACAGCTCTCAGATCCCCGTGCTTTTGCCAGCAGGCCACTCTGTCTTTTCCAGAGCAGCATATAATTTCGAAACCATCTGCAGAAATGCTAAGCTCTATCCTCCTCATTATATTGCTTGACTTATTCCTAATTTGCTGAACATTTAAAAGAATGAGAACACATTGCACAGACATGCATGGAACAAAGTGCTTTCTACTGTAAAACTCAAGTAGCATCTGCATAAGTGGGTCTTGATGGTTTTCTTTTAATAAAGGCATTGCTTATATAATATATGCAGCAGCTTGTTTTCCTATAGCAGATATACAATCTTTTGTTTACATTACTGAACATATTAAAAGGAAGTAGGACAAGGAATGATTCATTCATATAACTTATTTATTCAGTTTGCTGCCAGAACATTAATTTATGGAAAAGATTTTATTATAATTCATTTAATAGCTTTATTTCTTTATATGGTATTAATGTGGGTGGAATTCAGTGGATAAATAGGATTTGAATAAAGGAAAGAGCTGCAAATTTCATTTGACTTTTTCCATACCAGGTATACAATTAGAATGAATAGCTTTCTATTCTGCTGTCACAGAAATACTGATACGCAGACTTTATTGCGGATCAGCTGCAGCACTTGCATTCAAATTAATTTACCACCACCATAATATATTCCTAAATACTGTCTCTTCAGGTTTCATTTTCTCTCATGTTCTTATAAAGCAGAGCAGTATGAGTATGTGTATATATATATTAAAAAATATATACACACACCATTATAAGCACACACATTTGAAACGTGAACAGTGAGAATTCATCCTTCATAGCTGCGACGAGTGAAGGTCTTGTAATGAAATATTTGCCACATTCTCTCTCTCCCTATCCTATCCTATTCAACAGTAAAAATAAGGCAAAAATGAAAAAAGAAGATAAAAGAATAATTAAAATAACAGAAAAGTATTCCCCTGAAATTGTGCGTGAAATCTCAAAAGACAATTATCATTTTACTGATTTTTCACCTGTTCTACTTTTGTACCTGAAGAAGTAATTCACTTCTGACAAGTCTTTTCAGAGCTATTTGGGGGAGAGAGGTTGGAACTGAAGTGATAATTAATTTGCTTAATTTCACTTACTCAGTTCACAGTATTTTCTTCTTTGTCACTTTTGCTTAACTTACTAGGATGATACATGAGCTTATTTTGTATCTAGAACATCCATTGAAACAGTTGTAGGAAAATGACAACTGTCTGTCTTGCTGTTACGTTGAATGTAGGAGGAAGCAATGTATAGTTCTGATTTGCTGCTTTTTTTCCTATTGGTAGTTAATTGACCAATTTTTGCTTAATTAAGTAATTTTTAGTGACATTTTCCTGTCATCAACCTGATTGCTGAATCAGGATGGATAGAGATTGAGACAGCAATTCTGGATCAAGGAGAATTTCACATTATCATGTTACTGTACCTACAAACCCAGAAGGTTGACTACAAGAGAACATAGGAGGGAGTTCACTTCTGATGAGCTGTGCTGGCCTTTACCTTTTAGAAAATTCAGAAAAAACAACAAAAAAACAGATACCTATACAAACGGGAGCCTCAAAGTTCCATCCTTTGCTTGTGCAAGTTAATTGCTCTTCTCCTTGTAATTGAAATCCATATTCACATGAATAAGTCACTGTAGATTTTCCAAATTCTGAACAATGTACAAAATCACCATTTTCCACATGCTTTGGTGTTCCACATATTTCCTCTACAAATAAGAAGATTGTATTACAAGCTCTTAAAAAATTACCGCCTTATCCTCGAAATGGACATTATTCTCCATTATTGCTATAAACTAGCTTCAGTGAAATTACAAGTTTTAAGGTGATCAAGAATTCAATTTTTCATTTCTGGACAAGAATTTATATGGAATACCTCAGATTTGACTTATAATCCTTGTAAAATTAGCATTATCTTCTAACAGTATGTTCTTCAGAGTTCTTAGTTTTTATTTTCTATCTGTCTGAGAACTCCTGCCCCAATTGCCATAATTTCTGGATATCTCACAAGTCATTCATGTTATCAAAGTGAAGTTGGCGAACCCTATCTTTTTTACAGAGAAAGTTGAGAAAGAAGGAAAGAAAGACCTAGATCCCATTTCTAAGTGGCAAAAGTACTGAAGATCTGCATCAGATCAGTAACTCAAGACCAGTGACAGTCAAGGTCAGTGCTCCAACTCCTGATTATTCTCCCCTCTTATCAGGAAAGATTGGTAATTACCAGATTACCTTCCTGATAGAATTCTTGCCAAGCTTCTAAATTCATCCCAGGTATATTGTCACAATGCTTAAAATCCTGTGGAAACTTTGCAAGTTGGAAGGCATCTTCTGGCACTTCAGTAATCCCTGTGTTGTCACAAATCACGCGGGACAATGAGTGTTTTTTAAGTTCATCCTTTTGAGCTTCTGTGAAAACATTATCATTTTCCCACCAAAATCTGGAAAGATTGATAGAAACATTTTGAAAAGATCAAATTCAAAGAGCTGATTATTCTTACATTCTCAATACCCTATGTAAAAGACCAAAAATAAGAATAATGGCAGAATGTAGGTGCATACAACAATAATAAAAGTAAACACCATGATCTGAAGACTTACATACCCGGCTTGAAAGTCATGAAGACTAGTGTGAGTCTGACGTACTGGTCAACTCAGATGATGTGTTAAAGTCAGCTGGTTAAAACTATTAATTATTCACATTTGCAGAATTGCATTTCATTGATGATAGAGGGCCACAAAAAAAGTTACAATCTTGAGAGAAAACCTTGGAACTAATTTGTTTGAATGGATGCTTAATCTTATGCACACCAGCATTCACTGTGCACTCATAAATTGTTTTAAGCTTAAATTACAGGAGCATTACAGGAGTAGCCATAATAGATTTCCCTACACCATCAGCTTTTGAATTTTGCTTGCCATTACTGAATGGTTGCTATGAAAACAGGTATTGCTGAATGCTCATCTGTTTAATATGGAGTTCTTCAATTGCTAAGAAAGCTGTAGATATGCAGATTAATTATAGTGGAAAATTGTGAGACAGTAATTGTGCTTTTGTTCATACAAAAAGGTAAGCTAAGAGGACTGGCTGGAACAGAGAGGATCTGCTTTTTCTATTTTGTTGGATCAGGAGTGTGGTGGCAGAACAGAAAAAACAGTTGGTGCCACAAAGGTGTATCTATTTAAATGGTATATATCATATGTAATATATATGTGTGCATGCACGCATACATATGTGTTTAAAGATAAAAGAAAGGGAAAGAAAACACTGGGGGAAAAAAGAAAATATAAACATTTTGTACCTAAAGACATGTCATGAATGGCAAAAAAGTATTTCTGGAGAGTTTGATAGCACAGCTGCATTAGTACATTAAACAGCAGTAAGCACTGCTAAACTGCTAAGATAGTTCCCTCAGGCCCATTAGGAGTTTCCCAAATGCTAGGCAGGATTTGTGGTCACATGTCTTATAACCATTAGCAGTACAGTATGGATGTGATCACACTGTACAAGTTAACCTCGGGTTTAAAACAGGACTTGGGCATCCGTAATACCGAGGGAACAAGGCTGGGGTTTCTAGAAAAGCCTGTGGGTTTTGTGTTTACATTTTTCTCATCGAAAGGGAACAGCAATGTTGATTGTGGACCCTGTGCAAACCTGGCGTGTGTGCAGCATGCTAGGTTTTTCTTGAGCCCCCCGAAATGGTACCATGGAAATGAGGAGTATGATAGTCCTGTTTGTTTTCTGAGGAACATGAGGGCTGCTAGTGTGCCTAGGGGGAACTTTTCAGGGCAAATTGGACCCTGCTGCTAACAGGCATGTTAAGTAAGGTAAGTACATGTGAAATTTCGGAAAACTGGCTTATTTATAGGCAAATAGTTACCTACAACAGGACAATTTGGGGAGAAACTTGTCCCACTTTGCCTATATTGGAGGAGGAGGCAATCTACAGGACCAGGGTTGGAGGGAACGTCCCTCACCTCAGCAGCACTATGACAAGAAGTGCAAGAGAGAAGAAGGGGATGGAGAGAGAAAAAAAAAAGGTGCCTTCCTCCTACCTGTCACCTGCACACTGTCCCCAAACTTCTCAGAGCATCCTGACACCTCACTGACTGTTCCCAGGCCCCTTCCCATAACCAAAGCCATCAGAGACACTGCTTCACTCAGGTCTCCTACATCTGTCATTTCCCCTTTAATGTACTTTAAAACCTATTCTACTTTCTTCACAAAATTCAGTTTTATCTACACTGCTGTGAAGGCTTGAGCAGAAAATTATTTCTTAATCTGCCCAGCAGATAGGTGTTTACACTAACAAAGGTTGTTCCAACAGATCCATATCAGGTGCCCAAAATTTTACAGGTGAATTTTACAGGGTTAGAGTAAAAAAAGAAAGAAATAAAAGAAAAAAAAAAAAGAAAAAAGAAGAGGCACAAGCCCTCCTATGCAAAGAATGACAAACGACAATGTCAGCTTCAGAATTTTTGTCCAACTATTCCAAATCATAGAATCATACAATGGTTTCGGTTGGAAGGGACCTTAAAAATCATCTAGTTAAAACACCCCTGCCATGGGCAGGGAGTCCTTCCACTAGACCAGGTTGCAGAAACCCCCATCCAGCCCAGCCTTGAACACTTCCAGGGATGGGTCCTCAACAACTTCTCAACTTGGGCAACCTGTTCCAGTGTCTCAACACCCTCACAGTAAAGAATTTCTTCCTAATAGCTAATCTAAATCTACCCTATTTCACTTTAAAACTATTACCCCTCAACCTATCACTACATTCTCTGACAAAGTGTCCCTCCCCATCGTTCCTGTAGGCCCCCTTCAGGTACTGGAAGGCTGCAATAAGGT